>JARBWK010000013.1:16983521-17507632 GCA_030556195.1 Anolis apletophallus
AAGCCCTATGAGGAGTGGCTTAAAAAGCTGGGCATGTTTAGCTTGAAGAAGAGAAGACTGAGAGGAGACATGATAGCCATGTATAAGTATGTGAGAGAAAGTCATAGGGAGGAAGAAGCAAGCTTGTTTCTTGCTGTCCTGGAGACTAGGACGCAATGGAGCAATGGCTTCAAACAACAGGAAAGGAGATTCCACCTGAACATTAGGAAGAACTTCCTGACTGTGTGAGCTGTTCAGCAGTGGAACTCTCTGCCCCGGAGTGTGGTAGAGGTCCCTTTCAAACAGGCTGGATGGCTATCTGTCGGGGGTGCTTTAAATGGAATTTTCCTGCTTCTTGGAAGCATGGGGTTGGACTGGATGGCCCATGAGGTCTCTTCCAACTCTAGGATTCTATATAATCCCCATTACAGCCAATGTTAAAATAAACGATCTGTTAACATGGAGCCATCGCAGTTAATGTGGTGTCAAATTTGCATTAACTCTCCAGTGTAGACACACCTTTGCAAGAACCACTTATATATTTTTACAAGCATTAAGACCTATCTTATATGTATCCTTTTTCTCCTTTGCAGGTTTGACTTTGCACCAGAGACTTCATGGTCCCCAAAGTCAACTCTTGGTAAACACTGCATCCTAATAAAAGACGTTCATAAAACCGGAAGGAAACCACACAAAGGTGGAAGGTTGAAAAGAGCCTGCCATAAACCTGGGATCCCAAGGGGATGCAAACCTCTCCGAGATGCCAGGTGTCATTACAGATCTATTTTTCATTTGGGATTTTGTTCTTATTTTTTTTACTGCTTACACAAGCTTTTTTCCCCCCCAAGAGACCATCCTTCTCCCGGGTTCTGTGCTTTCCGAGCCTTCAATCAATATTTTATCTTTCACTGTGAAAGGCATTTGTTGGTTCTTTGGGAGGAAGGCTGCGAGAGGCACTTTTCCTCGAGACGAAATAAGGCAAGAGTTGAGACACTTAAAGGAGGCTGAAGGGCCAATGCATTTGAAATAGCCATTTTATGTGTCAAGGTGATGAAGAGAAGCCAGAAAAGAAAGGCTGGTTCGAAAACAAGTCAGGATTGTGTTTGCGTTTCTGGTTTGGATTCAGAAACCCTTTGTATTTGCAGAAACTGGGATATAACTTGTTTCCGATCATAAAAAAACATGTTTCATATTTCTGTTTTGTGTAGTACTGAGAAATGAATGAATACACACACACACACACACACACACACATTTGGAGGCAATTTTTAAAGGAGGCCCTGCAAGTTCTCTTGGGGTAGTATAAAATGCTTTGTAAGTTTCCAAAGTTGTCCATTCTGGGCTAAGTCTGATACTGCCGTTGAAGAAATGGACTCGAGATCTCTTACTTTTTTAGGTAGCTCTCTGAACTACAAATCTCAGGTTTCCATAGGAAGATGAAAGTGTCATTGAAGTGATATACATAGGTAATGTATACTCACTGTTGAAAATAAGAAACAGACTCCTAGATTGAAGCATGATTAAAGATGGCCCTAAAATACAGAGCTTTCCATGCAGTTGTACCACATTTTATCAGCTGTGATTCAATGCTATATAATCCTGTGAGTCAAACTACAGTTTACATATTTGCACAGCAGCGAACCATGGATGGTAAAGTGGTGTCAAATTGCATTAATTCTACAGTTTAGTGTTCTGGTGACAGAAGAGAGACGACACAGAGGTAGACTACAAGGAGAAGCCTGAGCTGATGTTTCTCCCCAGGGTCCTTATTTCAATTTGTGAGCTTGGATATGTTATTCTTTTGAAATGAATACAGTACTTCACTGGCCATTCTGCCCGGGGAATTATGAAAACTGTTATCTCCTTCAACCTAGAAACATTCTAAAGCTCTCCAGTCTATCAAATAGCGATGTCTTCACTCCAAAGATTGAGGGAGCTTTCCATGTTGCTGTTGCACCTCAGATCGCGGCAGCCCCCCCTAGATCACACACACCAGGCAGATGCAATAAATGTACTTTAATTTAGAATAGAGAATAGTCCAAAGGTATAAAGATATAAGGCAATCAAAGTAAATCCAAGGATACTCCAAAGAGTTCACGAGCTGGCAAGCCGAACTGGCTTAGGTCCCATGTAAAGCAGGTGAGAGTAAATAAGGCAAACCGCTCCGGCGGTCACAGGAACTTAGAATCTTGAGCATGAAAACCCTCTAAACTGAACATAGCTTCAGGTCTGACTAGAAAGGCTTGAACACAATCTAATAAAGGGAACTAACTCCTGGGTGCCCAGTGCACCCCCTTCCTCCAATGTCTCCGGGAGGATCTAATGCTGGCCCTCCTGTCGAATTCCGGCTCGTTAGCATCCCCAGATGTTTCACTATCAAGCTGGGAAACTCGGTCCTTCCTAACTTCGGAATGCTCGCCTGGCGAGGGAGTGTAGAAGTTCTCGTGAGACTCAAGGTCGCTGGGCCTCTCACCGTCAAATTCAGAACTAAATTCCATGAAGTCATCATTATCCTCATCTACAGTCACATACCCATGGAACCATCCATCATCCCAGGCTAAGTCTTCCTCTGCAGACCTGTATCCATCAGGCCACCCATCATCCCTGATCTGACCCTGATCAGCTGGGACCCCCGGTGCCTGTCTATGGCCACTAGGCTGGAACACCACAGGTGCTGAATGCTATCTCCAACTGGAGCTTTTCCATTGTGTTGAATGCTACCCCCAAATTGAGCATTTCCATGGTGCTGAAGTTTATCCAAAAGGAACTTTCCATGGTTCTGAATGCTATCCCTAAAGAAGTTCTTCATGGTGCTGAATGCAATCTCTAAAAGGAGCTCTCCATGGTGCTGAATGCTATCCCTAAAATGAGCTCTCTATGGTGCACAATGAAAATCTGTGAAAGGAGCTCTCCACGGTACCTGATGCAATCCCTAAAAGAAGCTCTCCATGGTGCTGGATGCCATTCCTAAAAGAATCCCTGCATGGTGCTGGATACTATCCATAAAAGAACTCTCCATGGTGTTGAATGCTATTCCTAAAAGTCGCTCTCCATGGTGCTGGATTCTATCCTTTAAAGAGATTCAACACTTTGGAGGATAGTAACTTTTAAACCCTCCCTACTACTTATATCTTTTCTCAGTGGGTTAAAACCCCATTTTGCAAACAGTTGTCTCTGTTGGCAGTATTGGTGTCTCAGGCACAGGTGCTAAGAGGATAATTGGATAATTCTGAGAAACCTGTTTGCTCAAGGGATGGTTTTCCAAAGGGATGAGAAAGACAGAGAAAAAGATCGAGCGATGAATGTATTGGCCACCTGCCAGGAGCTGAAACTGCATTTCTCCAGAAGAACAATTATTCATAAGTAATAAGGATTTTGATTTGTTTTGGTCTCATAATTGCGAATTCAGCTAATCTAGTGTCTCATTAGGTAAGAACCAAATGAAATATAGGAGGACCAAATTCAATTTCTAGCTCTTTAACAGTGATTGCTATGGCATTGCAGGCACCTGGCTTTGTTTCTTATCTAAAAACTGCAGGTTTAATAATGATAAAGTGGGAACTAATTGGGCTTGACTACAAGTCTCTATTTATTTATTTATTTATTTACTATTTTTATATGCCGCCCTTCTCAACCCCAAAGGGGACTTTGAGTGGCTTACAGCAAACAACAATACTGCCAGAGTGGCTTACAATGTACATATAATAATATTGCCGGAGTGGCTTACAGCAAACTGAAAAAACAACAATTTACATTACTGTCATAGCACAACATCAGCACTACACATCATATTGCACTACAACATATCACAATATTGTTAGCAATATTGCATGTAATACAAATATACAAATTATAATATCACGATATAATTATTATATCACATTATCATCGGCAGTATTATAGTGTGTTACATTACAACACCACCAATACCAAATGCATATACAACACACCATACCATAATCATACTATTATTATTATTAGTAGTATTACATTACAATTATTATACTCAGGCATGTAGCCGGGGGGTTAGGGCGAAATTCTCAGGGTGGTCCGCGAGGCCTTACTGGTACATTATTTAAACTGTTATGTTTATTCATATCATGATCTGATCACCATGCTCATTATATCCCACATTCATGGGGTTATTGGGATAACAATACAAAAGGTTTGGTAGGGTAGTCCCTCTCTTACTCAGACTCAGCTCCTCCCGAATCAAACTCAGCCCTCCCCGAATCAAAATCCTGGCTACGGCCCTGATTATACTATAACATAATACAATATATTGACATTATAATATATTATACTAGCTGTACCCAGCACGCGTTGCTGTGCCCTATTTAGGAGATGAGAGAAAGTCTGAGTATGTAAGGGTTGGAATTGTTGTTAGTTATGGTGTTGTTGGGGCCATAGCTGTGTCGTTGTGGGTTGTTCTGGTGGGTGGGATGTTGAAGTCCTGGGGAGTTGTTGGTGTGTGGTGTTGCTGGCGTTCTGCATAGCTTGTGGATATACAATGTTTTTTGTCTTTCTGTCTGCTGTGTTGATGTAGAGGTTGATGCTTGTGTGGGTTGGGTACTTTGGAAGTGAGTGGAGGTACTTGAAATCCCATTATCCATGGTGTGTCCTCCTCTGAACTGCAGTCGGATGGAGTGTGGGTCATGGGAGGCATTGTGTGCCAAGTTTGGTCTTTATTGGTCTTGGTTCTGGGCCACAGTGGTCTGTGGGGAATGATGGGTTTTGAAGTAGTACAAATCCCATTATCCATGGAGGTACTTCAAGTCCCATGATCCATGGTCCACCCTCCTCCAAACTGTAGTAGAATGTAGCATGGGTCATAGGGGTTCTGTGTGCCAAGGTAGGTTACTGTAAATTCAGGTCATACACAATGTCCCATGAGCTGAGGCCTAGTCAGGAACAGCAAGTTAATGAAGCCTTACTGTCAATTCAGAGTGTAAACAGCATTCCATTAAGTGAGGCCTAGTCAGGGAAATTAAGTTAATGAAGCCTTACTGTCAATTTTGGCCGTGGTCTGTGATTTGTAGGGGTGTAAATTTTCTGTGGGAAGTGAATTGGGTGTTTGTGCCTCAGCCCTTTGCCTTATCCTCCTCTGACAGTTTATTATGGGTCGGAATGTTCATGTTGGCTGGCCAGTACAGGAGTTATGCAAATCTGCCCTTATTGGCAGCCAATCATGTTGTCAGAATGCAGAGGCTGGGAGAGTCGTTGGCAGCCCCGGAGGATGCTGGGAAATGTAGTTTTTTATTCGTTGTTTTGGGGGCCTTTTAGGTTTTGGGGGGAAAGTTTCTTTGCTACAAACGTACCTTGCTTGAGGCCTATTTCTGTTGGCAAGTTTGGTGTTTCTGCGTTGTAAGGTTTCTCTGTTTGGGACGGTCTTTCCATGACGACTCTTCCTTTATATATATATATATATAGATTACATTATAATGTAATGTAACATTATATTATATTATATCATATTATATTATTTATAAAATAATAAATAACATTATTTATTTAGACAAAATAAAATTACTTATTTAAATAAATAATTTTATAGAATTATTTTAAACACAGCAAGACTTAGACAAAAGGAGGAGGAGGGTGAAAATAATAATATAAAACACAAAATAAAGTTAAATAAATAAAATAAAAACTAAACAAAAAAACTTAAAACAAGATGACGAGATGCAGCAGGACCCAAGATGGTGGTCGTTGTCTTCACAAGAAGGAACTCTATATTTTGGTATTTAACGATGCCTAAAATGTAATATACTCTTGAGATTACTACTGGGAAGTCTTTTTATGCTTTCACTGCACTTTCCCTTTCCCCCACTTACTTTCCTACCCCTACCCTCCTGATGTGTACTCCTTCCCCACCATCTGTCAATGCACAAAAAAACCCAATAAAGAATGTATACAAAAAAAAGAAGGTAGGAAGAATAGAAATATCTCAGATCTAATGAAGCCAAAGTTTAGAAAAAGTCACGTGTAAATGGAGATGAAGGACCTACTGCTTGACTTGACTCTGTATCAGTTTGGAAGTGTAGATTCTTGGTTGTCACCTCTTTGGACTTTGTCTCTCTTCCTGTAGGAATGGAAAAGAGAGCCCTGAATCTCTCAGCCTTCTGATAAAAACAAACAAAATGGGGACTTTAATGAGGCCAATGCAATTGATTAACTGCGGCACTAAATTACGATGACACACTTAGCTGGAAGACAATAGCTTGGAATGATGCCCATTTTGGGTAAATGAAGCAGGCAAGAGTTTCAGTCCATTTGTTATTATCTTTCATAAGCATCAAAAGCCAGAGCATCAAAGGCAAAGAGGGGAACAAATGGGCACTCGGCACACCAGTGTGCATGCCATGACATTGGACTTCTTCATCATGAATCTCCACATGCTGAGTTAGGAGCCATGAAACATTGCTGAATGGCAAATGGATGTGAAACTAATCTGAGATACTAAATGTGCAAGTCATGCCCAAATACAGAACTGCATCCATGCACAATGCATGTTTATGACAATCCATGCACCATGAACATCTAGACACCCCTTCATTGAATAAGCAGCTGCATAGGACCAAGCTCCCTAAATGGCCTTAGAGCAGTGAATTATTTCAATTTTAATTGTATCCTTGTCAAAGTGCATTAATTGTAAAGTTTAGATGCACCCCATGTATAAGCAAGTCAATTCCATGTCTCTCAGTGGATGGTCTTCCAAAGTTGTTGGTACTTCTTTGTAAGGAGCTGCATTCGCTAAAGCTATTCCATCAACGTTTCATGGTATCGTGTTTTGAGTGTTGAATGAGGATTATGAAAACCAGCATTTGAATCTTTGTCCAACTATGGAAATCCAATAAGTGACCTTGGGCAAGTCACACACTCTCAGCCTCAGAGGAAGGTCAGGACAACCCCCTTTTGAACACGTTGCCAAGAAAACCCCATGATAAGTTGGCTTTAGGGTCTCCATAACTTAAAGATGAGTTGAAGGCACACAACAGCAAATCCAAAATGGCGGCTAGTTGGCAATGTGTCAACCCTCTATGCAGGGTTTCTTCCTCCTCCCATGAAATGTTTCCTTCAGTCTCCAAATTTTAGGCATCACATAGAGATTGAGATATTGCCCACAACTATTCTCCATCTTTACATTTCCCTAGCCCCTTTGCTTGTCTCCTTGTCTCTGGGTCCTTGAACTGTATCTCTAAATGCTCAAATTAGATAATTGCAATGCTAGGAATTTGAAGACTGAAGGGGAAATGCATTCGGAGGCATCGTTCTTTCTTGGAAAAAAAAATCCTATTTTGTCTCTTAAACCTTCCTTTTCTTTTCTTTCCCCTTTCCTTACCTCTTCCTTCCTTCCTTTCCCCTTCCTTCCTTCCTTCCTTCCATTTCTCCCTCCCTCCCTGCTTCCTTCCTTCTTTCCTTTGTCTCCCATTCCTTCCATCCATCTCTCATTCCCTGCCTCCCTCCCTCCTTCATTCATTCTTTCCCTCCCGCCTTCCTTCCTCTCTCCTTCCTTCCTTTCATCCATCCATCTCTCACTCCCTTTCTGCTTCCCTGCCTCCTTCCATCATTCCCTCCTTCCTCTCTCCTTCTTTCCTTCCTCTCCCATTCCTTCCTTCTTTTCTCCTTCCTTCCTTCCATCCATCTCTCATTCCCTCCCTCCCTCCCTCCTTCATTCATTCTTTCCCTCCATTCCTCCTTCCTTCCTTCTTTGCTCCTTCCTTCCTTCCATCTCTCCCTCCCTTCCTGCTTCCTTCCTTCTTTCCTTTCTCTCCCATTCCTTCCATCCATATCTCATTCCCTGCCTCCCTCCCTGCCTCCCTCCCTCCCTGCCTCCCTCCCTCCTTCATTCATTCTTCCCCTCCCACCTTCCATCCTCTCTCCTTCCTTCCTTCCTTCCATCCATCTCTCACTCCCTTCCTGCTTCCCTGCCTCATTCCTTCATTCCCTCCCTCCTTCTTCTCCCCTTCTTTCCTTCCTCTTCCATTCCTTCCTTCTTCTTTCTTTCTTTCCTTCCATCCATCTCTCATTCCCTCCCTCCCTCCCTCCCTCCCTCCCTCCCTCCTTCATTCATTCTTTCCCTCCCTCCTTCCTTCCTTCTTTGCTCTCTCCTTCCTTCCTCCTTCCTTCCTTCCTTCCTTCCTTCCTTCCTTCCTTCCTTCCTTCCTTCCTTCCTTCCTTCCTTCCTTCTTATTCCTATAGGAAACCAGCCCAACTAAAGTCATTAAAACCCTTCACGCTGTACAGCAAGCTTCTACATGAAGAAAACAAAAACCTGCAGCTTGGGGAAGGGAGTTTTCAAGAACAGAGCGCCTTGGGGACAACAGCGCTAACAGCAAGCAAACACGATTTTCTTTCCTGTACAAATTAAACATTTAACAGTGTGATGTAAGTCTATGCAAAGCCGAGTCCAAGGCAAGCAATGACCAGCGCCGCTAAAGTGTTGGTTAAATGTCACACTCGGTTTGCATCTCCTTCCCCTGCTTTTGTTTCTTTTTAAAAAGCAAGCAAATAACAACAAGAAAATGATAATGACATTAAACATGTTTACCAAGAAGGAAGCTGCAATGATTTTTTTAAAACAGTGACTTGCTGGACTGCAAATCTGAAAACAAGTAGGCTTTGCAATAGATTGGCAATAATGTAGACTGAAAATAGGGGCTGGCAATGCAGTTACGGTATATATATAGATAAGGCAATTAAAATACATGTATTAAAACAGTGTTTTTCAACCTTTTTTGAGCCACGGCACATTTTTTACATTTACAAAATCCTGGGGCACACCACCAACCAAAATGACACAAAATGACACTCTAACACAGTAATACATATAGTTAATATGTTTTTAAATGTATTTATACACTCAGTGTGAAACCTGGGCCTGTTTCGATGAACACAACATAGATATGTCTTCCTCTCACATATTTATACATGGCTATCATGTCTTCTCTCAGCCTTCTCTTCTTCAGGCTAAACATGCCCAGCTCTTCAAGCCGCTCCTCATAGAGCTTGTTCTCCAGACCTTTGTGAAATTTCACCCTGAGTGAAACTTGCTTCCAGGTCACTTGTGGATGTCACGAAGATGTTATAAACAGTTCCTTTGGGGGGGAGGCAACTCTCAAAAACCCAGTAAAATAGTAAAAAAACCAAAACATTTCCAAGCGGAGAGGCTCAATTTGTTTCTTGAAACCTGTGAGGGGGCTGCTAGGAGGGGGAGAGTGCCAATTTCCCACGGCACACCTGATGATCTCTCATGGCACACTAGTGTGCCACGGCACACTGGTTGGGAAACACTGTATTAAAAGATAGAGCAAAGGTTAAAATACCTTAAATACAATTTTGAAATCTATAGTTGAGGGTTGGAAATGGTTCTCCTTCTGTCCAAATTGGTTGGTCACTTCCATGGCCAGTTGGACAAGGAATCCGTGCCGGGTTTTAGTCCAAACTTTAAATGATGCATCCAAACTTATTTTGGTGGATAAGGTTTTGGCATTTGGGACAAATACTTTAAAATCTTGGGAGAATATATTTGGAAGCCAGGGAACATGAAAGCGAAACACACATCTTTGCAGCAACGAAGAGGGTGTTGACTTTGTCACTCAAAGAGAATAGGTTACACCTTGAATAAATATATTATTATTCTTTTCAGTGCTCACTCTCAGCAATGCTAGACATTGGCAGTAATGGGGAAAATCTATTTTGAGGGAGGGAAGGCAGTTTTTTCTGGAGGGGGTATAATGTTCTCCATTTGCTCCTTTCTGCTTTCATGACTCCTTTCAGGCCTGGATTACCCATAGGGCCAACCTAGGCCATGGTCTAGGGGTGCAAGCCAAGGAGGGCACAGATCACGGACCAAAAATAAATAAATAAAAATGTTATAAAATAATAAAAAATCGCACTGCGATTGGCTCCTGCCGCCTGGTACCCAAAAGGAGGCAGAGCCAAGGCCAGGCTCCATGGAGGCAGCGCTCGTGCTCGCCGCCTCAGCCTCAGCCCATCCACCTACGCTGCTGCTTCTCAGCCAGTGCTTCTGCACCTGAGGGGAGGGGCGCCTGGCCTGGCTTGGAGTGGCTTCTTTTGCAGGCTGCTGAGGGAAGAGGAGGCCGCGGGGGAAAAGGGCGGCGTGCGGCGTGGAAGCCCGAAGGGGAGCCTGAGGCAGAAGAAGGCCTTGACTCTCTGCAGCCGCTTGGCCATGAGCTGCATGTGGGGCCGCCTCTGAAGCAGCTGCCCTGGACAAAGAGCATGCTCCGGACCCAGCCCGGCTCTGCGGCACTTGCTCGCCCTCCTCTGCCTCCTTCCCGAGGGGTAACGAACTCGCTCCCCACAACACAAAGGGGCCCATTCCCTTCTCTTCAGTGACAGCACACACACATCTTTCCCTTCAGCCCCATTGGCACAGGATGGGAAGGGTGCGGCGGCGTGAGGCGAAGGGGGGGAGAGGGGGTGCAGTAG
Source organism: Anolis apletophallus (assembly GCA_030556195.1). NCBI lineage: Eukaryota > Metazoa > Chordata > Lepidosauria > Squamata > Anolidae > Anolis > Anolis apletophallus. The sequence continues at coordinate 16,993,953 of JARBWK010000013.1, forward strand.
AGGTTGGCTTAAAGGGGGCGTAATTCCAAAGTGTGGCCTAGGGCACAAAAAGCTGTTAATCCGTGGTCTGATTAGCCACTAGTCCTCCAAGGGCTAGGTTTGTAGTCATTTTGTAGAAGGTTGTTTTGCCATGTTTGTTGTGCATATTAAAGGGCAAGGCAAAAAGACTAAGAATGCCTCTCCGAATCAATAACCTTTTGCCAGGCTGGTATTAAAATTCATGTTAGGATCATTACTGAAGTTTCATTTGCAAAACGACTCCATCGATCCAGACAGATAATAACCTTTTAGCCACATACATTGGCTCTGGTAGAAAAGTTTTGGATTCTTTGTCATTTTTTTTTGTGCAGAGATCTATGCTAAACCTTATCTGGGATCAATATGTCCTGTCTGAAGATGTTCTCCGCGTTCTTTATTCTTTCTTTCCTTCTCTCGCAGCCATTAAGGAAAAAATTAGGGCTTTTTCTAAGGATACATTTTTTTTTGGGAACCATGATATGCATACTAAAATGATATTTATCACCTTATTATTGGGGACAAATGCAAAAATATGGATGTTGTGCCAGTGAGGAAGCAATCCCAAGCTCAAAAATGAGCCAGTTTTAGTTCCCCATCAAAAGCCTGAAAATGACAGCGGAGATTGCCAATTTATAAATGGAGATGGCTAAACTGGTCAAAAGGATGCTGTTACTGGTTCACAGATAAATTCCTAAATGTTAGAAAATTTTCCAGAAGTCACGAGTGATTTCAGCTATCCGCTAAGGTTGGAGTTGAGATCTTAGCTACTCCAAAAGGCCAGATTATAAAACAAACTGGGTTTGAAGGCAACAAGAACAGAGGTTCATGCTTTCCAGCCAGAAAGGAAGTCAGGATAAAGTCTGTATTCTCAAAAATCTATTATACTCAGTACAAAATGCACGACAGATTTATAACCTTTTGACAACTATTCAGAACACCCGCACCAGCCTCTGATTGGCTCAAAATTGGTACAACTAGAATCTAGACTCCCATTGGCTGGGGATTTCCCCTGATGTCATCACTGATTGTGAGGCAGGAAAAATAAACAGCTGTCATTTGTTGGTTTGAAGATTTGAATCTGTTAAAGGTCCACCCCAGAGGGATGTGTGTGGCAATATGTAAAACAGTCCATGGCGAGATTAATTGCAATTACGTTGGTATAACAGGTCAGTGGAAGAGTTGGTAATCTGTGTGCTCTTCCCAAGGAGCAGTCACCCTCGGATCTTATCAATAAACCAAAAAACCTTACATGATAGTATTAAATTCACATTCAATCTGTTGGAAACTTGGACTGTGGAATGTCTAAGGTGGGAGAAAGAATTCTTGTCTGTTGGAGACAAGTGTGAATGTTGCAATTAGCCATCTTGAGTAGCATTAAATGGCATTGCGGCTTTAAAGTCTGGCTGCTTCCTGCCTGAGGGAATCCTTTTTTGGGAAGTGTTAGCTAGCCCTGATTGTTTCCTGCCTGGAATTCCCCTGTTTTCTGAGTGTTCCTCTTTATTTACTGTACTGATTTTAGAGATTTTTTTTTATAAAAAAAATACCGGTAGCCAGATTGTGTTCATTTTCATGATTTCCTCCTTTCTGTTGAAATTGTCCACATGCTTGTGGATTTCAGTGGCTTCTATGACATGGTGGCTGTTAGAGTGGTCGAGCATTTCTGTGTTCTCAAATAATATGCTGTGTCCGGGTTGGTACATCAGGTGCTCTGCTGTGGACAAGCTAAAACGCCCCAACAAGGATTTCTCCAGGCAGGAAGCAGCCAGGCTTTGAAGCTGCAGGGCCATTAAATGTTAATCAAGCTGGCCAATTGCAACATTCATAATTGCTTCCAAGAGACAAGAGTTCTTTCTCCCACCCTGGACATTCCACAGATATATAAACTCCACTTGCCTAGTTTCCAACAGAACCCTTAACCTCTGAGGATGCTTGACATAGATATGGGTGAAACGTTAGGAGAGAATACTCCTGGAACATGGCCAGACAGCCTGGAAATCTCACAGCAACCCAGTTTACATATACACCTCAATAAATACGGTTTCCAATCAGCAATGGAAAGGAGTAATCTCGAACATCCCAAGGAGTAACTGCTGCAATGGGACTACTGCGATGAAGAACAGGGACAAGTTAAAAAGGAAATTCCCAAGAATTAGCTCTCCTAATTGAATTTCTAGCTCCCTTAACAGTGATTGCTACACCATTGCAGGCACCTGGCTTTGTTTCTTATCTGAAAACTGCATGTTTAATAATGATAAAGTGGGAACTAATTGGGCTTTACTAGAAGTCTCTATGGAAGCCTTGATGTTCTCTAGATGTTTGTGATTGCAATTCCGCAACCAGTAGTGGCTATCCAAGGACCTCAGTCTTTGATCCTACAGGTATTTTGGGTTCCAGAAGGTAATTTATGACTCTTCAAGATATTTCACATATTGAGGAATAGAAATATCTCAGATTTAATGAAGCCAAAGTTTAGAAAAATGCATGTGTAAATGGAGATGAAGGACTTACTACTTGACTTGACTCTGTATCAGTTTGGAAGTGTAGATTCTTGGTTGTCGCCTCTTTGGACTTTGTCTCTCTTCCTGTAGGAATGGAAAAGAGAGCCCTGAATCTCTCAGCCTTCTGATAAAAACAAACAAAATGGGGACTTTAATGAGGCCAATGCAATTGATTAACTGCAGCACTAAATTGCGACGGCACACTTAGCTGGAAGACAATAGCTTGGAATGATGCCCATTTTGGGTAAATGAAGCAGGCAAGAGTTTCAGTCCATTTGTTATTATCTTTCATAAGCATCATAAGCCAGAGCATCAAAGGCAAAGAGGGGAGCAAATGGGCACTCGGCGCACCAGTGTGCATGCCATGACATTGGCCTTCTTCATCATGAATCTCCACATGCTGAGTTAGGTGCCATGAAACCTCATGTGCTGAATGGCAAATGGATGTGAAACTAATCCGAGATACTAAATGTGCAAGTCATGCCCAAATACAGAACTGCATCCATGCACAATGCATGTTTATGACAATCCATGCACCATGAACATCTAGACACCCCTTCATTGAATAAGCAGCTGCATAGGACCAGGCTCCCTAAATGAAGGCCTTAGAGCAGTGTTTTTCAACCTTTTTTGAGCCACAGCACATTTTTTACATTTACAAAATCCTGGGGCACACCACCAACCAAAATGGCACTCTAACACAGTAATACATATAGTTAATATGTTTTTAAAATATATTTATACACTCAGTGTGAAACCTGGGCCTGTATCGATGAACACAACATAGATATCCTGGCAGGAATGGCAGAAACACACACACGACGGTCTTGCTCAATAGCTGTTAGTCTCTCTCTGTTTTTAGTTTTTATCGCAGTCAAGCTAGAGAGGCTCATCTCACACAGATTTGTGGTTGAAAACGGGAGCAATGTCAAAATAGCTTTGTTGGCCAGAATGGGGAACTCCCTGGCAACAGATAACCAAAAACTGTCCAAAGGAAGATCAGCAAATGTTAGCTTTAAACTACGATCTTGTTTCAGTTCAATTTATAGTTAATAAAAGAGCATCCTGAACTCTTGCAACAATGGAATTGAACCAAATTTGGCATATTGAACTCTCATTACCAACAGAAAGTACTAAAAGGGTTTGCTTGGGAATTGACCTTGAGTTTGGAAGTTGTAGTTCACCTACACCCAGAGAGCACTGTGGACTCAAACAATGTTATGTTATGTTGTTGTTTGTTTTCTATCCAGAATCACAATGTTGGAAGGAGGCTCACCACTTTAAGGTCCCTAAAACAGGCATGGGAAAACTTCGGCCCTCTGGGTGCTTTGGACTTCAACTCCCACCATTCCTAACAGCCTGAGACCGTTTCCTGCTTAAGTGGCTGAGGGGGGGGGGGGGGGAAAGAGTCTGAGGCTGCTAGGAATGGTGAGAGTTGGAGTCCAAAACACCTGGAAGGTCCAAGTTTTCCCATGCCAGCTTTCGACAGAGACCTCTTCCTCCCCCTTCCCCTTTGCACCCTTTCTTCCCCCTCCTGCTGAACACTTACTTTTTTCTTCTCCACTCGAGCTCCCTTCTTCCCAGCCTCGCTCTGCTCGCTTTGCCTCGCTTTGCTCACACTGCCGCTTCTGCCACCATTTTGATCCGTGGGGGCAGCGTGAGCATGTTCAGGAGGGGAAGGGGAGGGGGGAAGACGTGGGGCAAGTCTGCACAGTAGTGCCCGCACGGGTCACGTCTTCCTCCCTCCCCCCTCCCCTCCTGAGCAAAGCTAGCAGAGCGAGTCCGAGTGGAGTCCGAGTGGAGAAGAAAAAGTGTTCGGCAGGAGGAGGAAGAAAGGGTATTGGAGGTTCCAATTTCCCACGGCACACCCGATGATCGCTCGTGGCATACTAGTGTGCCCCGGCACACTGGTTGGGAAACACTGCCTTAGAGCAGTGAATTGTTTCCATTTTAATTGTATCCACTTGTTTCAAAATACTTCGTGGTTGCATCTATATTGTAGAATTAATGCATTTTGACACCACTTTAACTGCCATGGCATAATGCTATGGAATCATGGAAGACGTTGAATGAAGTGCCTGCATTTTTTGGCAGAGAAGTATGAGACCTTGTGAAACTGCAACCTCTGTGATATTGCAAAGCCATGGCACTTGCTGTTGCTGGGGGAACATTAAGAGGAGTGGTGGCTCTCATGAAACTTTTCCTTGATTTAAGTCTACTGGGAGGAGGCGGATAGCCATATAGTGGGTGGCTTTCACAGTGTTCAATCTTATTTCACTTGCAATTGGCAACAGCTTCCCATCGCACATCATGGGGGGCAGTGTGAGCTAGCTTATGGGAAAAGGAAAGGACTTGAATTTCTGAATCGGCAACCAGTTTACCAAAGGCACCAAGAAATCCCTTGGGATAGCTCCTGTAAAGTTTTGATTAAAACCAGGAGCAGATTCCTCACCCAACTAATGCGGACACCTCCAGCCGCAGAGGAAGAAATATGCAGAAGTTCTTCTCCTCCATGAAAAGGGCAGGATTCCGCCTTCTTTGTGTCTAATGTATGAGAAATTAATAGGAAGTCTATGCTACCTGCATGGTGTCTTTCCATGGTGATCGGTGTGCGTCAGAAGCCCGGAAGGCATTGTCTCTTCCTTCTCTCCGTATTCAAGAAACTGAGCTCTTTTCTATACAGTTGTCAAGTTGCCTCCTCACCGCGTGCTGCTTTCAATAGGGAGTCAGTGACAACACTTTAGTAAGCTATCATTAGATGCTTTTCTATCCCAAAAATAGACAAGCAAAGAATAAGTAGAAGCCAAAAATCTTATCAGAAATGCAAAGGAGATGGGATTGAGGATGCTTGCATGAGTGCAACCCTTCCTCTACTTTAGGAAAAAGGCATTCCCATGGAGGAGATCCTACAAAACATAAACGTCCGGATGCAAAGCTGCAGGTTAAGGTGTATCTGCACTGTAGAATTAACACAGTTTGACCCCGTTTGAACCGCAATGGCTCAATGCTATGGAATCCTAGGAGGCACCAGAACTCTTTAAGACCTTGTGAAACTGCACCTCCTGGGATCCCATAACATTGAACCAAGGCAATTGCAAGAGTGGCGACAAACTGCATTCATTGTACCATGTAGACCAGGCATGGTCAAACTTTGGCCCTTCAGGTGTTTTGGACTTCAACTCCCACAATTCCTAACAGCCTCTGGCCTCTTCCTTTTCACCCTGATCTACACTATAGAATGAATGCAGTTTGATTCCTCTTTGACTGCTATGGCTTCATGCTATGGAGTACTGGGATCTGTAGTTTGGAGAGGTGTTAATACTCTTTGGAAGAGGAAACCTAAAGACCTTGTAAAACAACAGCTTCCAGGACTCCATAGCATCGAGCCATGGCAGCTCAAGTGGTATAAAACTGCATTAATTCCACAGCATAGATGCATCCTAGAGTTGGTTCACATTAGGATTGCCACACACAACAAGAAAAAGGCAATAGCTTGAAGGCACACCACAATCCAGTGATTTTCCACCTTTTTTGAGCCGTGGCACATTTTTTACATTTACAAAATCCTGGGGCACACCACCAACCAAAATGACACAAAATGACACTCTAACACAGTAATGCATATAGTTAATATGTTTTAAAATGTATTTATACTCTCAGTGTGAAACCTGGGCCTGTTTTGATGAACACAACATAGATATCCTGGCAGGAATGGCAGAAACAACAACACAACAAGCTGACAGTATAAATAAACGCATAAAACATGCAAAAGGTCTGCAACATGGATGTCAGTGGGGGTAAGGGCTATCCTCCGTGGGGCCAGGAAAAAAACCCCTGTTGGGAAGCGGAATGGGCAGATACCTTGCCACCCACCCGGGAAAGCTCAGGTGAGCCCAGCCACCCGGGATAGGAAAACCCCCACCCGGGTCCCAGAAAATTCAAAGAAAAAGATATCACAAGTATGTGGCCAGGAGGGGACCTGGTCGCTGTATGGGGAATCCCAATAGCTTCCCGCGGCAGGGTGTGAGCCTGGCCCCGGTCTGCCGCAGGAAGGCAATCATACGTGTCCCAGCAGTCGCAGGGGGAGGCCGGGTGGTATGTCTCTCCGGGAAGCAACAATGGCAACGTGAAATGGCTCATAAAAAAACCAGGTCAATTCGAGACATCCTGGTACATTCGGATCACCAAAGAAAGACATTGCCCACCAGTGCCTTCAAACCAGGCACCAAAATCTGTGGGTCCTGCAGTATTTGCAAGCAGGTGAATACTTCACTAGTTATTACTAACAAACTTAAGGCCAGGGTCTTCGATATCCGATGTTTCTTCACATGTGCCACCACCAACCTGGTGTATGCCCTTCAGTGCCAATGTGGATTAGTTTATGTGGGACAGACCAGCAGACAACTACGGACTAGAATCATTGAACACCGGTCCAAGATTAGGAATAAGGCCACTGATTCCATCTTGTATAAACATTTTGTGGATTTTGGACACCATTGTGATTCTTTTACCTGTATGGGCCTTGAGAAGGTGTATACTCGTGAGTATGGGGATATCCATGCTGCACTCATCAGGGCTGAAAGTAATTGGATAATTCGCCTCAGCAGTGAGACACCTACTGGGCTCAATGAGCCATTATCCATACAAACCCTAATTACTTGAATACTTTAGCATTCCCACCCTGTTCTCCACCAGCTGGTAGGAACCTGCTCCTCCCACTGTATACTTACCTTGCTTTGATTGTCCTGAGTACTTAAGCCCCCAGGGGATTGATGTGACTCACCTTTGGGTCAACCTTGACTTTGTGGAATCCATCCACTATTTGTGATGTTCATGTATCTCCATATATGGGTGAGTGTATGTTTGATTATGCTTTCAAACAGAGTTATCATATGTATTATGACTATGCATGTACCTTGTCCTTGTTGCTGATGCCTGGATTGTTTGTATTCACAGGTTATATTTTGACAGTGTGTCCAATACCTTTTATTGTTGATTGTATACGCCCTGATGAAGCGAACATTGTTTACTAGCGAAACGGGATTGTGGATCCTCGATACACCTTGAGATCACCCGTTGGCGTGTGTGCCACGGCGGTGGGAGCGGCCAGCCCCACCGCTGGGTTCATTTCCATCGCATCCCTGGCTTTGTTGTATTGGGACAGCCTGTGTTCCATTTGGAACTATTTGGGGATCTACAAACATGTGGTCTAGAACCCCATAAAGTACATTTGCTATTGGAATTTTCCATCCGAGGTCTGCCTCTCTGATTTATTGTTCACCTGGGCAGGGACGTCTGCCGTTTTGGTTCCCGGGACCCCTGGGGACACCTTGGGCCTTCCCCACCAGCACCCCGTCCTGAGCATTTCCGGACGGGACCCCAGCCTGACCCACGGCCATCAGGCTCTGTTATTTGCCACAAGAATTTGCCAGGAGTGTTTACATACCGGGTTGAAGCACACAACCCAGGCCCCGGCAGCGCACGGCTCCTTTAAACCTAGAGGACCGCATCACCTTGTGCCTGGCACGTCACCACGCCATACAGCGTGAGGCACGTCTTACGCCTCCCTACAGCATCATCCACGTCATCATCCCCAGACGGCACTTTGGAGGCTTCCGCCACGTCATCCGACCACGCGGCCATTGCGGAGCACGTCATCAATTCCTCACTTCCTGGATCGACCTCCTCGGCGTCCCTAGGCGCCGGCCGCCGGGTGACGCCACCAGGCGCGGGCTCGGGGTTTGGGGCCGTTCACATTGCCATTGTTGCTTCCCGGAGAGACATACCACCCGGCCTCCCCCTGCGACTGCTGGGACACGTATGATTGCCTTCCTGCGGCAGACCGGGGCCAGGCTCACACCCTGCCGCGGGAAGCTATTGGGATTCCCCATACAGCGACCAGGTCCCCTCCTGGCCACATACTTGTGATATCTTTTTCTTTGCATTTTCTGGGACCCGGGTGGGGGTTTTCCTATCCTGGGTGGCTGGGCTCACCTGAGCTTTCCCGGGTGGGTGGCAAGGGATCTGCCCATTCCGCTTCCCAACAGGGGTTTTTTCCCTGGCCCCACGGAGGATAGCCCTTACCCCCACTGACATCCATGTTGCAGACCTTTTGCATGTTTTATGCGTTTATTTATACTGTCAGCTTGTTGTGTTGTTGTTATTGAGGGACAAGTCCCTGGTGTGCTTTGAGGAATGGCAGAAAGACACACACGAAGCTCAACACTACTCAACAGCTGTCAGTCTCTCTCTGTGTTTAGTTTTTATCGCAGTCAAGCTTGAGAAGCTCATCTCACACAGATATGTGGTTGAAAACGGGAGCAATGTCAAAATAGCTTTGTTGGCCAGAATGAATCCAAATGAAAGATAGCTTCCGCTGTATTGCCTCGAGCTCACCATCTTTTCTTTTCTCTTTTGTCCACCACTCATATTAGGGTCTTCATCTGTGTCATAATTTTGTCCAGGGCCCTGTTCGGCATTTGCATTTTCCCTTCTCAAAAACTTCTCCATCACTGTCACTCGCTTGTCTTGCTGTGATCCCAAATTGCCACTGTCACTTGATGCGCAGTCGCAGCACTAACTCTAACTTTGTTTACTTTCGTCTGAGCGAATCCAAGATGCCGCGACCGTAGCACTCTCGCGTCACTTCTTAGGTGATGCGAGAGTGCTATGGTTCCATTTCTTAAAGGGACAGATGCGCCTTATAGTTTATATATGAATGAAGTTCGAAAATAATTTCCCATCGCACACCTGATGATCTCTCACGGCACACTAGTTGAAAATCACTGCCACAATCTATATAAATAAAAATGTAATGTTAATTTTGGGATTTACATAATTCAAAAACCACTGGATGAATTGACACCAAATTTGGACACAAGACACCTATCAGGCCAATGAGTGACCATCACTCATAAAAACACTGAAAAATACAGTGAAAAGGATTAAAAAGCAAAAAAAAGCACACAAAAAAGCTACAGCACATACTGTATGCAAAAACGACTCCCCGGGAAACAAAACACACAATAGCATATCTACACTCTCTTCCAGACTACAGCTCCTAGCATCCCCTAGACCAGGCCCTTCAGGAGAGGAGGATGATCTAAATGCACTACTTCCAAGCTGCAAACTTTCCTCTCCTTGGATTTTTTTGAGAGCATCCCAATCCCTGCAGATTTCCAATGTTCTATTCCTGGACTGCAACTCCCAGCAATCCTCCAGATAGATAGATTAGATAGAGATAAATAGGTAGGTAGATCAGGAGGACTGCTGGGAGTTGCAGCCCAATAATAGGTAGAGAAGGAAGAGAGGAGAGAAAGTGGAAGGGAAAGAAAGGGAGAAGGAAGGGAAAAAGGGAAAGAAGGAGAGAAAGAAAGAAGCCAAAGAGGGAGGGAAGGTTGGCCACAGCATACCCGGATTATCCATAAGGCCACCCTAGGCCATGGCAGGTCCAGACCCCCCCAAATTTAATTATTTTTTTAAAAAAAGTTCAATCTTTGGGCGCTCCTGCACCTGCGCGCGGAGCGCCATAGGCCCTAGGGCCTCTGACGCGGCTTCCCTCCGCCTCCTCCTTGCTCGCGTCAGCCCCGCCCCTCTTTCCTTCACTGAAGGAAGGAGGGGCAGGGCCGACAAAGAGGTGGAGGGAAGCCACATCAAGAGGCGGGGGGGAAGCCACATCAGAGGCCCTAGGGGCGGGACTTCCTCCGCCTGAAGGAAGGTTGCTCGCGAGTGACAAGGCGCCGCTCCTTCCTTGAGTGAAGAAAAGAGGGCTCCACGGTGTGAGCGAGGAGGAGGCAGAGCGAAGTCCCACCCCTAGGGCCTCTGACGTGGCTTCGCTCTGCCTCTTTCTCCTCGCCGCTGCCGCACCTGACATCACCCAGCCCCGCCAACATGGCGTTCCTGGGTGCTGCAGCGGCTGCCCGGGGGTTTCCCTTCCTTCCTCCTCCTCAGAGAAGGAAGAGGAAGGAAGGGAAGTTCCTGGGCGGCAGCTGCAGCACCCAGGAACATGGCAGAGGCCACCGCGCTGCTCGCGCATGCCCGCAAGCAGCCCCGCCCCCGGGGGCACCGCTTCCAAAGTGTGGCCTAGGGCGCCACAAACAGTTCATCTGGGCCTGGGCCACCGCAACATGTGGTGGGTACAACTAGTAATATATATAAAGTGATTGATCGATGCTGGACTTGTCATTGGGAATGCTAAGCCCTAATTTGGTGCATTAGGATTCTTCTTGGTTCCGCAAAACAATTCAGAGAAGACAAATCATTTCTGGTTTGCCCTCATTTCATGAAAAGAGTGATTTTCCCCAGTTTGAGCAATTGGGTCTGACGTGACGTCTCTTTGAAACGTATTGGCTATTGCATTTGCTTCTGATTTCTTTGTGTCCGATGGCTAATGCCTATTTCCAAAAGAAGCCAAATGAATCAAGAATAATAGAAATAACTACTTCGCTCTCCCTATGCGCCATTAGGTGTCCAGCTAATTATGTCCCCATCTCAATTGCTACCATAATAACTTATTTTCATATGTCCTGAACGACTCCAGTGCCAAATGCAATGTGCATGAGTCTGATATCTAAGCAAAGGCAAGCTTTTATTTTATTTTCCCTTCGGCTGCTCTTTTCTGCCCCAAGCTGTGCCAACCGACTGTGTCTCTCTAGGGGATCATTGCTCCCTGTTATTAGCAAGGACCAATTAATGCCACTGTAGCTATAAACTAATCAGCACCCTGCTGAAAGTAGATTAATTAAAATTTATATGTAAACAATAAACATACCTACCTGGAGGGAGGGGTCAGGGAGTCCAATGTGATTTTTTTGTATGCAAATGCCATCAAGGGATTAAGATATGGCATGATTTACCTAATGACTAAATGAGATGTTTTTGAACCAGCAGAAATAAAAGGCTGTGTTTTATTTATTTATTTATTTATTTATTTATTTATTTATTTATTGTTCACTTTTGTATTCCGCTCCTCCCAGCAGGCTCGGGGCGGATAACAGAAAATACACAGGCAGCATGTCACAACATGTTGCCTTACACTTTATAAAACATAAAACATAAAACCACATTTAAAACATATAGCATCGTCAAGTACTAAATGAGAGGATGAGGATACTCAAGACCAAAGCTCGGATCAGGCTTCGGACTCAGAAAGGGCTTCAGAAGAAGAAGGACAATTCTCGGAGGGAGAGAGGGAGGACTAAGAAGTAATGGAGGTAAACTGTTTCTCTGTTAACATCAACGGGATGAACAAGTATTTCACTACCTAAATAAACAAAAAGCACAGGTTTATGCACTACAAGAAACTCACATGAAAGAGTCAAGAAGGGATCTCTTGGAGAGAAAAAATTTGGGGACTTTATTTACGTCAGCGATTGAAAAAAAAACAAAGAGGAGTAGCGTTGTACATAAACCCGTGCCTAAAACCAGAGATGCAGTTTAAAGATGGGGAGGGAAGAATTGTGGCTGTGATGGGAAGGGTTAAAGATAAGAAAGTATTATTTGTCTGTATATATGCTCCGAACAACTCCAAAGCAGGTTTTTTTGAAAAGTTGAACCAGAGAATATCATTGATAGAGTGGGACGATTGCATAATAATGGGAGATTTTAATGGGATATGTAATCCTAGTATTGACAAAAAAATCCAAGGCCCAAAAAACCAGGGAGTGAAAAACAAATTACCAAATACCTTCTTCAAAATGATAAGAGAGAATGCATTGGTAGACATATGGAGAGTGCAAAACGAGGGAGTGGAAGACTTTACATACTATTCAGGGAGAAGGAAGAACTGGACAAGAATAGATATGATCCTAGTGTCCAATAGTGTAGTAAACAAGATAACAAAAACAAGAATATATGATAGAATCCATTCAGACCACTCACCAGTGGGATTAAATATAAAATGGGGTCAGAGAACATACAAATGGAGACTGAATGAAGGGCTCCTAAGATCAGAAGGAGATATACAAAAGAATAAAGCTACAATCGAAGAGTACTTCCAAATAAATGATCAATCTGAAACAGACATATTTACGGTTTGGGAGGCAAGTAAGGCCGTAATGAGGGGTAACTTCATTGCACAGGCCAGCCATAAAAGGAAACTAGAAAAAATAGAATTAGATAAAACACAAAAGGAACTATCAATATTGGAAAAGAAGCTAAAAATTAACCCCAGAGATAAGAAGACAGAGTTAAAACTCCAAATAGCGAGGAACCAGATAAAGATGCTTACGACAAAGGAAATAGAAAAGAAACTAAAATTTCTAAAACAGAAAAACTTTGAATATGCAAACAAAGCAGGGAAATGGCTGGCACATCAATTCAAAAAGGAAAAACAGAAGAGTATGGTGGTGAAAATTAAAAGAGGAGATAAAACATATACAGAAGATGAGGAAATACTGGAAGAATTTGCTAGATATTACAAGGAACTATACCAGGAGGACGATATAAATAGGGCACTCATCCAGGATTATCTGAATAAACAAAAGCTACCACATATATCGGAAGAGGAAAGGAAAGCATTAAATGGGGAAATAACGGAAAAAGAAATACAAAAAGCTATAGGAAATTTAAAGCCAGGGAAAGCCCCAGGTCCGGATGGGATTACCGACATCTACTATAAAACCATGAAGGAAGAGCTAACTCCCTATCTAAAAAGAGTGATGAATGAGGTACTAAAAAGAGGGGATATACCGGAAAGCTGGAAGGAAGCCGAAATAGTAGTGATACCCAAGGAAGGGAATGATCCAGAATTGGTTCAAAATTATCGGCCAATTGCACTATTAAATTTGATTACAAGATCTACGCCAATATACTTGCCACCAGACTAAAAGAATTCTTAAATAATTGATATCACAAACACAAACAGGCTTCCTACCAAACAGGTATCTGAGAACAAATATTAGGTCAATAATCAACATCATAGAATACTTAGACAAAAATATAGGGGGAAAAACGGCAATAGCCTTCCTAGATGCAGAGAAGGCATTCGACCAGGTGAGTTGGAAAGTAATAGAAAGATTATTAATAGAGATAGATATTGGGCACAATCTCACAACAGCCATAAAGGCAATATACAAATCCCAACAAGCGCAGGTAATTGTCAACGGACAAAAATCCAAAAAGATACCAATTAATAGAGGCACGAGGCAGGGCTGCCCCTCTCCCCTTAATATTCAACTTTGTACTAGATCTACTATTAAAAGATATAGATAAAGACAAAGAGATAAATGGCCTGCCAATAAAAAATAGAAAATATAAGATATGTGCCTTTGCTGACGACCTGGCTTGCATTATTCCAAACCCCCTAGAAAATATAGGAATATGGTTAGAGAAAATCGAAAAATTTAGCATGATATCAGGTTTCAAATTAAACAAAAAAAAATCCCAGATGTTGGTTAAGAACATGGACCACACAGAAGTCCAAGAACTAGAAAAGAAAGGGGGCATACTAGTTGCAAAACAAGTCAAATACTTAGGTATAGTTATTACATCGAAAAATTGTCAATTGGTAAAAATAACTACGAAAAATATGGAAGGGAATCAAAGAAGATCTGGATAAGTGGAAGATACTAGACCTATCACTACTAGGACGGATCTCAACAGTGAAAATGAAGGTCTTCCCGAAGCTAAACTTCCTATTTCAAATGCTTCCAATTCTAAAAAGTCAAGTATTAATAAAAAGATGGCAAGCAGACCTCTCAGCGTTTATTTGGAGAGGGAAAAAACCCAGAATTAGGATGAAATATCTCCAGGAACTTCCAGAAAAGGGCGGCTTCGGGCTCCCAGACTTATTGGCATATTACGAGGCTAATTGTATAGAAAATCTGAAGGACTGGATAGAAGTAAAGGACAAAGATCTACTAACAGTTGAAGGATGGGAAAATAAAGCCGGATGGCATGCATATCTATTCTACGATAAGATAAAGCAAGATAAAAACTTTAAAAATCATATTTTAAAAGCCCCCCTATTTAAGGTGTGGTTGAAATATAAAAAGTTACTGTGTAAAAAGATTCCTCTCTGGGCCACACCGGTTGAGGCCTTTGCAATATACAAAATAGGAGGAGAGAAATGGCCAACGTATAAGGAAATACTGAAAAAGGAAAACAATACCTATATTTTGAAGCCTCATGAGGAATTGAGAGAATATAGAATAAACTGGCTCCAGTACAATCAATTGAAGGCCAGAGTGGCGAAAGATAGAGAGAAGGGGTGGGAGGAGAAAATAACAGAAGGAGGGAAGATACTACTATACTCTGAGAAGAAAAGAGTTAGTAAACTATATAAACTGATCCTAAATAATAAACATGAGGAGAATCCAATAAAAGAGTACATGGAAAAATGGAAGAAGAATTTAGGATACAGAATCTCACAGGAAGGGTGGGAAAAACATGGAAAAATAATATAGAATTTACCTGTGCATACTCTCTGAGAGAGAATCCCTCCTAAAGGTGATGTACAGGTGGTACATCACCCCGGCCCAAATTGATAAAATATATAAGACAGGGGAAGATAGATGCTGGAAGTGCCAAGTGAATAGAGGGACGTTTTACCACCAGTGGTGGTTATGCGGGGAGGCGGTCAAATATTGGAAAAAGGTACATACCTGGATAGAGGAGGTTCTAAAAACTAAAAATAGGATTCAAACCGAGGTGTTTCTGCTAAACATTATAGATCTAAAACAGAAGGATAAAGGGATGGAAAGACTACTAATACATATGATTACGGCCGCAAGAATTATCTGGGCAAAACACTGAGAGAGAAAATTACACCAGACGTGGAAGAAATCAACCTCAAGCTCTTAGACACGGCTGAAATGGATAAGCTGACATTTCTAATGAGAAGAGGACCAATAAAGTATTTTTGAGGAGACATGGAAACCCTTTATTCAATACATCAAAAGAAAAAAAGGAAGAGTTAAAGGGTTTCTGGATTTAATTTAAGGACATACAGGAGCTCAATGACAATATGGGAGCAGTCTTTTTTTCGTTCGATACTGGCGGGTGAAGTTAACCCGTGTACTGTTTGTTTTAACACTGTTGGTACTGTCTGTCTTGTGAAACCTCCCTTAACCCCACCCCCATTTCCCCAATGGATCCCGTGTAGACCTGTTTGTAATGTCATGTTATGATGTTGTCATGTTATATTTTAATCAATAAAAATTTATTTAAAAAAAAAGTACTAAATGAGAGGACATACGGCACAGTTCTTGATCCGGTGTGCCTAATTAAAGGCTAAGCCGAAAAGGGCCGTCTTGCAGACCCTCTGGAACGGGGCCAGTTCCGAGATAGCTCGCGTGCTATCCGGGAGGGCATTCCAAAGTACCGGTGCCGCTCCGAAAAGGTCCTTTGTCTGGTCGTCGATAGGTGGCAGGAGCGGACTGATGGAACTAGCAACAGATTCTGTTCATCTGAGCGCAGTGATCTCGGAGGAGAGTACGGGGTAAGGTGGTCCCTCAGGTACGCAGGCCCTAGGCCGTGCAAGGCCTTAAAGGTCAAAACCAACACCTTGAAGGCAATTCGGTACTCGATAGGGAGCCAGTGCAGTTGCCGAAGAATAGGTGTAATATGCTCCCTCACCGGCACTCCTGCCAGCAAGCGGGCGGCGGCATTCTGCACTAGCTTGAGTTTCTGAATTGTCGACAGGGGGAGGCCGACGTAGAGGGCATTACAGTAGTCTAGTCTTGAGATGACCGTCGCTTGGATTACCGTGGCCAGGTCGTTCCTGGACAGGTAGGGTGCCAGTTGCCTAGCCTGTCGGAGGTGGTAGAATGACATCCTGCTGACCACGGAGACCTGAGCCTCCATGGTCAGTGAGGAGTCCAACAGAACCCCCAAGCTCTTAACCGATGACGATGGGTTAAGCCGCTCGCCATCCAGGGTAGGCAACCGGCACCCACCCAGCCCAGGCCGACCAGGCCACAGGATTCGATGGATTCACCTTCAGCCGGCTGGCACGTAGCCAACCAGTCACGGCTTCGAGGCATAGATGGAAACAATCGGGTACGGAGTCCGGCCTGCCGTCCATTCTCAGCAGAATCTGGGTGTCGTCAGCGTACTGATAACACTCCAGACCAAAGTCGCGGGCCAGCTGGGCCAGGGGGCACATGTAAACGTTGAATAATAAGGGGGAGAGGATAGCCCCCTGGGGGACCCCACAATTAAGTGGGAGTCTCCCGGAGACTTCCCCACCCCCCTCCACACGTTGTCCCCGGTCCCGGAGGAAGGAGGCCACCCATTTAGGCAGCTGGTGACTCTCATTCCTTTTCTGACATTGAGTTTGATAGGAGCTATATTTTTGCAAATAGGCTTGAGCACTTCAAAGGATGGTTCCTATACAGTTCAGACTAAATACCAGAGCTGATCCACTGATGAGGTTGACAAGGGCCACCACTTACCTTTATTCTGATTCAGTGAAGCTTACGAGTGAAATTATATATGCTTAGAGGTGGGCATGTTATGCCTAACTCAACCAATAGCCAATAGGATGTGCAGGAATATACGGTTCTGGCCCAGCTTACTTGTCCAAACGCATCTGCCTCTACATCCCACCTCACTCCTTAAGATAATCCGGGGAGGCCCTGCTCTTGCTTCCGCCAGCATCTCAAATGCGGCTGGCAGGGACGAGAGACAGGGCCTTCTCGGTTGTGGCCCCACGCGGATGGAATGCGCTGCCAAACGAGATACGATTGACTCCGTCCCTCCTAGCATTCAGGAAAAAGGTAAAATCACAGTTGTGGGACCAGGCCTTTGCACAATGAAATAGCAACACTTTAACTGGAATGGACTGGCTTGATGACAGAGATGAGGACACAGTTTTATTGTTTTAGCAATTGGATGTGTGGATTGAATATTGTTTTAATTGTTATTTTAATTGATTGTTGGTTTTTGTTTTAATTAATGATTTTGTCTTAATTTTGTATGTTTTATGGCGATTTTATGTATTAGGCATCGAATTGCTGCCTCTGTTACCCACTCTGAGTCCCCCTGTTGTAATTAAGCCTTCAGTTACTACTACTAGTAGTATTGGGGAAGATGCTGGGTCAATAGCATCAAGCAATAGTATGGAATGGGGTGAGGATCTGTGTGATCAAGACTCTGCAGCTGGGAGGAAAAGGGCTGCTAGTGATTCTAGCCTTGAAGGGCTGGAACAGAGAAAAAGGATCTGGCAGATACTTAGAGCTCCTTCTGGTCCAGAAACCTTCCTGGGGAAGAAGAAATGTGGTCAGAGGAAAGTGATATGGATCTAGAATCAACATTGGTTCAGGAAGTAAGGGATGTGTGTAACAAAGAGTCTAATTCTGATACCTTTCTCAGCTTTGACAGTGAGTAAGACTGGCCTTCTGAGGCTTCAGAAACAGATTGGGACACTTTAAGCTTCCAACAGCATTGGCAAGATTGGAGGTCTGCACAGAGCACAACAGCTGTAGGAGATGCAGCAGCTGGTGCTCATGATCAAGGAGGGTCTTCAGATGACAGTGATGTTTAAGTGCTATATAAGAAATGGGTTTTTGGGGCTGCATTTGCGGCGGTCAAAGAGTTGATGTCTGGTTCTTGTCTCTGGCATTCCTGTGATCCTCATATCGTGTGCCTTGTTCCTGTTTCCAGTTACTCGTGAGTTATGGGCTATTTCTCCACCTTGTTCTTGGGGTGAGCTACTATGGCAGCTCTAGCTGATGTTTGGGAAAAGGTGGGGGGTTTGGAATTCAATGTCTGCTTTTCTGTTTAGTTGCCTGCCGTGTATTCCTGTGGCGGGGCTTGGTCTCCGCTGAGTCTACGTGAGTTCCTGCTACAGAGTTCAGTATTGCATGAAATGGAGGGAGGCTGACACTGTGTTTTATGGGGACTATGATTTGTGCTATTCATGTATACTCAGCTGCTGATTACCTTGAATCGTCTCCTCCTTTCATCCATCATTCTCCTGCCCTGGACCTTTGGATTGGATTTATGGCTACACTTCTGGATTTTCCCTTCAGACTTTTTGCTGCTTTCTTTTGTGGGATTTTTTCCTGGGGTTTTTGAGCTGAGTTGGCTATTTTTTTGTTAGTCCTTTTTCCATTTATTGTTCAATAAACCTTTTGTTATCCCCTTTTACTTCTGAGCTTGGCTTCTTTGGTCTCTGTGCTACGACATCCCCCTCCGGGGGGGGGGGGGGGTGTTGAGAAGGGTGGGGTATAAATACTGTAAATAAATAAATAATAAATAAATATATCTTATTGGTGTTTTCCTCAATAGCTCCTCAATTGGAAATTGTCAAGGTTCAGTCCCTAACTGTGATGTGTGCCTCTGCTCCAAAGCAAGAGAGAAGGATCTCCTATAACTCTACCCAAAGGATTACTTTGCTCCCAGGTTTCAAACTATATCATCTGCAAGCCTATGCGCTAAATGGAGAAGTCTGCCATCTAGTGGCTGAAGGCATTATTTCAGATTTCAAACACAATTATGGATGCATGTGTCTTCTACTTATAGGAGTCCATCAATGTTGAAGCCCAGTCATCTGCGTGACTCCTTTTCGCCAAAACACCACATAAATGATATTCAATAATAAGTAAGAAGTTTATTAAGAAAATAGTATATAATAGAAAAGGCAGGTTCAAGAATAAATCAGTAATAATCCAAAAGTCATTTCAAAATAATCAGAATAGGCAATCACAAAGATACATTCAAAATCCAGACTTAAAACTATTTTCAAAGTAACATACATAAACTTGATATTCTTGGGCTTAATAATTAGTATTGACCAACTCTGAACATAAATTCTCAAATCCCAGAAGGTAAAAACAAAAAAACTGTAATCCAATGTTTTCAAAACTTAAAGAAAGAGCTATAATCCAAAGATTTGAAAATTTGATCAAAGAACTGTAATCCAATTGAGAGGCACTGATCTTAAAGAGGAAAGCAGGAAACAGAATCAAAGGCAAAAATTCTTAACAGAGAGCTTCCAAAACATGCGACTTGACACATGAAAATCTAACGTTGATCTCACAACGAACATTGTTGCAGATCACTTAAGAATTCTAATTTTCACCCTTTGACATCACTGTTTCTCACATCTGGATTCTCTTTGCTTATTTTTCAGCCTCTGGGAAAAGCGTAGTTGTCTCTGCTTAGCGCTATCGCTTCGGAACCGTAATCGTTGAGTTATAGACAGAGTTCTTGTCTCCTCCACATTCCTTTCAGAGTCAATCTCTGGCAGATCCTCATGAGAACCACTTTCTGTTTCCCTAGCAGCGGATCTAACCTAAACATTCCCATCATCTTGAGAAACACTTTCTTTCACCCAAAAGCAATTCTACTTTTAGCATTCCCATCATCCAAGGAAACTTTCTGAGACCCCACAGAAGTAACAGGCTCAGAAGTGAAAACCTCAGGCCCCACCAAAAGGTCCCCCTCCTCATCCTCAGAGGCTTCACAGGCCTCAACAATGAATGCCATGGGATTTTCTGAGGATAGGAATCCTCAACCTACAGCAGCTGGTATTTGTTGCCTCCCATCCAAATACTAACCAATGCTGACCCTGCTTGGCTTCCAAGATCAGGTTACATCCCGTATAGATTACTGCAATGCTCTCTACGTAGGGCTGCCTCTGAAGACTGCTCGGAAGCTTCAAACGGTCCAACGGACAGCAGCCAGGGTGATAACAGGAGCGGCACTCGGGGAGCGTACAACTTTTCTGTTGTGCCAGCTCCACTGGCTGCCAGTCTGCTACCGGGCACAATTCAAAGTGCTGGTTTTGGCCTTTAAAGCCCTAAACGGTTCCAGTCCAACCTACTTGTCCGAACGCATCTCTCCCTATGAACCATCAAGATGTTTAAGATCACCCGGAGAGGCCCTGCTTTTGGTCCTGCCTGCTTTGCAGGCGCGTCTAGCGGTGACAAGAGACACGGCCTTCTCAGTGGTGGCTCCTCGGCTTTGGAACGCCCTTCCTAGTGACATCGGATCGGCCCCTCCCTCCTGACATTTCGTAAGAAAGTCAAGACTTGGCTGTTTGAGCAGGCATTCGCAGACAAATTAATCGAGACAAACGGATTATGACGATGCAACGGAAACCGATTTTAAGAACGAGGTGCTGAGATTTGTACTTTGTAGATTTTAACTGTTAATTTGTATGGTTTTCTATGACTGTTTTTATCATATTATGATGTGTTTTGTATGTGGGCATTTGCTGCCGCTTGTTCACCGCCTCGAGTCGCCTTCGGGCTGAGAGAGGCGGAATAGAAGCATAGTAAATAAAATAATAATAATTAATAAATCAGGTGGGCTCTGGTGCCTTGAGGGCATTTAGGGCACAATTAAATTCATTCAATCATGCATTTAAAAGAGACAAAGCATTCTGTATGCATATATCAAGATCAGGTGTCTTTGAATCCATATAATCCACCGTTAAGCAGTGGGCCAATACTTATGTAAATGGCACTAATTGTTGTGATTGAGCCTTCAGCTACTACTACTACTAGTATTGGGGAAGATGCTGGGTCAATAGCATCAAGCAATAGTATGGAATGGGGTGAGGCTCTGGGTGATCAAGAGTCTGCAGCTGGAAGGAAAAGGGCTGCTAGTGATTCTAGTATGGAAGGATTGGAACAGAGAAAAAGAATCCGGCAGATACTTAGAGCACCTTCTGATTCAGACACTTTCCAAGGTTTTTCTGGGGAAGAAGAAATGGGGTCAGAGGAAAGTTATATGGATTTAGATTTAACATTGGTTCAGGAAGTAAGGGATGTGTGTAACTAAGAGTCTACTTCTGACACATTTTGTGGCTTTGGTAGTGATTTATACTGGCCTTCTGGGGGTTCAGAAACAGATTGGGACACTTTAAGCACACAACAGCGTTGGCAAGAGTGGAGGCAAACACAGAGCACAGCAGCTGTAGGAGATACAGCAGCTGGAGACTCTTCAGAAGACAGTGATGTTTAAGTGCTATATAAGAAATGAGTTTTTGGGGCTGCCTTTGCGGTGGTCAAAGAGTTGATGTCTGGTTCTTATCTCTGACTCTCTTGTGTTCCTGATATCAAGTACCTTGTTCCAGTTTCCTGATACTCGTGAGTTATGGGCTATTTCTCCACTTTGTTCCTGGGGTGAGCTGCTGTGGCAGCTCTAGCTGATGTTTGGGTAAAGGTGGGGGGTTTGGAATTCAATGTATGCTTTTCTGTTTAGTTACCTACCGTGTGTCCCTGAGGCGGGGCTTGGTCTCCGCTGAGTTTACGTGAGTGCCTGCTACAGAAAACTGGTATTGTATGAAATGGAGGGAGGCTGGCATTGTATTTTATGGGGGGCTATGATTTCTGGTATTCATGTATACTCAGCTCCTGATTGCCTTGGATGGTTTCCTCCTTTTCATCTGCCTTTCTCCTGCTTTGAACTTCTGGACCGGATTCGTGACTACTCTTCTGGACTCTCCCTCCGAACGTTGCAGGCGGATGTCTACTGTTTGTTTTGGGCTGTTTTGTTGCTTTATTTTGTGGGACTCTTCCCTGGGATTTTTGAGGGATTTTTAAGCCGAGTTGGCTACTTTTTTGTTCGTCCTTTCTCCAGTTGTTGTTCAATAAACCTTTTGTTATCCCCTTTTACTCCTGGGCCTGGTTTACTAGTCCCTGCATCATGACACTAATTCAATGAATTTGCTTACTTGGAATCCATTGAATTAATGCCATTTAGTCTTGAATCAATGCCTTGATTCTATACCCCTTGGGCAGCTCCTTTAAAACTCAGAGAGGACTCACTGCCTATATGATATGGCCGTCTCTTGTAGAACTAAATGAAGGATGGAAGTACTGTTCCCATTATGTTTCTATTAATTTTTAAGAGTTAATTCTTGAATAAATCCCAGTTGCTAGGGCCCTTTTGAATGTTGCCATGATAATGCTGTCCTTGCCAAGGCTCTCTGGAATATTTCCTTTGTTTTCCCAGGATCCACTTATTAAAGTAAGCCTCTTAGTTTTCATTCTCGCCCCTTTTGATACTCCTCAACACAAGCTCGGTTCCAGAGAACTTGCATTCTTCGACCAAAACACACATATACATATGATGATGGTGCCTTTATGGCTTTATTTATCAGTGTTCCAAGGGCCTTGCTCTGAAGAGACAGAAACTAAATTGTAATTCTACCCTTGTAATCCTAAAAGCAGTGGATTTATTACTGAGGAATTGACACGGGGTGAAGAGAATTAGACTGGAACATTAACCATCACACCGAGACCTGTCTGCCACTCAGAGGTTATTGATTCCAGCAGATTGCCCAATGCGGAGTAATAGATTTATAAGAGCATGGCATTGAAATATCACAGGACTGTGTTTTCACATTTTCATGGACTGAGCGGAGACACAAAGCTGCAAATTAGGGACTCTGTGGCTTCAGGGCAGGAGACGGACTCGGCATGGTTAAGATGGCTTCATTTTGAAAAGAATTAGCAGAGACTGGGTTGAATATGGAGTCAGGCTAGACTCTGAGCTGGGAAATCCAGCCCAAAAAAGAGGGCTAGCAAGGAGGGAGAGATCCCAAAAGACTTAAATCTAGTTGCCAATAAATGGCTTGGCAGACTTACCGGCCGAGCGCGTTGTGGTGGGGGGCATGTCCTCACCGCCATCTTGTTTGGAAGAAAGGGGGTGGGGGGCTTCTTCCTCCCTGAAGCCCCTTGGGTGGTGGGAGCGTTTCCCGCCACCAGCGCTGACCAGCCAATGGGAGGACTGGCCCCGCCCTGCCCTTTGTCCCCAGCCGGCTGGCCCTCACTTCCGCCCAGGCAGCCTACTTAAGACTGCCTGGGCTGCCCTGCTGGCATGTGGGGCCAGATCTTCAATTTCCTCCCACCCTCCCTACTTGTTTTCATTGCTTGTTTGGGGTTTGCGATACAAGTAAAGGACCACACAATAGAACTAGTTCGTACTCAGTATACCATCATTATTAAAGATTATATAATCAAACCAATAGCATAGCAATCATACAGTGTTATACTCACGACCAATTACAATATTATAGGATTAGTGGAAGGACCAGGAGGGTCAAATTAAAGTCCATAAATGTCCCAGGGTTTTATCCCAATCTATAAATCCGTGTAGACAAGTGGAGCCGTTGAGTTCGTAGTAGGGGCCGGGTTGACGGAAGTCACCGGGTTCCCGCTCCGTTTCGCGCTCACAGGCGCTTTTTCAAAACCCAAAATTATGATAAGGCATCAGAGGCATCCACGGTATCTAAAACATTAAATAGAATGTCCAGGTAATAGCTAGCCAGTCCAAAACGAGGTGAATTATACAAATTACATACAAGTCAATGACGCAATGATACATACCAATTAAGGCACATGAAATCAGGCACGGGCCAAACTCAAGGGAGTATGGCACAGAGTAACAAAAGAACAGCATATTTAACACAAAACATGTAAGTGATAATTAGTTACACCCGACATATAAATCAATCAAGGATTAATTGAGTAGATCTGAAATAGATAGGCCTTCATTCAACCCATAAGGGTGTTCGGTGGAGAGGGCGGAGATAAGGCGGGTTTCAGCACGTAAGAGTGCTAATTGATGATTGGAATGGGAGGTAAAGGTAATTTTTTCAATGCAGGTAAATTTAATGCTTTAGATACCGTGGATGCCTCTGATGCCTTATCATAATTTTGGGTTTTGAAAAAGCGCCTGTGAGCGCGAAACGGAGCGGGAACCCGGTGACTTCCGTCAACCTGGCCCCTACTACGAACTCAACGGCTCCACTTGTCTACACGGATTTATAGATTGGGATAAAACCCTGGGACATTTATGGACTTTAATTTCACCCTCCTGGTCCTTCCACTAATCCTATAATATTGTAATTGGTCGTGAGTATAACACTGTATGATTGCTA
Source organism: Anolis apletophallus (assembly GCA_030556195.1). Lineage (NCBI taxonomy): Eukaryota > Metazoa > Chordata > Lepidosauria > Squamata > Anolidae > Anolis > Anolis apletophallus. The sequence continues at coordinate 17,018,304 of JARBWK010000013.1, forward strand.
TGCTATTGGTTTGATTATATAAGCTTTAATAATGATGGTATACTGAGTACGAACTAGTTCTATTGTGTGGTCCTTTACTTGTATCGCTGTATGGTCGTAGCTGCCACTTCGTATTTGTTTGTTTGGGGTTTGCACTTTGTATTGCTGTATATTTATCGTTAGCACTTTGTTGATGTTCTGTTATTGATGTTCTATGTCGCAACTCTAGGTTTGGCGTGTGGCATGGGCCCTGGATCTGGCTGGCTTATCACCCCTTGGTCGTAAGGGGGGATAACGCCCGTGCCCCCTGGGGTGCCAAGTTCCAGTTGACCGGTATTGGGCCGGTGGCACCCAGGCACGCAAGCGTCTTCAGAAATTGTGGACTGTCCTTCCCATGATCCAGGACCCATGCATGGCCGCCAACCCTTGTTCCTGTTTTTAATAAATGAGTTGTGGCCAATTTTCATCCAAACTCTTGTGTTTGTGCCTTATTGGTCTTTTGGTGGGAGGTGTATCACCCATCCACACGCAATTGTGATCAGTTATCTTTGCCCATAATTACTCCAAGGGGGTTGCCTCCATTGCCTTCCTTTGAGGGACTTAGACTTGATTAAGGTTACCCAAGGTTTCCATGGCTGGAAGATGATTTGAACCCAAGACTTCGAGTCCCACTCTACTGGTGTTGAATCCCACTGTGCATCATTGGATCTTGGCTCCAAACTTGTTGTCTACCTTGGATGTCACATTGATGAAGGTTCATTAGATGTGGTGTCATTTCTATGCAGAACTCTCCTAGATGTGATGATTTATCGACAGCAGTATATGTGAAAATGATCTCGGAGTCCCCGTGGACAACAAGTTAAACATGAGCCAATAATGTGATGCGGCAGCAAAAAAAGCCAACGGGAATTTGACCTGCATCAATAGTATAGTATCTAGATCCAGGGAAGTCATGCTGCCCATGCTCTATTTGGCCTTGGTTAGACCACAACTGGAATACTTTGTCCAATTCTGTGCACCACAATTAAAGGGAGATGTTGACAAACTGGAATGTGTCCAGAAGAGGGCAACCAAAATGATCAAGGGTCTGGAGAACAAGCCCTATGAGGAGCGGCTTAAAGAGCTGGGCATGTTTAGCCTGAAGAAGAGAAGGCTGAGAGGAAACATGATAGCCATGTATAAATATGTGAGGTGAGATCATAGGGAGGAGGGAGCAAGCTTGTTTTCTGCTGCCTTGGAGACTAGGATGCAATGGAACAATGGCTTCAAATTACAGGAAAGGAGATTGCATCTGAACATTAGGAAAAACTTCCTAACTGTGAGAGCTGTTCAGCAGTGGAACTCTCTGCCCCAGAGTGTGGTGGAGGTTCCTTCCATGAAGACTTTTAAACAGAGGTAGGATGGCCATCCATTGGGGGTGCTTTGAATGTGATTGTCCTGCTTCTTGGCTACATGGGGTTGGACTGGATGGCCCACCAGGTCTCTTCTAACTCTATGATTCTGTGTTACTTTGTTGGTTCTCAGAACACTCAGTTGCTTTATCAGTGACAGTTCCCATAACTCTGTTAACATGCACCGGATCAGAGAAGAAGACACTCATCACTCTAACAATGAATGCTAACCTCTTACATCAGAGAGAGGGGCAGATGAAACATGAGAACGAGACGAGACGTTCCGCATTTACTGAACTGCACAGAAAAAAGTACATTCTTGGCTGGAGTGCATTCTACCAGTCTTTGGTTTGGCTAAAACTCACAGCAAGACATTGATTTAAAGCAGGGGTGCTCTTTAGGTAGATTGCTCCCGACGCCGCCCAGGTGCAGAAGGAGGTTGGACTGGATGGCCCTTGGAGGTCTCCTCCTATTCTAGAAACCCATTGTTGTTATTATTATTATTATTATTATTATTATCAGAGGCTGAATGGCCATCTGTGACGAATGCTTTGATTGTATTTTTCCCTTATGGCAGAAGGAGGGTAGACTGGATGGCCCTTGGAAGTCTCCTTCTACTCTAGGAACCTATTATTGTTGTTACAAAGAGTCTGGAGCAACAAGCACCTGAGGCAAAGCACCAAAATCAGTGTGTACAGAGCTATCGTACTGTCTATTATCCTCTATATGGGTCTGAAACATGGGTCACCTATCGCCAACACCTACGACTCCTCAAACGTTTTCATCAGCGCTGTCTTTGCACAATCCTAAATATACACTGGACTGACTATGTGACGAATGTTGCTGCCCTTGAGCAAGCAGGGATCCCCAGCATTGAGGCCATGCTATTGAGAACACAGCTGCGCTGGGCAGCGCACGTCTCTAGGATGAAGGACCATTGTCTCCCAAAGATACTACTCTATGGTGAACTCGCCACGGGTCAGAGCAAGAGAGGTGCCCACAAAAAGAGATATAAGGATTCCCTGAAACAACATCTCAGACTCGGCCAGATTGATCACCAACAATGATCCACCCTGGCCTCACATCGGGAGGCATGGAGATGCACTATCCACAATGCTGCGGCCTCTTTTGAGAAGACATGCCGAATGGGTCTTGAAGAGAAATGACAACGCAGAAAGAACTGCAACTTGGAAACAGCATCACCCAAGGAGACTTTCTGCTGTGTTTTCTGCAACCGAACTTGCCTATCTCAGATTGGCCTTTTTAGTCATCAACATGCTTGTAAAAAGCGTGGGATGAGTCCTTCCTAAGAATCTTCGTTCGCAAAGTAATGCCGAGAGAGACTATTAGTAGTAGTAGTAGTAGTAGTAGTAGCAGAGGCTGAATAAATATTATCATCATTATTATGAATAAATTCAGGGGCTTATTATACTCACATATAATAAGTTGAATTCAGTCTTAAAATATATTATATGGCTCTCACTGAAATAAATTTCCAAATATTTTGCTTTTATGGCTCTCTGAGTAGTGGATAGGTAGATCATTTTGACTGGGTTGTTTTTTAAGTAGCTGGCATACTGAAAAAGTGTGAGCACCCCTGATTTAAAGTCACTCTAACAATGAATGCTAACCTCTTACATCAGAGAGAGGGGCAGATGAAACATGAGAACGAGAGGAGACGTTCCGCATTTACTGAACTGCACAGAAAGAAGTACATTCCTGGCTGGAGTGCGTCCTACCAGTCTTTGCTTTGGCTATAACTCACAGCAAGACATTGATTTAAAGTGTGCTTCATAACAAACTTTGTGCAATTTTGGAGCCCAGCAAGGCAGCACGCATGTTTGATTAACTGCATCCAACTGAATCTGGCTTGTTTCATTAAGTCTTAGGAAACATGAAATAATTGATTAGGGGCTAACATTCTCTTATTCCTATTCAGGAGGCTGGCTTCTCTGGAATGAGCTTGATGTTAAGTGGGATAAATGGTGGAGAAGAAGCTTCACAAGGACCGAGGCATTTTTGTGACGCCTGAAGATGGTTCTCTGTGTCTGAGAACTTCTCAAAGTCAACAATTTAAGGATGTGGTTTCTTTGACAGCCAGCCACACCACGTGACTTGTCTTTCTCAACTGGATTGTAAGAACTACAAAGCAAAATTAGAACATTTCCATGAGCCAAAATGCCACTTCTCTTTGAGGTCCTGCCAGAGGAGAGTTTTAACATGAAGCCGCCATTTCTGGAGAAGGAGGAAGAGGAAGAGAATCACTGCTTCTAAAATAGCCAAGGAAGCCTAAAAAAACCAGATGGCAAAAATACACTTGTGTCTTGTAGGTGCAGTAGGGGGATGGAGCAGGCCCGGATTAACAGTTTGTGGTGCCCTAAGCCAGTGTTTCTCAACCAGTGTGTCGTGGCACACTAGTGTGCCGTGAGCGATCATCAGGTGTGCCGCGAGAAAAGCTCTCTGCCCTCCCTTCCTTCCCCCCTCCTCCTGCCGAACTCCTGCTGCTTGGGGGAGGAGGAGGAAGGGCCGGGTGGCTGCGAAGAAAAAGAAGAAGGGGCTGGGGCGCCTCCTCCTTCGGCCGTTTCCCCAGCCAGCCTCCAATCCGCCATGACTCCCACCATGACTCTTGCCCCTCGCTCGCTGAAGCTGCTCAGAGGAGGAGCCCTGCCCACTGAAGCCCATCCACCGCTCATGCTCCTCCTCTGTGGGAGAGCTGAAGCCGGGGGAGGGGGCTCACACAGCTTTGCCAGCCTTGAGGGGGCAGTGCCAAGCCAGCAGTGTCAGAGCCAGCACAATGCTGGCTTGGCATTGCCCCTCAAGGCTGGCGCTGTGGGAGAACTGAAGCTGGGGGGAGGGGGCGGGGCATGGCACGGCCTGGCTCCTCCCCCTCCCCCGGCTTTGGCACTCCCAGCAACTGCTCCCAGCAGGCCACCATCCCCCAGCCGTTCTTTACTGTGTTAGAGTGTCATTTTGTGTCATTTTGGTTGGTGGTGTGCCCCCGGATTTTTTTAATGTTAAAAGTGTGCCACAGCTCAGAAAAGGTTGGGAAACACTGCCCTAAGCCACACTCTGGAAAGCCCGCCCCCGGGGGCGGGGCCGCTTGCGGGGGCGCTTGCTGGGGGTGGGGCCGCTTATGGGCATGTGTGGCAGGGCGCGAGTGGCGGGCCATCGTCCGCCATGTTCCTGGGTGCTGCAGCAGCCGCCCGGGAGCTCACCTTCCTTCTTCTTCCTTCTCTGAGGAGGAGGAAGGAAGGGAAACCCCCGGGCAGCCGCTGCAGCACCCAGGAACGCCATGTTGGCGGGGCTGGGTGATGTCAGGTGCGGCAGCGGCGGCGGCGAGGAGGAAGAGGCGGAGCGAAGCCACGTCAGAGGCCCTAGGGGCGGGACTTCGCTCTGCCTCCTCCTCGCTCACACCGGGGGGGGGGCTCCTTTCTTCACTCAAGGAAGGAGCGGCGCCTTGTGCGAGCAATGAACAGGCGGAGGGAAGTCCCGCACCTAGGGCCTCTGACACGGCTTCCCTCCACCTCCTCCTCACTCGTGTCGGCCCCACCCCTCCTTCCTTCACTCAAGGAAGAAGCGGCGCCCGGTGCGAGCGACGAACAGGTGGAGGGAAGTCCCGCCCCTAGGGCCTCTGATGTGGCTTCCCTCCGCCTCTTTGTCGCTCGCGTCGGCCCTGCCCCTCCTTCCTTCAGTGAAGGAAGAAGGGGCGGGGCTGACGCTGAGCAAGGAGGAGGCGGAGGGAAGCCGCGTCAGAGGCCCTAGGGCCTATGGCGCTCCGCGCGCAGGTGCAAGAGCGCCCAAAGATTGAAGTTTTTTTAAAAAAAAAATTAAATTTGGGGGGTCTGGACCTGCCATGGCCCTAGGTGGCCTTATGGATAATCCGGGTATGCTGTGGCCAACCTCCCTCCCTCTTTGGCTTCTTTCTTTCTCTCCTTTTTTTCCTTTTTCCCTTCCTTCTCCCTTTCTTTCCCTTCCTCTTTCTCTCCTCTCTTCCTTCTCTACCTATTATTGGGCTGCAACTCCCAGCAGTCCTCCTGATCTACCTACCTATTTATCTCTATCTAATCTATCTGGAGGATTGTATTTTTAATGTATTTTATGCATTTTAATGGTTAATGGTTAGGCTTAATGGTTATTGTTTTAATTGTTCTTGTAATGGCATCGAATTGCTGCCTATGTAAGCCATCCTGAGTCCCCCTCCCGGGATAGAGAAGTGACGTGGTATAAATACCAGAAAGAAAGAAATGTAGGAAGAGGAGGAAGAGGGGGATGGAGGAGGAGGAAGGGGAAGAGGAGGAAGAGAAATAGAAGGAGGAGGAGAGGAAGGGGAGGAGAAGGGAGAGGTGGAGGAAGAAGCAGAGGAGGAAGAGGAAGAGGAAGGGGAGGATGAGGAAGAAGAGGCAGAGGAGGCAGAGACTGAGGAGGTAAAGGAGTAGGCAGATGTAATATTGCCATGTAATGCACTGAATGCCAGCTATACTATTTATCCAACTCTACTTTGTTTCTGCTTCTAACACCTTCTTTTTCTAAGCTGGGAGTGCAGACTTTGGCATCTCCAAGTTCCAACTTTCTGTGTCTTTGTCTCACACAAATAAGATCCATTAGGCAGGAAAGCCATAAGAGGAAAACAGTATTTTGCTTTTGTTTTTTGTTTTTTGGACTTGGTTTCCTGCAATAATTGGATGCTACAAGGGCTAGAAAGAAAAAATAGAGACCTTTAGCCAACCTGAGTCTCTTCGGGGAGAGAGGCGTGGGTTGGAAATAAAATTATATTATTATGATTACTTTCCTTTGCCGAAGTCTGACAGGGACGCACCTTGTCTCGCCAAAATCAATTAGGCTTCCTTTCCTTCCCATTTCTGTTCCTTCGTTTCCTGAACTGTTGTGAGTTTCCTCAACTTTTGTATAGTCTTGAATTTACTGATGAAAAAAAACCTGCCATTTCTAAATTCTACACAAGACCTCCTGTCTGCATTTCTCAATTATTATTATTTTGGTTGAGGGAGTGAGCTCATAATTAAACTGATGCATTGCGTTCACTTTCCTTTGCTAATGTCTTTCTAGACCTTTCATATTGATGTTATAAGCTACTACATGCAGAGATTTATTATTTAGGGTAGATGGAAACATCATATCAGAGGTGTGGTGAATATGCATCTATTACAGCAGTGTTTCCCAACCAGTGTGCTGTGAGCAATAGTGTGCCGTGGGAAATGGGATCCTTCAATACCCTTTCTTCCCCTCCTGCCGAACACCTTTTCTTCTCCACTCGGGCTCCCTTCTTCCCAGCCTCGCTCTGCTCGCTTTGCTCTGGGGTGAGTCTGCGCAGTAGCGTCTGCACGGGTCACATCTTCCTCCCTCCCCCCTCCCCTCCTGAACACGCTCACGCTGCCCCTCGGATCAAAATGGCAGCAGAAGCGGCAGTGTAGAAGAAAAAGTAAGTGTTTGGCAGGAGGGGGAAGAAAGGGCATGAAGGGGAAGTGGGAGGAAGAGGTCTCTGTCAAAAGCTGGCATGGGCAAACTTGGACCTTCCAGGTGTTTTGGACTCCAACTCCCACCATTCCTAGCAGCCTCAGGCTCTTTTCCTTCCCTCCTTCAGCCATTTAAGCAGGAAGGGGCCTCAAGCTGTTAGGAATGGTGGGAGTTGAAGTCCAAAGCACCCAGAGGGCTGAAGTTTTCCCATGCCTGTTTTAGGGACCTTCCAACATTGTGATTCTGGATAGAAAACAAACAACAACATAACATTGTTTGAGTCCACAGTGGTCTCTGTGTGTAGGTGAACTACAACTTCCAAACTCAAGGTCAATTCCCAAGCAAACCCTTTCAGTACTTTCTGTTGGTAATGAGAGTTCAATATGCCAAGTTTGGTTCAATTCCATTGTTGCAAGAGTTCAGGATGCTCTTTGATTGTGTGTTAACTATAAATCCCAGAAACTGTAATTCCCAAATGTCAATGTCTATTTTCCCCAAACTCCATCTGTGTTCACATTTGGGCATATTGAGTATTCATGCCAACTTTGGTCCTGATCCAACATTGTTTCAGTCCATAGTGCTCTCTGGATATAGGTGAACTACAACTCCAAAACCCAAGGTCAATGCCCACCAAACTCTTATAGTATTTTCTCTTGGTTATGGGAGTTCTGTGTGGGAAGTTTGTGTCTTTCTGCCATTCCTGCCAGGATATCTATGTTGTGTTCATCGAAACAGGTCCAGGTTTCACACTGAGTGTATAAATATATTTAAAAACATAGTAACTATAGGTATTACTGTGTTAGAGTGTCATTTTGTGTCATTTTGGTTGGTGGTGTGCCCCAGGATTTTTTGTAAAAAAATGTAAAAAACTGCCCGTGCCTTAGATCAGTGAATTGCTCTTGTTTTAAAATAAATCAGGTTGGGAAACAATGTATTACAGTATTTCATTGGGCTATCCAAGGTGCTGAAACTAGAAAAGATCTATAATTCAGCACACTCTTTTCGAGTTATGTTGAAAATGGTGGAAATCATACTAATGCAGTGTGAATATATACTCATATAGTTACACAGTTGTGCCTAGTTACCATCAGAAGTTTTTTTCCCTAATAGTTAGATGAAATGTCTTTTTCTGCCATTTGATGATTGGAATTCTGTTGATTGGTCCCAACTAGAACTGACCAAACCCATCAATTGCTAGGTCAACACATAAGTAAATCCCACTGATTCAATGGGTGTTTTCCAGTTGTCACTCATAACAGGATTTAAGTTGAAAAGGTAACACTTCTGAAACACTGCTTATTTAATCCTAAACTCAATGTATCCATTGTGCAACAGTCCAAAATTAAAACCGCAGTTATGGCACTAATAGGATTTGGAGCCTGGAGTGAGTTCACTAACTTGCTGACATGAAAGCCACCAACGCCTCTGTCTTTCTTTTTCTTTCCTTCCATTATTCTGGAAAGTGCTACATATATCAAAGGCACTGTATAAATAAGTAATGATCAACACCCCTGAAAATAGCAGTGCAAAGGCTGGAAAGCAAGAGCATTCACTCTTGAACTTAGGAGTTAAATGGCAGCTCTGGGGAAGTCTAAGCGATAATGCACCAGTTTCTCTTTCCTTGAGAGTCTTTAACAACAGCCAGCTATATTTCATGCTTTCGCTTTCCTTTCCCCATTCCCATCTCAGCTATTCTCCATTCCTTGCCGCTTGCAATCAATCCAATTACATAGCGTCTGGGGCAGGAAAAAATATATTTGGGCCATTACATTTCAAGCCGAATTACGAATGTTCAAGACAATTGTACACAGTGAACCAAGAAAGGTGGTAAATTATATTGAACTGCTTTGCTGTTCTCCAGATTTTACTCGAAATGGACCAGACAGCTTCCCCTTCTTCGACTGACCAGGAAATGGGTTGCTGTGAATTTTCCAGGCTGTCTGGCCATGTTCCTGAAGTATTCTCTCTGACGTTTCACCCATATCTATGGCAGGCATCCTCAGAGCTTGTGAGCTCTGTTGGAAACTAAGCAAGTAGGGTTTATATACCTGTGGAATAATGTCCAGGGTGGGAAAAGGAACTCTTGTCTTTTGGATGCAAGTGGGAATGTTGCCATTGGCCAGTTTGATTAGCATTGAATAGCCTTGCAGCTTCAAAACCTGGCTGTTTCTTGCCTGGGGGAATCCTTCTTTAAGAGGAAAACTAGATTTGGGGAACTTAGTGAGAAAAAGGAGGGTTGGTTTAGACAAGAGACTATTTTAGCCCTGTCTCCTAGCTAGATCTCTCGATGTAGAACGATGTAGGGCAGTACTACCCCCTGGTGGGCGGTGAGGCGATCCAAGGGACGGTGGGAGAGTCATGGGAATTTGGGGGTGGTGGTGGTGAACCCTTTTAAGGGGGCAGTGAACGATTGGCCATTTAGGAGGGGTCATGCGGCCCTCTTCTTTGACCCCGCCCCTTCAATTTCACTCCCACATGCAGTGCAGTGCAAAGGCTGCAGTGCAAAGGCCTCTGCGTCTTCTGGTGGAGACTCCCTGCCACCGCGGAAGAAAGCGTGGCCTTCCACAGCGGTGGCGGCGGGAGCAGGATTGCCCAGGGCTTCTGCGAGGAGAGCAGGCCTCGCTTCTTCATCCCCTCAGGCCATGGCTGCCCGCCCCCTCTGGCAGCGGCACGGCGAGTAGCAAAATTATTTATGAAGTAGCAACGTAAATATGGTTGGGGATCACCACAACATGAGGAACCTTATTTAGGGGCCACGGTATTAGAAAGGTTGAGAACCACTGCATTAATACATATATCTTTCTGTTTAATTGCTATTCAATTTTTAAAAAATTAATTTCTAAGTGGGCGGTGAATAATTTTTTTTCTGGAAAGGGAGCAGTAAGGCAAAAAAGTTTGGGAACCACTGATGTAGAACCATGCTCACTGTTTTCTGATCCTGATGGTAGAATGTATGTCCACATTTGAGTGGAACTATCCAAGGTACTATGTATATTTTGAGGGATAAGATAGAGCAGTGTTTTTCAACCTTTTTGAGCCGTGGCACATTTTTTACATTTACAAAATCCTGTGGCACACCACCAACCAAAATGACACAAAATGAAACTCTAACACAGTAATACATGTCGTAAATATGTTTTAAAATGTATTTATACACTCAGTGTGAAACCTGGGCCTGTTTCAATGAACACAACATAGATATCCTGGCAGGAATGGCAGAAAGACACACACAAAGATCTTGCTCAACAGCTGGGAGTTATAGTTCACCTGCAATCAAAGAGCATTCTGAACTCCACCAATGATGGAATGGAATCAAACTTCCCACACAGAACTACCATAACCAAGAGAAAATACTATAAGAGTTTGGTGGGCATTGACCTTGAGTTTTGTAGTTGTAGTTCACTTATATCCAGAGAGCACTGTGGAGTGGAGGGAGGAAGACATGGGGCGAATCTGTGCAGTAGTGCCCACATAGGTCACGTCTTCCTTGCTCCCCGCTCCCGCAGAAGCGGCAGAGTGAGCAAAGGGAGGCAAAGCGAGCAGAGCGAGGCTGGGAAGAAGGGAGCCCGAATGGAGAAGAAAAAGGGTACTGGAGGTTCCAATTTCCCACGGAACACCTGATGATCGCTCACGGCACACTAGTGTGCCACGGCACACTGGTTGGGAAACACTGGGATAGAGCACCATGGAAAGCTCATTCACTGTAAGAGCTCTCAGAACAGACCCACCATTCTCCGCCACCAGTTGGGTCCACTTTCTGTCTTCAAGGGCAAGTTGAAATAGCGTTAGGTTTAGTCCAAAGTGCTATATTGTAGGAAGCAAAGAGCCCCATGCTTGCATTGAGAACGGGGCTACCCTTTTGTTTGACCTCTGCTTCTTTCATTACCCAACAAGTCAAGCCTTTGACCAAAACCTCAAGCCTTCCTACTTGCAAAAGTCACTTCACCCTTCTTTCAAAAGTGTGTTAGTCCTTTGTCTTGTTTTGTCTCAGCAGGGATCATATGTAAGGCTCCTACCTAATGAATCAGAATTCTTGCCTATCTCATTTCCTATCCCAAAATGAGTTTCTGGAAAAATAATGTAATTTTCAAAACTTATAAAAGCATCCTGATTATTTCTCAGGTTTCCTCCAAGAAATATTGCACTCTGCTTGATATAGAAATCAGATATTTTGACACCTATAAACCAATGTTATTTTCAAGTAATGGCCAATCAGTTTTTCCCCGTAGGATGCCTGCTTATAATAAATGCTCTCAGTAGCTATTTACTTTATGTGGTGTCCAGCAATTCATATTGAAACTAAGATACATAGCTTGTTATCCTCAAGGGAGCATAATTTTTGAAGCAACCCAGGGGGTCTTCACAATACCAGGACTGAATGAGTATTCGAAATGCAGAAAGTCTCCAATGAGCAAAACCAAGTTGGAAAGAACATATTTCCTTCTTCTGTCAGAAGTTGTCTCTTCCAGGGAGAACCAGGGATAGGAAGTAGGCTTGTACATTCTGGGTAAACCGCGGTCCATTTCAGTGTCCCGGATTTCACTGGGAGTCCTCATCCATTTTTTTGTGAGCCTCCCAAATTCAGGAGGGCAAATATCTGTTTTCGCTCTGAGGTACGCTGCAACATTCATTTCCTATCCAACCCATTATGAGGGGAGGCTTCCTGGGCTCCCCTTTCCATCATTTTAAGCATTTAAGCTGTTTCTGCTCTACAGGAGAGATGTTACAAGCAGCTATGCATGCTTTAAGGAGGCTTCTTGCCTGTTTCTGCTCTAGAGGAGAGGTGCTGCAGGCAGGTGAGCATGCTTTAAGGAGGCTTCAAAGCTTTTTCTAGGAGAGGCGCTGCAGACACTGACATGCACACCTTATCTCCCAGGTGTTGTGTACTCCTCTTATGAGAAGGAGGAGGTAGAACAGGAGGCTGAAGATGTAGGAGTTGTGGATTTGGGGCCAAGTGTTGAGGAGGAAGAAGAGGGCGAGGAAAACATACTGCTGGTTACTTTATATTAGAAATGCTGAAAGGCGAAAGAAGAAAGGAGAAGGTCAGCTAGAATTGCTGCAAGGATGCCAAGCAATCAGACCATATCCTGTGCTGGGAGCTGAGGGCTATAAATCAGCAGTAAAGGAATTGGTCAATGCTGGCAGCAACTATTCTACTTAGTGCTTCTGTGCTCCGTTTTCCTTGCTTGCAGCTCCTGCGTCTGCAAAGTGCCTCGCAAAGACTTTTTGCCAAGGACGCTTGTTTCATTTCTGATGTAAGACTTTTGCTTTGTTTTTGGGACTTTTCTTCTGTTTTATTGTTGCTGTTTGTTTCATTATAATCGTTTTGCTGAAGAAAAGCTTTTTAGTTTCTTTAACCCTTGTTGCAAGGCTGTTTCTGGGGCCAAACAGGACCCCAGGCCTGCACCATGACACACACTCTTCCCAAGGTATTTAAAGGAGGCTTTAAAGCTGTTTCTACTGCAGGCACTGGCACACAAGCTTTCCCTCCCAGACCTGCACAATGCCACACGCTCTTATGGAGCTATCCTTCCTGGGATTGCTTTAAAAACCCTTCTTTTTTCCTAGCATGCTTCGATCTCCTTTCTGCTTTGGCTTTAATGTCTCCTTACAATTGATTCTGTTCTCTACTCTAGAGGAGAGCTAACTGGTAGTACTTTTCAGAGAATGAGTTTTCTTTTTGTTTGCTGGGATTCATAACAAAAAGTAAACTATGGTGCTGAAAAGCAGAGGAGGAGCCAAGATTGGCTCTCGTTTGCTTTCGTGTTGGGCAGATTTTAATACCGGGAGGGCCCTTGTTGTTACATGCTTCTGAAGGTACTAAAAGAAAAAAGATCCACGCACTAGTCTAATAGGAAAGGCCCATCACATTTTAGGAATAAAGGCGCAGAAAAAAGAAGTCTTGAATATTTCCAGATTGAGGACCCTGTCTTTGAATAATGAATGCATGGTGAAGCAGGGAGCATCCTTGTAATTTCATAGTGTGAAAGTCTCTTAATAGGGCAATTTTGCTTCTTAGACAACCTCCATTAATATCACAAGAAATTAAGGAGCCGTTCTGGGGAAAGAAATGGGTGGGATGCTGAGTGTGAAATAACCAGCCTCTAATTTCACCATTATTCTTACAATTCGTTTTGCGGTACTGTACCAACTGTATGTGTATAATGGATATTTTGTGCGCACAACTCCTGGCAACCTATGTGAGAACAAAGGTAACACAGGAGATCATTAAGGGTATATGACTTCAACTGACCATACAAGAAACCCTTTTGTTAAGCACGGCCTAGCCATACATGCATCTTAACCCATGTATGAATTCACAAATGAATGTACAACGGGATGCACAATCAATTATGCAACTCGATGTCCATCTAAAGTAGGTGTGGGCAAGCTTGGTCCTTCCCTCTAGGTCAGGGCTGCCCAGGAAGTCGATCGCGATCTACCAGTCGATCCCGGGACTGAAGGAGGTCGATCCCAGCCGGATGGTGGTGCTTATCAGAGGGGGGCGGAGCCAGGCCATGCCAAGCCCCATCCCCTCCCCCAGCTTCGGCATTCCCAGCAGCTTCTCCAGGCTTGAGGATGGCAATGCCAAGCCACTGGTGGCATAGCTAGCACAAGGCTGGCTTGGCACTGCCATCCTCAAGCCTGGATAAGCTGCTGGGAGCTTCAAAGCCAGAGGGGAGGGGCAGGGCGTGGCGCAGCCTGGCTCCGCCCCCTGGCTTCCGCTCTACCAGCAGCTTATCCAGGCTTGAGGATGGCAATGCCAAGCCAGTGGTGGCATAGCTAGCACAAGGCTGGCTTAGCACTGCCATCCTCAAGCCTGGAGAAGCTGCTGGTAGAGCTGAAGCCAGAGGGGGGTGGAGCCAGGCCGTGCCAAGCCCCACCCCTCCCCTCTCCAGCCTTGAGGAGGTAGGTAGATCTTTCTGACTTGGTTTTATTATAAGTAGCTCGCATGCTGATAAAGTGTGGGCACCCCTGCTCTAGGTGTTTTGGACTTCAACTCCCACAATCCCTAACAGCCTCAGGCCTTTTCCTCCCCCCTCCAGTTGCTAAAGTGGCTGAGAGAGGAAATGAAAGGGCCTGAGGCTGTTAGGAATTGTGGGAGTTGAAGTCCAAAACACCTAGAGGGAAGGCCCAAGCTTGCTCATGCCTGGTCTAAAGGCACCAAGGTGCTCCATATGTGAGAGGAAGGCAGATATGGTTCGCTGGACAAAATGGTCCAACTGTTTCCATAGGTCAATTTATAAATGTGTCAAAAGCCAATGACCAACATCAATGCACCGGGAATGTGGCGCAGGGGTCTGGGTGTCAGCTGCATAAGATCTCTACTGACCAGAAGGTCATGAGTTCAAGGCCTGCCCAGGTTGGGGTGAGCTCTCGACCAATTTGTGTAGCTTGTTGTCGACCTTTGCAACCTGAAAGACAGTTGCATCTGTCAAGTAGGAAATTTAGGTACCACTTTGTGGGGAGGCTAAATTTAACTGATTTCTGGAATGTTAAATTGCCTCTATCTGTCTGTCTATATATGTTGTATGTCAATGACATTGAATGTTTGCATATATATGTGCATTGTGATCTGCCCCGAGTCCCCTGCGGGATGAGAAGGGCGGAATATAAATGACATAAATAAATAAATAAATAAATGTCATATGTCATGGTATATGTATGAGTCGCCAGAAATTAGAAATGATCCTAGTTCCCTTGGAAGTATCTTGACATTTAATGTCCAAATGAGAACCCAGAATGGAACCCAGAACCTCAAAGGCATGGAAGTCACCAGCCAACATATGGTCTAATTCGCCTTCAAAGTTCAGACTAAAACCTAGATGGTATTCACCATTTTATTAAAAGAGTTGGAAAGGAATCCAGAGAGCCATATTGACCATGTGTACAATTAATACAAATGAATGAGTCGAGGAAGAAGGGTGGGTTTTTAGTGTTCTTGGCCATGTCCATATGCCATCTGGACCCATAAAGCCAGGAAAGCGGTGCCACCGAACATGGCTGAGCAAACAGGGAGGGATGACATTTCACTTGGCAGGAAGAAAGGATGAAGAAGGCTTGTGGATGGTCATGCCCAATTGCTCAAATAGCGGGTGGACATTTGCTCAACAGATGCTGCTGATTTTCACCCAGTTGCTCTGATGCCTGGAGGGCTGGACTTATTTCATAGAATCAGAATTGGAGAGAGCACGTGGGCCATCTGGTCCAATCCCTTGCACAACCAAAAGCACAACCAAAGCACCCCGACAATGGTCATCCAGCCTCTCTTTAAAAGTTTCAAAGGAAGGAGCTTCCACCAGACCCTGAGGCAGAGAGTTCCACTGCTGAACAGCTGGTTCCTAATGTTCAGCTGGAATCCCCTTCCATGTCATTTGAACCCATTGTTTCTTGATAAGACACATTTGTTCCCTGAGTTTGCCTCCAATTTAGATTCCAATGATCAGATTTGTATGGCAACACCTCCTAAGTTCTCCTCCCTACCTCCCTACCTTTTCCCTTTCTTCCACCTCCTCCTTCCTTCCTCCCCCCTTCCCTCCCTTCTTTCCTTCCTTCCTTCCTCTTCTTTCCTCCTTCCTCCCTCCCTTCCTTCCTTCTTCCTTCCTTCCTCCTTCCTTCCTCCTTCCCTCCCTCCTCCTCCCTCCCTTCTTTCCTTCTTCCTTCCTTCCTTCCTTCCTTCCTCCCTCCTTCCCTCCCTCCATTCTTTCCTTCCTCCTTCCTTCCTTCTTTCCTTCCTCCTTCTTTCATCCTCTTCTTCCTTCCTTCTTCCATCCCTCCCTCTTTCCTCCTCCTTCCTACCTACCTTCCTACCTACCTTCCTTCTTTCCTTCCTTCTTTCCTCCTCCCTCCCTTCTTTCCTTCCATCATCCTCTTCTTTCTTCCCTCCTTCTCTTCCTTCCTTCCTTCTTTCCTTCCTCCTTCTTTCATCCTCTTCTTCCTTCCTTCTTCCATCCCTCCCTCTTTCTTTCCTCCTCCTTCCTACCTACCTTCCTTCTTCCCTTCCTTCTTTCCTCCCTCCCTCCCCTTCTTTCCTTCCATCACCCTCTTCTTTCTTCCCTCCCTCCTTCTCTTCCTTCCTTCCTTCCTTCTTCCTTCCTTCCTTCCTTCCTTCCTTCCTTCCTTCCTGCCTTCCTTCCTGCCTGCCACCCTGCCAGCCAGCCAGCCAGCCAGCCAGCCAGCCAGCGTGTCTGCCTGCCAGCCTGCCAGCCTGCCAGCCTGCCTGCCTGCCTGCCTGCCTGCCTGCCTGCCTGCCTTCCTTCCTTCCTTCCTTCCTTCCTTCCTTCCTTCCTTCCATCCATCCATCCATCTCAATCTCTCATTACTATCATTTGAAAATCCCAGGAATTCAGTTGGTTTATTTATTTATCGTGCCAGGAGCAAACCAAACAGTTGTATTGCATTAAAAACATACATACATACAAACAAACAAAAACCACAGTTTTCAGACTTAGTATTCCATTACATGTCCTTTGACCAGTAGCTGGCCAATAGGAGTGCCTCTGGTGTTGCTATAAGAAGGTCCTGCATGTGGCAGGGCTCAGGTTGTCTTGCAGTAGGTGGTCTGTGGTTTGCTGTTTTCCACACTTGTATGTTGTGGATTCCACTTTGTAGCCCCATTTCTTAAGGTTCAGCATGAGAGAAGCCTCCACACAGGATTGCAAGACATCTGGGCATCCCCTGGGCAATGTCTTTGTAGATGGCTGATTCTCTCACTCCAGAAGCCACTTGCAGCATTCAGTTGTCCATCTATCAATATGCAAAAGCAGCTTAATGTCTGGATTCAGAATTGCATCTGGATCTAGAATTAGTCCTCAAAATGGAGATGTCAGGGTGCTCATTGGCAACAAGAAGGTGAAGTAACAGGTAGGCAGAGAAAAGGAAACACGGCACTCTCCGCTGTAAATCGCTTTGAGAACCATGGTGAGTATTATAAAGGGGAACTGAACCACCTAAACTGGGCTCTACAGGCCAATGGAGACTCCACCTCAGACATCAGAAGAGCTGCAAGACTGAGGACAAGCCACAAGAGTCAAGACAAAGACCCACTCAGAGGAAAAGAGTTATTGCCAGACATCAAGGAAGCCACTGACCACATAGAGAAGCTGATGAGGAAACACAACCTACAAACTATCTACATAGCCAGCAAGAAAATCCAACCAATACTCCATTCAGCAAAGGACAAGAGGGATCCTCTCACCTCTGCTGGAGTCTTCCATACACCTTGCAGTGGCAGGCCAGGATTAACAACTTTTTGCGCCCTAGACCACACTTTGGAATTACACCCCCTCTACTACCAGCACTGAAAGTTGTTGTTTGGGATCTGGGAAGGAAGGGTGGGGCCCAAGCCGTGCCTGTCTTTCCTTCCTCGCCCGGGGGCTTGGGGGCCGTGGCGGGGTGGCCATCTGCCGGGGCTGATTAGGATCCCCGTGCCCCAGGGAAGGAGAATAGTGAGGAGAGGCCTGGGGGCCTTCCTTCCTTCGGGGGGGGGGCTCCCTGGAGATAGAGAGAGGTGCCCACCTGTCTCCGTGTCCTTCAGGGCTGCTGCTCCTCCTCCTTGGTTGCAATCCGTGGCTCATGGAGAACCCCCCTCCGTGGACTTCTGCCTCCAAGTAGGCCCTCACCTTCCTATTAGCCGAGTCTGCAGAGCCACACCCGCCTGGGAGGGAGGGAGGCTCCCCGATTGGCCAGCTGCCTCTCTTCAGCTTTGATCGATGGGTGTCACAAGGCGGGAGGTGGGGCCAGGAGGCGAGCTCGGAGGACTCACTCCTGGCCCCGTCCACTCCCCACCTCCCAGGGAGGGAGGGAGGGAGGGAGGGAGTGACATCACCCTGGGAGGCGACGGAGCAAACAAGGAAGGTGGGCCTGGCGGAGGAGGAGGGAGGGAGTGATGTCACCCTGGGTAGCCCCGCCCCCAGCTGAGTAGCGGGGAGGAGGGAGGGAGGAAGGGAGGGAAGCCGCCGCCGCCGCTGCTCCTCGCCCTGTGTGTCTTGCCTTGAGACCAGGCTCGGTCCTCCCTCCCTCCCTCCCTCCCTCCGGGGCCTTTGTGCTTCAACTCCCGCCATTCCCAAGGGCTGGCCACGGAGGCTTTTTTAAAATTAGCTTTTTTTTGGTCCATGAATTGCGCCCCCCTTGGCTTGCGCCCCTAGGCCATGGCCTAGGTTGGCTTTATGGGTAATCCGGGCCTGTCAGCTGTGGACAAGTCAACAGAGAGACGCCCAAAAGCAGCAGCATTGCCCAAACATGAATCAAAGAATGGAAAGGCAGTGCAGACTCATTCAACCTGAGAAGGCAGCCATAGCAGAACCAACCTGGACACAGAATACTATTTCAGAACGCAGAAATGATATACAATTCTCACAACCAGACTACACAGAGATGCATTGAAATCCACAAGAAGTATATGGACAACTTGAACAGAAAGGAGGAGACAATGAAAATGAACAAAATCTGGCTACCAGTATTTTAAAAACCCTAAAATTCAATATAGTAAACAAAGAGGAACACTTAAATAACACGGAGATTCCAGACAGGAAAGAATCAGAACCAGTGGTCACCTCCCAACAAAAGAATCCTCCAGACAGGAAGCAGCCAGGTTTTGAAGCTGCAGGACCATTCAATGCTAATTAAGGTGGCCAGTTGCATCATTTACACTTGCCTCCTGGAACTTCCACAGATATATAAACCTCACTTGCCTAGTTTCCAACAGACCTCATTACCTCTGAGGATGCCTGCCATAGGTGTGGGCAAAACGTCAGGAGAAAATGCTTCCGGAACATGGCCATACAGCCCAGAAAACTCACAGCAATCCATCATAAATAAGGATTAAATGGCATTTTGTTCTCAAGGCAGCAGAAGTGAGCCATGGCAAGCAGCCCTAGCATGAGGTTTCATTGCTGAGCAGAATTTCAAATGTAAGATTCTTCTGCTCCAAGGACCTTGTGCCACAATTGGTTGTTGCCATGCAAATCTGGTCAGGAGGACACCATCCCATGCCCTGAGATGTACTCCTGACCTTTCCAAGGAAGTCTTTTCATAGTTGCAAAAACAGGAGGCAGGGGATTTCTTTTGCATCGTGAGCTGCAGGGCATGATCACTGCAAGACAGAGAAGTGTGTGTGCGATGTGTATGTTGTGCTAACACAAAGCTTCTCCTGAACTTTACCTTGGCTCTCTCTGGGGAAGTAAACACAAAGCGTAGAGGGCATCAGTCAGGTTTCTGTAAGAGAAGAGCTTCTCGTAATGTAAACAACCCCAATGCTGCCTCGTGCCTCTCAATTGGAAAGGACACACTTAGAAAGCAGGACGAAATTTAGGGTGCATCTACACCAGGGGTGCTCATACTTTTTCAGCATGCGAGCTACTTATAAAACAACCAAGTCAAAATGATCTACCTACCCACTACAAAAATATGAAACATATAACACAATATATGCTTTGAACTGGGTTTTTTGAGTTCACACTGCCATATAATCTGATTCAAAGCAGATAACATGGCATTTTATTCAACTGTGTGGAAAGGACCTCAGATAACTCAGGGCCCTTCCACACATCCTATTTTACAGTTGACACACACAAACTGATTTCTTACTACTGGACGAATTGCTGCCAAATTTGGCCACAAGACACCTACAAGGAGTGACCATCACTAAAAAATTGATTTTGTCATTTGGGAATTGTAGTTGCTGGGATTTATAGTTCACCTACAATCAAATAGCATTCTGAACCCCACCAACAACAGAATTGGGCAAACTTGCCACACAGAAACCCCACAACCAACAGCAAATGTTCAAGGCAGAGAGAGAGGAAGGAAGGAATGAGGGAGGGAGGCAGGGCCGTAGCCAGGATTTTGATTCGGGGGGGCTGAGTTTGTTCGGGGGCTGAGACTGGGTGGAAGAGGGTCTACCCTAGCAAAACTTTTGTATTGTTATCCCAATAACCCCATTAATGTGGGATATAATGAGCATGGTATTCAGATCATGATATGAATAAACATAACCGTTTAAATAATGTACCAGTAAGGCCTTTTCACGGACCACCCTGAGAATGGGGGGGGGGGCTGAAGCCCCCTTAGCCCCACCCCTGGCTACATGCCTGGAGGGAGGAAACAGGAAGGAAAGAAGGCAAGGCAAGAAGGAGGGGAGAAAGGAAGGAAAGGAAGAAAGGAGACGAGGGAGGAAGGAAAGAAGGAAGGGAAAGGAGGGAGAGAGAGGAAAGAAGAAATAATAGAAGGGAAGGAAGGAAAGAGGGAAGGAAGAAAGGAAGAACAGAAGGGAGGGAGGGAAAGAAGGGAAGGATGAAAGGATGGAAAGTAGGGAAGAAAGGAAAGACAAAAGGAAGAAAGGGAAGAAGGAAGGAAAGAGACTGGGGGGGGGGACAGGGAGGGAGAAAGAGGAAGCCCCTCATAAGAACATAAGAAGAGCCATGCTGAATCGGGCCTCAGCCCATCTAGTCCAGCATTCTGTGTCACACAGTGGCCCACTAGTTGTACACAGGGATCTCTAGCAGAAAGGAGGGCAAAACCCTCACCTGCTCCCGACCCCCCACAACCAGTACCCGGGGAAATCCTGCCTGCCTCCATCAACACAGAGGTGGCACTTGGATGTCCATTTCAGTAGCTACTGATTCCCTTGGTATCCATGAATCTGTCTAATCCTGCCTTGAAGCTGTCCAGGCTGACCGCTGTCACAACCTCCTCTGGAAGTGAGTTCCATAACCCAATGACCCTCTGGGTGAAGAAATATTTCCCTTTATTAGTCCTAACTTTCCTACCTTGGAGCTTTAGGGAGTGCCCCCTAGTCCTAGTGTTGTGTGACAGAGAAAATATTTTTCTCTATTCACCCTTTCTATCCCATGCATGATTTTATACACTTCGATCAAGTCACCTCTTAAACGCCGTCTTTCAAGGCTGAAAAGACCAAGGCGTTGCAACCTGATTTCGTAAGGGAGCTGCTCCATCCCTTGGATCATTCTTGTTGCCCTTTTCTGTACCTTTTCTAGTTCCGTTATATCCTTCTTGAGGTGCGGTGACCAGAATTGTACACAGTACTCCAGATGTGGCCTCACCATAGATTTGTAGAGAGGCAATACAACATTTGACGACCTATTTTCGATTCCTTCCTGATCATGCCAAGCATAGAATTAGCTTTTTTTACTGCTGCTGCGCACTGGGTTGACATCTTCATTGAGCTGTCCACCAAGACCCCAAGATCCCTTTCCTGGTTTGTCTCGGAAAGCTTTGACCCCATCAATTGGTAGGTGTAGTTGGGGTTCTTTGCCCCGATGTGCATGACTTTACACTTGTTTAGGTTAAAATGCATTTGCCACTTTGTTGCCCATTCACTCAATTTCGAGAGATCTTTCTGGAGCTCTTTACAATCAGTTTCATTTTTAACTACCCTGAACAATTTAGTGTCGTCTGCGAACTTTGCTACCTCAGAATTTACTCCTACATCCAGGTCATTAATGAATAAATTAAAAAGTAACGGACCCAAAACTGAACCTTGGGGTACGCCACTTCTCACCTCTTTCCACCCCTCCACTGGCTTACCAACAGCTCTGAGTCCCAGTCCATACTGCAGCAGCCGCAGTTGGAGCCGCCTCTGGCCGGCAAAATCTGGGCGGCGGCAGGAGCCTGCGGGGCAGGACTGAGCCTTCCTCCCACCCTGCCTGCGATCTACCAGGATGCCCTACGCGATCTACCAGTAGATCGTGATCTACCTAATGAGCACCCCTGATCTACACCATAGAATGAATGCAGTTTGGCACCACTTCAATTGCTATGTTTCAATGTTATGGGATCATGGGAATTTGCATAGCCCGGGGATAGAGTTTCTCTCAATGCTTGCCGAATGGCTTAATGAATCCATGGCTGCTCTCTAAACTCTTTCAACTCGCCCTCCAAAAAAAAAGAAAGAAGAAGAAGAAGCTTTTCTCATATGAATATTGAAAATATGTCTTTCAATTAGGTGTCTCATCAAAAAGAGACCACTCCAGTTGGGTGTTGGGTCGGGGTTTTATATCCGTTTTGTGTGCATACTCAATAGCTTTTCGACACAGCCAAGATAAAAGAATTTCTCACACCTTTAGATTTGCAAAATATGAAATGGAAGCGTGGAATTTGGAAGAGGATTAATTCCGAGCTGGAAATGCTTTGCTCTCCTCCAGAGCTTGTTTTGCAAGAGAGCCAGTATTCAGAAGATAAAAGCAGTCGGTTGGACTTCTGCATCTAGTTAGCGATCGGAGACGGTCTTTGTAGTCCCAGCGGAAATCCTGGAAAACATTCAGAACAAGCAAAGCTTTGATACCATTCCTGTGCCGACTTCATAAGCCCACTTGGCCCCTTTGGACACTGCTGAAAAGGCTGTTGGATGCTTTGCTCCTCTGGGAAGTGCATTCTTGCTTCCATTTGGAGAAGTGGTAGCCACAAGGTCAGAAATAGAAATTGGAACATTTATTCTTTTGGAGTGGAATATGTTGGGATTTGTAGAAATCCAAGTAAAGAAAAAGAAACGAGTGTTTGGTTACTTGGGTATACTCATTGGTAAATGAGGTTTGTTTTACTGTATACTTGAGTGTAAGAAAGTCCTAGTCTGTGGAGCTTTACAGCTAGGAGCAAGCCCTGAGTACAGTTAATTAACAAGGCCCACCTGGGCTAATTGAGTGGATGGGGTCTTGAGACTATAATTTCCCCATGTCGCTCATTGTTTTTTGTTGCTCTTTGCGAAGCAAGAGAAGTTGAGTATGCTTCTGAGTTTATGCTACTCATATTAGGCTTGTGGCTCATCATTTATTTATTTATTTATTTATTTATTTACTAGCTTGGGGACCTGGCCCTGCCCGGGTTATTTGAGAAAGGCATTGTGTGCCAAGGGTGGTCCTTATGAGATGTTTACGTGGCTTGCAGTGGTCTCAGGAAGTTAGTGAAGGTACTTCAAGTCCCATCATCCATGGCCCATCCTCCTTCAAACGGGACCAGGATGTAGAGTGGGTCATGAGGGCTCTGTGTGTCAGGTTTGGTCTTGATCAGTCATTGGATTAGGTTTGCAGCAGTTTTGGGAAGTGAGTGAAGGTACTTCAAGTCCCATCATGCATGGTCTGCCCTCCTCCAAGCTGCACCAGGATGTAAAGTGAGTCATGGAGGCTCTGTGTGCCTTGTTTGTTCTTTTTTGGTAATTGGATGAGGGTCGCAGTGGTCTCAGAAAGTGAGTGAAGGTACTTCAAGTTCTATAATCCGTGGTCCATCCCACTCAAAACTGCAGCAGGATGTAGGGTGGGTCATGGGTACTCTGTGTGCCAAGTTTGGGCCTGGTCCCTGATTTGTAGGGGCTTCAATATTCTGTGGGAAATGAATCAGGTGAAAGTACTGCAAATCCCATAATTTGTGGCCTATCCTGCCCTACACTGCACCAGGTTGTAAAGTGGGCCAGTGCGCATCTGGTGTGGACCACAGTGCTCTAAGCAAGTGAATTAAAGTACTGCAAGTCCTGTCATCCATGGCCCTTCCTCCCTTAAACTGCACCAGGATGTAGAGTGGGTCTTGAGGGTTCTGTGTGCCAAGTTTGGTCTTGTTCTCTCATTGTTTGGGGTCACAAAGGGGTCGCAAAGTGTTTTGGTCTGAAACTCCCACCATGCCTGACTGCCTCAGGCCTTTGCCTTACCCCCTCTGCCACTTTAGAGCGTCGGAATGTTCGTGTTGGCGACTGCCTCAGGCCTTCGCCTTATCCTCCTCTGCCAATTTAGAGGGTCGGAATGTTTGTGTTGGCTGGCCAATTGAGGCGTTATGCAAATACTCTCTCACTGGCAACCAATCATGTTGTCAGAATGTAGAGGCCGGGAGCCAATCAGAATGCTGGCACATATTCCTCCGCAAACACTGACTTTTATTATATCTATAGATTTATTTATTATTTCAACTTATATACCACCCTTCCCAACAGGCTCAGGGTGGTTCACAACAAGGCATAAAACATAATCAAAACGACATTTAAAACACAATAAAAGCAATTTAACAACATAATAAAGCAATTTATACTAGCCTGAGAATATGAGTTAGGCAGAGCCTCTAAAGGTTGAACGCCTGCCAGAAGAGATTAGTCTTGCAAGCCCTCCAAAAGGAGGACAGGTCTGTTATTGCTCGGACTTCCTCCGGCAAGGCATTCCATAAATTAGGTGCTGCTACCCAAACGGCACGCTGTCTCGTAGATGACAAGCAACAGGTTCTGACCGACGGGACTGCCAAAAGGTTTTGGTCCTCGGACTGTATATTCTCCTCTGGGAATATGCAGGGAGAGGCAGGCCTTCAAGTACGCTGGCCCCAGACCATGCAAGGCCTTAAAGGTTAACACCAACACTTTGAAGGCAATCCGGTACTCAATAGGAAGCCAGTGCAAACGCTGTAAGACTGGTGTGATGTGACACTTCTATGGCACCCCAGCCAGCAGTCTAGCAGCAGCATTTTGCACTAATTTGAATTTCCAGATCACCGACAAAGGAAGGCCAATGTAGAGGGTGTTACAGTAGTCTAATCTCGAGATGAAAGTGGCCTGGATCACCATAGCTAGGTCATTACCGGAGAGGTAGGGCGCCAGCCATCTTGCCTGGCGCAGATGGAAAAATGCCGCTCTGCTCACAGCGGAGACCTGGGCCTCCATTGTCAGCAGCGGGTCCAATTGGACCCCCAGGCTTTTTACAAAGGATGACGGGCAAATCGCTTCACCATCCATAACAGGCAACTGGAGCCCCCCCCCCTCCACTCCCTGGGTGACCCAGCCAAAGGATCTCCATCTTCGACGGGTTCAACTTCAACCTGCTGGCTCGTAGCCACCCAGTCAAGGCACAGATGGAAATAATCGGGTACAGAGTCTGGCCGGCCATCCATCCTCAGCACCAGCTGGGTGTCATCAGCGTACTGATGGCACTCCAGACCAAAACTACGCAGCAGTTGGGCCAGTGACGCATATAGATGTTAAATAACAGAGGAGAGAGGTCCCCACATTCAAGGGGGACCCTTTCCAAGACCACCCCTCCCCTCTCCATATGTTGTCTCCGATCTTGAAGAAAGGAGGCCACACATTTAAGGGCAGTCCCCCTAACTCCAGTCTTGGCTAAACGGTGGTTCAATAACAAGAGGAATTTTAGAGCAAGAAAAGCCAAAATGTTTCCTGGGAGAGAGCTGGAAGAAGCAGTTATGGGAATCTTCTTCTAGCTGGAGAAGCTGGAAATGCTTACTGGGAGAGAGCTGGAAGAAGCAGTTATGGAAATCTGGTTCTGGCTGAAGTAGCTGTAAAAGGCTTCACTGTTTTGCTTGGACAGTAAGTAGCTTCTGGGCAGAAGAAGTAGAGGGCAAAGTTTTGTTTGTGTTTTGCCCTTATCTACTGTTTACTTTTTTGCCATTATTGAAGCTGAAGCATGTTTTGTTGAAGCAAGCTGCTGCATGTTTTTATTTAAAGCTTTTACAAGAAACTGAACAATAAAAGATAAAGTTGCCTGCTGTGTTTGGCAATAACGTTTGCCTGTTTATTTTGCCAGCGTCATCGCCTATGTGGGGGGAAACAGCTGTATGTTTCCAGTCTGCCGGAATATACTAGATCCATCCACACACAACTCACATCATTCCCTGCTCCAACACCTACTCCAACAGAATATGTGTCCCATAACACATATTTAACATCTATATGCGACCACTTGCTCAACTGGTGCGTAGCTTTGGGCTTGAGTGTCATCAGTACGCGGATGACATTCAGCTCATTCTGAGGATGGAGGGCCGACCCAACTCCGTACCCAATAATTTCCATCTGTGCCTTGAAGCCGTTACTGGATGGCTGCGAGCCGGTAGGTTGAAGGTGAATCCAGCGAAGACGGACATCCTTTGGTTGGGCCGTCCAAGTGATAGGGATGTCCAGCTCCCGACCCTGAATGGTGCGGCATTATGCCCGTCATCATCAGTAAAAAGCCTGGGTGTCCTTTTGGACCCTCTGCTGTCCATGGAGGCTCAAATCTCCATGGTCAGCAGAACAGCATTTTTCCACCTGCATCAGGCTAGGCAGCTGACCCCCTATCTGTCTTGGAATGACCTGGCCATGGTGATCCAGGCTACAGTCATCTCACGACTTGACTACTGTAATGCTCTCTACATTGGCCTGCCTCTGACTGTGATCCAGAAACTCAATCTAGTGCAGAACGCTGCAGCCTGGTTACTCGCGGGGGAGCCTGTGAGTTGTCACATCACTCCGGTCCTGCGGGGACTGCACTGGCTACCAATTGAGTACCGGATTACATTCAAAGTACTAGTCTTAACTTTCAAGGCCTTACATGGTCTGGGGCCAGTGTACCTGAAGGATCGCCTGTTCCCATATAGTCCCTTGAGATCGCTACGGTCTGAAGATCAGAATCTTTTGGTCATTCCTAGCGTGAAATCCTATCACTTAACATCAACCCGTCCAGGGCCTTTTCTATAATTGGCCCAGTCCTCTGGAACAACCTACCACCCGAAACTCGGGCTATGCGAAATCTGGCAACCTTTCGCAAAGCTTGCAAAACTTTTTTATTCAAACAAGCCTTTGAGTCATCATGTGATGCTATTTTAATATGTTCTTGCTTATTGTGTTTTACTCTTTTACTGAGCTTTGTAAACCGCTCTGAGCCTCTGGGAGTGGTGGTGTACAACTCAAAATAAATAAATAAATAAATAAGTGCCAACGAGCATGGCCACCGCTGTTGGAGTCTGGAAGTTGAAGCTGGAAAAATAAAACACATTGCAGACTTTGGTCATTTATATTCTACCAGGATGTTCACATAATACCACTTTATTTATATTCCGGCCTTCTCCCCATGGGGACTCAGAGCGGATTACAGTATAAACAGATACTGGCAAACATTCAATGCTTTGTTACAACACATGAACACAAACAAAGGCAAAGGCTTCTCCTTCCATTTCCGGCTTTGGAGGCAGTGCTCATCTCCAGCTCTGGGGGAGGTGCTGTCCTCCATTACCAAGCTGAGGAGCCTGCATCATGTGACTGGCATGATTGCTTGGAGCATCTTATGCCTTTACTGCCGAAGCGGTACCTATTGATCTACCCACATTTGCATGTTTTCGAACTGGTAGGTTGACAGGAGCTAGTGTTGATAGCAGAAACTCACCCTGTCCCGCAGATTCAAACTGCCAACCTTCAGTTCAGTACAATAATTTAATCCATTGGGCCACCGTGGCCTCACATAATAATAATAATAATAATAATGCACTTTATTTATATTCTGCCCTTCTTCCCTAGGGGACTCAGAGAGAAATACAGCATTTACATACATAGGCAAACATTCAATGCCTTTACAATCATATACAATGAGATACACAAACACAATCAAAGGTAGAGGCTTCTCTTTTCATTTCAGGCTTCTTGAGGCAGTGTTCACCTCTGGCCCTTGGAGGTGCTTTCCTCCATTTTCAAGCTGAAGAGACTTCATTGTCACCTCCTGACTGTGTGGCTAGCAAGATTGCTTGGAGTGTCTCTTTGCCTTTTCCTACCAAAGTTACATGTTTTTGAACTGCTAGGTTGGCAGGAACTGGAGCTGACAAACGGAAGCTCACCCTGCCTTCTGGATCAAACTGCCAGCCTTTAGGTCAGCAGTTCAGGAAACCTTGAGGTATGCAGTTCAGCAGCACAAGGGTTTAACCCAGTGGTTCTCAACCTTCATAAGGCTGCTGATTTAATTTCTGACCTCATCAGCAAAGATCGAAAGGGAATTTCAGGATGGAAAGAAAGCATGGAAGAAAACTTCTTCAAGCCATCAAAGGCCTTTGATGAACAGAAGATGTTTTCCATCTGAACAAATCTGAACTCGCGTCATCCATTCTTTATTGATTTGCTAACAAAAGCTGATTACCCAAAAAAGGCAAGAGAGTTTCAAAAATGCACTTCAATCACCGCAAAATAATCCTCCTTTGTTCAGAGGATCATCTTCATCACAGGGCATTTCTCCGCACGGGGGAACAACTCCGAGTTTTCTCAGACTTGCTAAGAGCCTTGGTAGGCGGTCTCTCTTCCACCTCTGGGTCAAATTAAATGCATGTTCCTGTGTAGGGAAAGCAGAGTGGTTTGAGTCTCTGGGTTGGTCAAAAGCTACTTCTGGTGATGGGGTTGAAACCATTAACTATTTCCTAACACCACCTGATCAATGGGAAAGTTGATGCCCGACTTTAATAATAATAATAATAATAATTTATTTATATTCCACTCTATCTTTCGACCCGAAGGGACTCAAGGCAGATTCCAAACATTAAATGCCCGAATACAACAATACATCCATACTAACAAAATTTAAACAATTCAACATATAAACACTAATTGTAATTTAACAAACTAACATTAAATATAAAACACTGCCTGTTATAACAGATATAAGACAAAACATCAAACATTGAATAGAAACAGTAATTTCCAATTTCCTTGGGGCAAATCGATTAATCATTGCTCAAGATATCTATTGAGCTGGTGGGGTGGGCAGGGCATGGATACGGATGGCAACTATTAATCAGAGGTATAGTGGTAGTATTACCAACTACTATTCCTCCGCCTCATAAACCAGTGAGCAAAGGTATGTCTTCAGCTGTTTCTTGAAAGCAGGGAGGGAGGGGCCATCTTTAATTCCTTAGGAAGGGAGTTCCAGAGGTGTGGGGTGGCCACAGAGAAGGTCGTTTCTCTCATTCCCACCAGTTGTGCTTGGGTCAGGAGTGGGACTGAGAGGAGGACCACAGTATCCAAGTTGGTCTATAGAGGGAGATGCGGTTTGTCAAATAGTCTGGGCCTAAGCCATTTAGGGTTTTAAAGGTAAGAATCAGCACTTTGTATATAGCTCGGAAGCAGACTGGCAGCCAGTAGAGCTGCCGCAACATGGGGGTGGTTCTCTCCATGAACGACACACTAGTTAGTAACCTGGCTGCTGATCTCTGGACTATTTGAAGCTTCCGAACTATTTTCAAAGGCAGCCCCATGTAGAGAGCATTGCAGTAGTCCAAACGGGATGTGACTAAGGCATGGACTACCATGTCCAAGTCAAGCATCTCAAGGTATGGGTGCAGCTGGTGCACAAGTTTTAACTGTGCAAAGGCACCCTGGCCACCGCTGACCCCTGGGGTTCCTGAGTCAGTGATGAGTCCAGGATCACCCCCAGACTGCGGAGGGGTGTCTTCAGGAGGAGTGTGACCCCCATCCAACACAGGCTGCAATCCCACACCCTGATCTGTGTTACGACTGACCAGGAGTACCTCTGTATTGTCTGGATTTAGTTTCAGCTTGTTGGCCCTCATCCAGGCACCGGTTCAGGACCGGAACGGCATCCTTGGCATTAGGTAGAAAAGAGTAATAGAGTTAGGTGTCATCCGCATAAATTGGGCACCCAACTCCAAAACTTCAGATGATCTCTCCCAGCAGTTCCATATAAATGTTAAAACACCATGGGGGACAAAATTGAACCTTGACTTCGCCAAGGTCTGGAGGCATTTGGCTCCAATAATTTCAGCACCTTGGAGAGCAACCTTGAAGCAACCTGAAACCCAGCATATGGAATGTAGAATGAATGCAGTTTGACCTTGCTGGAACTGCAATGGCTCAAGGCCATGGGATCTTAAGAGTTGTACTGATAATTTTGCAAAGTCTTCCGCCTTCTCTGGCCAACAGGGCTGGTACCTCACCAAACTAAAACTCCCAGGATTACATAACATCGAGCCCTGACAATCAAAGTAGGGGGACTTGAAACAGCCACATATTATTTTGGGAATGCATATTTTGCAAAATAAAATGTAGTGCCTGAAAGGTCGTCCCATTTCTACGAAGGAAGGTGCTTTCAAGCTTTAATTAGATAATTAGTTGCTGTAGTGTGTTATTGGTACATAATTTGCAATAGAGAAAGCAATTAAAATGTTATTACTACCTCTACTGCTAATCATCTGGGCTTTCTAAACACACATTAAGCACTGGTTGCATATTATTTTCTGCACAAATATGTGGCTTGCAGATACTGATTTCACCATTCACTGGTTCTTTCTGGACTCCAAAACGGGAGTCAAGGAGGAAAGAGTGTGGCTTGCCAAGGCTACCCACAGAACCATAGGATCATAGACTTTTGAAGTATTGATTGAGATAAAATCAGGATACTGAGAAATTGGAGGAGGAGCAGATGGAGGAGAAGAACACAGAGAAGAAGTGAAGGCAAGCCCCAGAAAGAGCCCATCTACATCCTAATTGGGTTGACCTGCAGCAGGGAGTTCCAGCGTTACTGCACATGTGGTCTGGCATCTCTAGCACAAAAGGCTGGGATTTGGCATCAAAAGACCTCTAACCATTTCTACCTCTCTGTTTTCTTGCCTCACTTAACCTGAAGCCATGGACTCTTTGTGCATGGAGTTGCATGTGGACAGGCCAACAGGGGCAAGCCCAGAGTGTGTTGGAGACATAGTTTTCCAAGGACTTCCGTGTGTTTGGACTCTCCTTTAGCTATTAGCAAAAATGACTTTTATCTTATAGTTTTCCCAAGGACACAGATGGACTTTCCCCAAAGCATATGGATTTGATGCTTTTCAAGATTATATGGACTTTCCTTGCATATGAAGTAATTATGAGATATTGGTGATATTCCCCTGAAACCCTCCTATGTAATTTTCCTGCATGTTCCCCCCTCCCCATGTGTAAAATAATATGAGGAAGGCTACGTGACTCAGCTGTTGTTTTTCAAGATCAGGGTGACCACATTCCTGGCTGCACCCTTTAATCCAATCATTGAAACAATTTGCATGACAGAGGACTCTTTCTGGTTTGGAGAAGTTTCTTCTTTCCCCTCTCCCCATTTTTGAAAGACTCCTTTTGTTTTATAAACACTGGACCCTCTGAGATTAGCCTCGTCTCGCGTTTATAGAACCTATGGCATAACTATATTTCATATTTCCTAACTGGCTGTCACTGTTGGCCTCGGAAACCAACACATAGCTACAGTTATTTCATTTATTTACCATCCAGAAGACTAAAAACTCTCATGGGAAATCTGCATGTGGCCCTTTGTCAACAAGGAGGGTTGTTAAGGACAAATTCCTGTTTCTCACCAAGAACAAAAGAATTCCTTTGGCTCAAATGGCCAGGGGCTTGGATCTTCATTTACATATGGACATGATCTAATCAAGAAAACTCCACCTGCTCTTTGTTTTGAACACATTCTTGTCCCTCGCTTCCCATTCACCAGGGCAAAAGCGACGATATTTCACGATTGGTTCCCACTACAGCTGGCTTCCAAGGTTCCAACCAATCATCATGAAGCGTACAGCATGCAGGGGCGGGAAAGTTTGAATTTGACAGTTCTGTAAAGTGTATAAAAATGGCATATCTTTTTAATGTAACTTTATGACTGCTTTGCGACAAGGAATCTGCAGTGGTCATCCTTCTCAGCTGACAAGAATAAAAACTTCAGTGGCATCTTCTTCCGGACTTCTTTGGTGAGATCATTTGGGAAAGGGATTTTTATTCGCTTTTAAAGCTTCACCAGAGGTTCTGCTGAAATCCTCGCTTTAGAGGTACTTCTGGGCCTCTGCCCCCTAAGGGCCAGGCTGTCCTAAATCGTTCGGCAACAGAAGGAGATGAAAAAAAAAACAAAAGGAGAACAAGAAGATCAGGGAGTAGAAGGAGGAGGAGAGACCTCCAAGGGCTATCCAATCCAAACCCAATGCAGGAAGACATAATCAAAGCCTGACTGATAGATAGCCAGCCACTCTTCTTCTGTTTTAAAAACCTCTCAAGAAGAAGGCCACCTACGCCAGTGTTTCCTCAACCTTCCTAATGCCATGACCCCTTAATACAGTTGCTCATGATGTGGTGACCTCCCCCCTCCCCAACCATAACATTATTTTTGTTGCTAATTCACAACTGTAATTTTGCTACGGTTATGAATCATAATGTAAATATCTGATATGTAGGATGCATTTTCATTCACTGGATGAAATTGGGCACAAATACCCGATACGCCCAAATCTGAATACTGGTGGGGTTGGAATGGAATTGATTTTGTCATTTCAGAGTTGTAGTTGCTGGGATTTTTCATTCACCTACAACCAAAGAGCATTCTGAACTCCACCAATGATGGAATTGAACCATACTTGGTACTCAGAACTCCCATGACCAACAGGAAATACTGGAAGGGTTTGGTGGGTGTTGACCTTGAGTTTTGGAGTTGTAGATCACCTGCATCCAGTAGCACTGTGAACTCAAACAAAAATGGATCTGGACCACACTTGGTATGAATACTCAATACCCAACATTGTTTTGAGATCTTGACATTTTGGAGCTGTAGTTTTTGGGGTTTATCATTCACCTACAATCAAAGAGCATTTTGAACCCCACCAATGATAGAGTTGGGCCAAACTTCCCACATAGAACCCCCATGACCAACAGAAAATACTGTGTTTTCTGATAGTCTTTGGTGACTCCTCTGACACCCCCTTGCGACCCCCCCTCCAAGGGTCCCGACCCCCAGGTTGAGAAACGCTGACCTAGATGGAGCAATGTTGATAGTTTGAAAAGGAGACCTCATGCAAAATGGATAAAATGAGATCGGAAATGTGGACTTGTTGATGCTAAACCAGATAAGAGTTCACTGACTACGGTACAATCTCTTGCAAGCGTCCTTTGTAATACTTTGCAGAATGCAAAACAATGGTCTTTTCTGGGGAAAGAAGGTTTCTAAAAACACCGGAACAATCTTATGATCGGCTTATCTGTTCCCAAACAATTGCAACATTTCTTTGCAAAGTGCGCCACAAGTAGACTTCTCCTAAAGAGCACCCCACATTTTGCTGTATGAGCTGCTTTCTCAAGAAGTTTCAACAAGCTCCTGCTCTCAGCAGGAAGCAGGTATCTCTCCATATAGATACAAAAGGATAATTAATCTCGAAGGCTCTATGGGGATGAAAAGAAGAAGTACAAGGAGGAGCTGAACTATTTGTTCTGAGCATAGAAAGCATGAGGCTCAAAACATTAAAAAAAACAACAAGAGCATTCCTATCCGCCATTGGGGTTTGCAGCCGTTATCTTTTGCTACAATAGCTTCCAACAGAAACAAAGTGGAAGCGGATAAGGACAAAATGCATCTACAGGTTTTGGTTCTTTGTAAATATGAAAAAGAATAAGGCAGTTGGTGCCATTTTTTTCTTCCAAGTGGAACATCAGAAGTTCTAGTATCTGCTCAAAGAAGACTTACCTGATACAGAGAAGGTTTCCGACTTATGGAAAGGAATATTTCACTAGCTACATATGGGCTTGGATGCAAAGCTAGGGTCAGGGGCGGTCTAAGGTAATTTTAAATGGTAAGCGAACATTATTTTGCCCCCCCAAACATTATTTTGGCGCCCCCCCCCTCCGCGCATGCCCAGAAGCTTCTGCCTGAAGGTGCCCCTCAGGAGAAAACCGCCACTCACCGCCGGCTTCGTGGAAGGAAAAGGGAGAGAAAGGCTCCCTCACAGTGCAGTGGCGAATTGGCGGCTGTGTAGTGGCTCGCGCGAGGCCACACCCCCAGTCTATGCCCCCAGTCTACTCCTTCTCATACGCCCCGCCCCCAGTCTACTCAGCCTCCCGTGTCTGGCAGGTGGGGGAATACGCCCTTTACTCAGAGGGCGCCCAACGCAGCGGCGTCCTTTGCCTACCAGTAGGACCGCCCCTGGCTAGGGTGCACCTACACTCGAATTAATGCAGTTTCACACCACTTTAACCTCCTTGGTTCAGTGCTATGGAATCACCTTCTCTATCCAAAAGTGCTTGTGCCTCAGCAAAGGACCACTTCCGGGATGCCATAGCATTGAGCCAGAAGACATAAAGAAGTGTCAAACTGCACCGGGAATGTGGCGCAGCTGGCTGGGTGTCAGCTGCATAAGATCTCTACTGACCAGAAAGTTATGAGTTTGAGGCCTGCCCAGGTCGAGGTGAGCTCTCGACCTATTGTGTAGCCTGTTGTCGACCTTTGCAACCCGAAAGACAGTTGCATCTGTCAAATAGGAAATTAAGTTACCACTTAGTGGGGAGGCTTAATTTAACTGATTTACGAGGCCATAAAAAGATCTCCAGGAAACACGCTGAGGAATGAAGGAGTGCGACAGCTCCCCCTAGTGGCCAGATGTTAAATTGCCTCTGTCTGGCTTGCGTATTTGTGTGTCTAAATGTAATGTGCACATTGTAATCCTCCCTGAGTCCCCTGCGGGATGAGAAGGGCGGAATAGAAATGAAGTAAATAAATAAATAAATAAATACATTTAAATCCTTGTTTTGCCTCCTCTAATATTCTAATATTGGCTCATTGGAAGAAGCAAGTTACTCATTGCTTCTTCCAAGACAAAAGCAAGGAGAAATTGCACCTCTACTGTAGGTAAATCCCAACAATTCAATAGTTCTACCGCAGTTGAGAATAACATATGAACTTTCCCCAAACTTTTCAGAGCAAATCAAAGACAAAGGAGCAAACAGAATCTCCTCCATATAGTAACCAGTGGGTTTCTTGAAACTCCTTTTAGCATGGTTGTGAGTGCCAAAATAATGAGCAAACTCTGGCCAGAGATACATTTTCCCCCATCCACACTGTGTTGAGTGGCATTGTGATTGTTAAATTGTCTAAGCTCTTTGAGGTCCCTCCAAAGTCATGTTTTGCGAGGAGAGATAATGATAGTTACAGCTGCTGAGGAATGCGGCTTTCTCGCTCTTGAACATCATCTGCGAGGAAGGAAGCTGGGGGCAAACATCTGCAAGGGATCCAATGGGGAGAGCATAAGGAGGAGATGATTGACACGTTGGAAGTTTGTGTCTTGCAAAACCATGATTTGCCGGAGGAAAGAAGAAGCAGCATTTATCTCTCTGACAGCAAGAGTGATGGACGTATCTGCGCAAGAGCGAGATGGCATCTGGCTGAGAAGAACAATGCACAGCCGAGTCTCCGATGTCATTTGTTTCCATCGCTTTCCAAGCCAAGCTGTGGTCAAGGCAGTTCAAAGGCGTCTTCTCCATGTACCCTTCCTCAAATCTTTGCAAAGCGTAGTTTTTAAAAATAGGCTTCACTAGCCCAGTGGGTTCTCTTTTTTTCAACTTTTTACCCATCTGAACATTGTTTTCTCTTTTTTCACCGGGAAAAAAAAAGAAACCATGAAATATGATAACTCTGGAAGAAGTGGGCCACTTTCATGGAAACATTGCAAATTTTTAAAATAATAATATATTATTATCATGTTATTATCCAAGGGAAATAAGACATGCCCCTCTTTTCGTAAGACTTTGAAGACCTGGTGGTTTCACCAAGCCTTTGAGAATGACCAGTACTAGCCCAACCCTGGATATTATAAGGATCTGGCCTTGTACCTTCCACATATTATCCCAGATGGCTCTCCAATAGGCCCTGGAAATGTGCACCCACAGGTTCTTTATGACACTTTAACCATTCCCGACCCCCTATATACTGGTTTGTACTAGCTGGCCATTTTCGCAACCTTTCATATCCTGGTCTGCACTAGTCCAGACCAGCATTTTTAACTGTCTAGGCCAGGGCTGCTCAGGAAGTCGATTGCAATTTATTTATTTATTTATTTATTCAATCCCATTTGTATTCAGCGCTCACAGCTACCCAGGCTAGTGAGGGGTTACAAGCCATAGTGGCAGCTATGCCACCACTGGCTTGGTACACCCTCCTCAAGGATCCCAGTACCAGAGGGGGAGGGCAATGCTGTGCCAAGCCCCGCTCCCTCCTCAGCAGCTCTACCACAGCTTCTTCAGGCTGAGGAGGGTAGTGCCAAGCCAGTGGTGGCTAGCTATGCCACCACTAGCTTGGCACTACCCTCCTCAAGCCTGAGAAGCTGTGGTAGAGCTAAAAAGCCAGAGGGCGGAGCCAGACCACGCCAAGCCCCTCCCCTCCCCCTGCTCCACCCTGCTTCTCTCTCGGTAGATCTTTCTGACTTGGTTTTATTATAAGTAGCTCGCATGCTGAAAAAGTGTGGGCACCCCTGGTCTAGGCCCATTTTTGAAATCTCAACCCTAACAATGTGCACGAAGAATAGGTGGGATTACTTTTTAATATATATGTGTCGTTTTGATTATTTTATGCCTATGTTGTTTATGTTTATCTGTGTGTTTTGGTGTCGTCAGTGGAAACCACCTTGATTCTTCTTGGGGAGATAAAGCAGTATATAAATAAAGTTTTATTATTTATTTATTTATTATAATATACTTTATTTATATTCCAGCCTATGACTAAGGGCTGATTACAGCACATATATACAGCATACAGTCAATGTCATAGTATTTATTTATTTATTTATTTGCCGTATTTATATACTGCCTTTCTCAGCCCGAAGGTGACTCAAGGAGCTTTACAGTCGGCACAATTCAACAACATAAAATATAATTTAAAAACATTTAGCCGATAGTATACAAACCATACAAGACCAATAAAAACAGAATTCCTCAGTGTCTCCTTACTAAAATCATTTTCCAATTCACGTCGTTCAGTTGTTCCATAGATCTATATTTGGCTGTTATATTGCATTTGCAAATGCTTGCTCAAAAAGCCAAGGTTTAACTTTTTAACAAAATGTTAGGAGGGAGGGGATCGATCTAATATCCCTGGGAAGGGCATTCCACAGCCGAGGGGCCACCACTGAGAAGGCCCTGTCTCTCATCCCCCCTGAACGCATCTGCGAAGAAGGCGAGACTGAGAGCAGGGTCTCCCCAGACGATCTTAGAGTCCTAGATGGTTCATAAGGAGAGATACGTTCAGACAGGTAAGCTGGGCTGGAACTGTTTACAATTAACAAAGACAGACAGTACATAAACAAAGGTAAAGGCTTCCCATCTTTTTCCATCTCTGACATCTGGAAGCTGTGCTCGACTCCGGCCACAAGGGAGTAGTGGCTAGCTATGCCACCACTGGCTTGGTTCAAGCCGCTGTTGCCATGCTGTGCTCCATCTTCCATGCCAAGGAGCTTTGATGTCTTTAGACGCTCTCCCGATTGCATCACCAGCATGTCTGCTTGGGCGCCTTTTATTATCTCCCTGCCAAAGCACTACCTATTTATCTACTAACATTACTGTTTTCGAACTGCTAGATGAGCAGAAGCTGGGCTGACAGTTGAGAGCTCACCCCAATCCAGGCTTGAACTGTCAACCTTTCAATCAGCAATATTGGTTTAACATGCTGGGATAAAGCCTGGCCTGGATTGTATTTTATTGTATTGCTTGTATTCTTTGATTTGAGCATTGACTGAGAGGCTCATCCACATTGTAATTTGATCCCACATTGACTGCCATGGTGCAAAGCTATAGAATCCTGCAAGTTGTAGTTTTACAAAGTCTTGGGTCTTCTCTGCCCAAGAGTGCTGGTGCCTCACCAAAATACAACTCCATAGCATTGTGGCACAGTTAAAATGGTATCAAGCTGAATTCATTCCAATGTAAATGCATAGAGCCACCATTTGATTAATAATGAGTTGAAGGCACACAATCACAACTTAGAGCCAGGCATGTACCCCGGGGGGGGGGGGGCTTGAGCCCCCCTCTCGAAATTCTCAGGGTAGTCCGCGAGAAGGCCTTACTGGTACATTATTTAAACTGTTATGATTATTCATATCATGATCTGATCACCATGCTCAATATTTATTTATTTATTTATTCATTCATTCATTCATTTATTGTTCATTTTTATATACCGCTCTTCCAGCAGGTTCGGGACAGTTTACATAAAATCAATTAGTAAAACAGCAACATTTCAATTTAATAACAGTAACAATATAAAACAGAGCATAAAAACAACAATCTACATAGGACTCAAGGGTTTGGGCAACTTTCTCAGGAGCCATTTAGACTAAATGCCTGCCTGAAAAGGGTCGTTTTACAGACTCTCCGAAACGGGTCCAGTTTCTTAATGGCACAGACTTCATCTGGCATTGAGTTCCATAGCGACGGTGCCGCTATGGAAAAGGCTCTTGATCTGGTTGTAGACAGATGGCAGGAATGAATAGATGGAACTACTAAGAGATTTTGCTCTTCCGAGCGTAGTGATCTCGGGGGAACATATGGGGTAAGGCGGTCCCTCAGATACACAGGCCCTAGACCATACAAGGCCTTAAAGGTCAACACCAACACTTTGAAAACAATCTAGTACTCTATTGGTAGCCAGTGCAGTTGATGCAGAATAGGTGTAATGTGCTCTCGTGCAGGTGCTCCCACCAGCAGACGAGCAGCAGCATTCTGCACTAGCTTGAGTTTCCGGATTGATGACAAAGGAAGGCCAATGTAGAGGGCCTTACAGTAGTCCAGTCTCGAGATGACCGTTGCCTGGATCACCGTAGCCAAGTTGCTCCTGGGCAGGTAGGGAGCCAGCCGCCTAGCCTGTCATAGATGGGAAAACGCTGTCCTGCATACCGCGGAGATTTGCATCTCCATTGATAGCAGCGGGTCCAATTCACGGCTTCTAGGCATTGATGGAAACAATCGGGTACGGTATCCGGCTGTCACGATGCAAGCACTCGGCCGGCCCCTTAATCACACACACAGAGACGGTAATCAGCTAACTATTTATTGAATAATAAAGAACAGGCAAAGGGGCAATTGTCCAATAGATATAGAAAAGTTCTGTCCAAAAGTAAAGAGTCTGTAGTAAAATCCAAAGGCAAAGGTCTTGGCAAAAGAGTTCGTAGTAAAATCCAAAGGCAAAGGTCTTGGCACAAGGCTTGGCAAAAGCTCCGCAAAACCAAGCGGATCAAGGAACAAGGCAAGGTTCAATCAGGGCCCAAGAAACTTCTTGGCAAGGCACGAGCCGCAACTTGGCTCCGTGGTCCTTTGCTCGCTACACCTCCTTAGGTTAGAAGTGGCCGAGCTACTGCGGATCCGTTCCCACGGATCCTATACTTAAACCTCACTGCGAGGTCCCCGACGCTCTAGGCTTCGGCGGTAATCTGTGCTACGGGATCTAGCGCTTCTCTGGCGCTCTAGGCTGCGGTGCCAATCCCTCCTGCTGGATTCGATGCTCCGTCTCCTATCAAAGCTCCGACCTTGCCTCCCAGCACCTGGCTCACTATCTTCATGAGAGTCTAACTCCCTTTCAGCTTCCATAGCCTCATCGCCCATGTTTTCCCAAATTCTCTCCTGTGATCCGTACCCACCCGGTTTCTCATAACATTCATCGCTATCAGCACTTTCAGAATCAGCCTGACCTTCCCAGTTCTCATAGCCATCCGGCCATCCTTCATCCCAGGCCAAGCTCTCTGTGGGAGAGGAAGGTCCAGCTAACTCATTAACCCCTTCCTCCATTTCATCCTCAGCTGCGGCTGGTTCTAATGCAAGTGGGACCCCCGTTCCTGCCCCCTGCCCCCCAGGCACAAAAGAGAACGGGGTTGCTACACCGGCCTGCCATCCATATCCCATATGCATGGGGGTATTGGGATAACAATACAAAAGGTTGGCTAGGGTAGACCCTCTCTCACTCAAACTCAGCACGCACACACACACACCCCACCCTTCCAAATCGAAATCCTGGCTACGGGCCTGCTTGGGGCTTTAAGCTTAAATATTAGGTATGGTTAGGTTCGTAATTTGGAATAAATTCGGAAAGAGAAGCAGTTTAAACCAGAGTGGATGGATTTCTTCCCTTTGCTCCTCCCTCCCACTTCTGGAATAAAACAACTACTTTCAAAGTAAAGACCACCCAATGAAACAGGAAATAACACTTTGAAACCATTAACGAAGGATTTGGAAGTCTTGGAAGTTTTGAAAAGTTTTGAACTTTTTTTTCTGTGAAAATTTGAATTGACTTTAGATCCGAACCACCAGCGCCCCTGTAATGATGTTGATTATTTGTGTGTAAATGTTGTGTGACATGTGTTAAAATGTATGTTGTTTTGAATGTTCTATGGTTTGTTTCTGTGGGTGAAACAGAAGGGAGGCATGGCAGAAGCTTAGAAGAGCTGTCGCCATGGCAAAGGGCTAGAGGCTAGTAGAATGTTCAGGTTTGAATTCTACAGTTGGAAAAAGAGGGGAAGCCAACTGCCAAATGAGAGGGGAGGAGTTATGTTCTAGTTTAGAGTGTCCTAAGGACTGAAAGAGAACGGTCCAGTGTTAGTGTGTGTCTTAAGGTCTGCTAGTGAGCAGTCCAGTTAAAGGGTATAGAGACCCTAGTTAAAGTTGCAGGGGTTTATAGAGGTTTAGTGGAAACCCTATAATAGGTCCCCATTGTGTTATGTAACAGAAAAAGTTGTGCCTCTAAGGAAGTTTGAAACCAACCAAGATTGTACCCATTTGTGTCAAAATAAATTGTTTGCATCTTAAAGGAAAACACCTCTCCTGATTCTTTTATTGGTGGTGGCCCTCAAAGTCAGTGGTCAGCCGGATAAATGGTGGCAGCGTGGTCAAGTGGTTGGAGTGGTCACATATTGGCGGCAGCGGTGGGATCTTTAAGAGAGGGTCCACCCTGTCCAGCCGGTTGATTTGAACTTAGCTTCACCGCAGCCCCCTACATCTGAAACGAGTTTTGACCTTTTTTTTAATGGATCAACCAAGCCTATTAAATATTCTAAAGGCAGCTGATCCCAACTGATCTTGGAAACTAAGCAGCATCAGCCTTGGTTAGTGCTTAGTTCTGATTGACTGAAGGAATGGCATTCAAAGTCAGGGAGCTTCCGAAAGTCTTTGGTGTCCCTCCTCCCCATAAGCAATTTCACACTTCTTTGCTTTTTAGAAACCCTCAATCGCTCGCCATTAATCCTTTCCATCAGAACCATTTGATGTGTCTTCCTTTGCACAATTTATTTTATGTATCTGTTTGTTCAACTTATGTCCTGCCCGGGACTCAAAGCAACTGGCAATAAGAGGCGCATTAAGATGGAAATGCAGTTGAAATGGCGAGAAAGAAAGAATAGAATAGATTAATACCACAACGAGGATGCATTGAGAATGAGAGATGGCTTTGCAGGCACTTGTCAGACCCAGCGTTACTCAACATTCATGTAGAATAACAAAATTGTGCAATATATGTCAATGGGTATATCTACATTGTTGAGTTAACACAGTTTAACCCCACTTTAACTTCAATGACTCAGTGCTATGGAATCCTGTGAGTTGTAATTTGCAGCCTTTTGCAGAGAAGGTTCAAGACCTTGTTGAACTACACCTCCCAGAAGGGCATAGCATTGAACCAGGGCAGTTCAAGTGGTGCCAAACTGCATTCATCTTGCGGTGTATATGTTTCCATCCTCTGAGCATCCAAGCAAACAAAACGTATTAAGGAGTGGAATTGGAGGGTGCTAATTGGGGATTGTTCATCACTTTCAGGAATGAAAAACATAATAATAATAATAATAATTTATACCCCGCCACCATCTCCCCGAAGGGACTCGGGGCGGCTTACATGAGGCCAAGCCCATCAAATACAAATACAACAGTGCATCAACAAAACAAGCAAGCAAAAAACAATATAAATAATATAACTAAGCATAAAGCACTAACACAAAAGAAATTTACAAACACTATGGCAGGGCCAAATGTAATAGATTATTTTTTTTTAAAAACAATGAGCATGTACAGAGTAGGGTATGTCTAGACATGGGGGTTTTAGAGAGTGATGTAGGGAGATCAATCCAACGGGTAGATAAAGTGCTTCAGAGGACATATAGAGGGAAATTAGTCAGATCAGACAATTATTTCCTTTATTCAGGGAAGGCACACTGGAACAGCCACGTTTTCAAGCTCTTCCTAAAGACTGCCAAAGTAGGGGCTTTTCTGATATCTTTAGGGAGTAAATTCCAGATTCGGGGGGTCACCATAGAGAAGGCCCTCTCCCTCATCCCCACCCATCGCGCCTGCAAAGGGGGCGGGAGCAAGAACAGAATCTTTCCAGATGATCGAAGAGATCGTGTGTGTTCGTAAACAGAAATGCGGTCACGCAGGTAGGCGTTCAGGGCTTTGTAGGTAAGAACCTGCACCTTGAATTGGGACCGGAAGATGAATGGCAGCCAATGGAGCTCCTTAAACAGGGGGGTTGACCACTCCCTGTAAGTCGCTCCAGTTAGCAATCTGGCGGCCACCCGTTGGACCAATGGAAACTTCCGAGCCGTCTTCAATGGCAGCCCCACGTAAAGTGCATTGCAGTAATCAAATCTGGAGGTGACTAAGGCTTGGACCACCATGGCCAGATCCGATTTCATGAGGAACGGTCACAGCTGGCGGACGGGTTTTAGTTGTGCAAAGACCCTCCCAGCCACCAACGATGACTGGGCTTCAAGCGTTAGCGATGGGTTTAGGAGGACACTCAAGCTGCGGACCTGTGACTTCATGGGGAGTGCAATCCCGTCGAGCACAGGTTGCCACCCTATACCCCGATCTGGCTTACGATTGACCTGGAAGATCTCTGTCTGGTCGGGATTGATCCTCAGCTTATTAATCCTCATCCAGACAGTCACAGTGGCCAGGCACTCGTCCAGCACCCGAGGGGCTTCCTTGAAATTAGGTGGAAAGGAGTAGTAGAGTTGGGCATCATCTGCATAGAGATGGCACCCAACTCCAAAACTCCAGATGACCTCTCCCAGTGGTTTCATGTAGGAACTCATAATCACCCCACAGATGATATTCCCATCACAATGTGAGACCTGCTTTCTGCAGTTTCAACTCAATTATCACTGCATTTTGTTAACGCAGAACATTTTGTTTCTTCCAAACTTGGCATAAGGAAGGGAGCCCAGGCACAAAGCACGCCAATCTGAGAATAGTAATAGCAAAGGAGGTCAGTAATATACTGCATAATTATCTGGAGTGCATCTCCATGACAGAATTAAAACAGTTGGATGCCACTTTTAATTCCTCGATGCTATGGCATCATGGGATTTGGAGTCTAGTGAGACCCCAGCACTCTTCGGCAGAGAAGCCTAAAGACAGTGTGAAACTACAACCCTCATAATTTCAAAGGATGGAGCCATGGTAGTTCAAGTGGCACCAAATTGTATTAATTCTGTAGGGTTTTTTTCTTTTGTGTCAAAAACATTGCATAAGTAAATAAGTTAAAAACTTTATCTATCTATCTATCTATCTATCTATCTATTGTGTCAGGAGTGAACCGAACAGTTGTATTTTATTTTTTTTAAAGCACACACACAAAGTTTGCAAACTTGGCATTCAGGTTGCATTCTAGTAGGTCAGGGGTGCTCATTAGGTCGATCACGATCTACTGGTAGATTGCGTAGGGCATCCTGGTAGATTGCAGGCAGGGCGGGAGGAAGGCTCAGTCCCGCCCCACAGGCTCCTGACGCCACCCAGGCAAAGAAGGAGGTTGGACTGGATGGCCCTTAGAGGTCTCCTCCTATTTTAGGAACCCGTTGTTATTATTATTATTATTATTATTATTATCAGAGGCTGAATGGCCATCTGTGAGGAATACTTTGAATGTGCTTTTCCCTTATGGCAGAAGGAGGTTGTACTGGATGGCCCTTGAAGGTCTCCTTCTACTCTAGGAACCTATTGTTGTTGTTACTATTATTATTATTATTATTATTATCAGAGGCTGAATGGCCATCTGTGAGGAATGCTTTGATTGTGTTTTTCCCTTATGGCAGAAGGAGGTTGTACTGGATGGCCCTTGAAGGTCTCCTTCTACTCTAGGAACCTATTGTTGTTGTTACTATTATTATTAGTAGTAGTAGTAGTAGTAGCAGAGGCTGAATGAATATTATCATTATTATTATGAATACATTCATAATATTATACTCACATTTAGTTGAATTCAGTCTTAAAATATATTATATGGCTCTCACTGAAATAAATTTCCAAATATTTTGCTTTTATGGCTCTCTGAGTAGTGGGTAGGTAGATCATTTTGACTTGGTTGTTTTATAAGTAGCTTGCATGCTGAAAACGTGTGAGCACCCCTGTAGTAGGTGGTCTGTGGTTTGCTCTTCTCCACACTGGCATGTCACAGACTCTGTTCAGAGCCTTCCAAGTCGCCCAATCTTCTGTGTGCCCAGGAGGGAGTCTCTCATTTGGTATCAGCCATGGATTGAGGTTCTGGGTTTTTTCGCCTGCCACTTTTGGACTCTCGCTTGCTGAGGTGTTCCAGCGAGTGTTTCTGTAGACTTTAGAAAACTATTTCTTGATTTAAGTTGTTGGCGTGCTGGCTGAAAAAACTGATAAAAGGGATCACAAGAAGCTAAATAGTTTTAGACCAAAACCAGGAAATAGCGACAGCATTGTTTGTAGCTTGAAACAGTTCTTCCTCTGTGCATGAAGCAGGGCATTGTGGGCAAGCATACAGATGCCCAGTTGCTTGTTCTGCTCCACAGTCACACATGGTGGAGGATTCTTTTAGGTAGTTTCATTTTGCTAGGTTGTCTTTTGATCTGCCCACTCCGCTTCTGAGTCTGTGCAGGGACTTCCTAGTTGACCATTCTTGGTTTGCCCCTGGAGGAAGATCCTCATGGGGGACCATCCAGTTGGATTTGCCTTTGTGCTGCCGACAAGGATATTCTTACTCTTGCTGGAGGAACATTTAGAAGAGTGGTGTTTGCTTGATTTGAGTCTACTGGG
This sequence comes from Anolis apletophallus, assembly GCA_030556195.1. Taxonomy (NCBI): domain Eukaryota; kingdom Metazoa; phylum Chordata; class Lepidosauria; order Squamata; family Anolidae; genus Anolis; species Anolis apletophallus. The sequence continues at coordinate 17,062,719 of JARBWK010000013.1, forward strand.
AGGAGGCTGATAACCATATAGTGGGTGGCTTTCACAGTGTTCAACCTTATTTCTCTCTCAGTTAGCCATTGCACATCAGGGGAGGGCAATGCCAGCTAGCCTATAGAGCAATATTTCTCAACCTTCCCAATGTCACGACCCCTTAATACAGTTCCTCATGTTGTGGTGACCCCCAACCACAACATTATTTTTGTTGCTTCTTCATAACTCTAATTTTGCTCTTGTTATGAATCGTAATGTAAATATCTGATATGTAGGATGTATTTTCATTCACTGGACCAAATTTGGCACAAATACCCGATATGCCCAAATCTGAGTACTGGTGAGGTTGTGGAGGGGGTTAATGTTGTCATTTGGGAGTTGTAGTTCCTGGGATTTATAGTTCACCTACAATCAAAAATCATTTTGAACTCCACCAACGATGGAATTGAACCAAACTTGGCACACAGAACTCCCATGATGAATAAAAAATACTAGAATGGTTTGGTGGTCATTGACCTTGAGTTGTAGTTCACCCACATCCAGAGAGCACTGTGGATTCAAACAATGCTGGATCTGGACCAAACTTGGCACAAATACTCAATATGCCCCAATGTGAACACTGGTGGAGTTGGGGGGGGGGGGACATTTGGGAGTTGTAGTTGCTGGGATTTATAGTTCACCTATAACCAAAGAGCATTCTGAATCCCACCAACAATAGAATTGGGCCACACTTCCCATACAGAAGCCCCATGGCCAACAGAAAAATACAGTGTTTTCTGATGGTCTTTAGTGATCCCTCTGACACCCTCTAATGCCCCCCTCCAGGGTGCCCAACCCCCAGGTTGAGAAACGTTGCTATAGAGTCTATCAACTGATGTATGTTTGAGATATCCTGTGATTATTCTGAGTCTCATTTACTGCTATGTTTAAGGAAAGTAATTGGGTTGGTCATTGAACAGAAGGCTATGACCCATTGTCTTCCAAAGTACCGCTGGGTCATCCCTAATGAAAGCATTTTGCTAAAAAAGATGCAAACGAAAAACAAAATGTTGGTCTTCAATTGGGAAGGAGAGCTTTGCAACAGAAAATAGACTTTTTGTCCCATTACGGCTGGCTTTCTGTTCTTCCTCCTCTGCTCTCTTAATTTCCGATGAAAAGGGAATGTGTGGCCTTACAGAGACTTTTGCACTGTGAAATCACCACTTAGTGATCATTTGGCAGATATGGGGCCTGAACCCGAGAACGGCTCCAGTGGAGGAGAAGCAATTTCGGACGTGATTTATGAATGCGATAAAGAAGGGAGAAAAACCCTGCTTGGAGAAAGAAAGGAGACAAAACAGCTGGAGGCTCTTTTCATGGTTCATTTCGAAGCTCACTTGCCATCAAGAGAACAGAAATATTGTTACCGGAATGGCTAGAAAAATCAGAACAGAATGGGGAGCTGAATCCGCTCTGGGTTTTAGTTTGAACTGTAAAAGAGCTACTGAAGCATCTGGACCTATTTCATCAAGTTAGTGAATAATAACACTTGGAAGTGACCTCAAAGTGCTGTCTGAGGATGCCTCTGCATTGCAGATATAATGCAGTGTGATCCCATTTAATTTTTAAAAAAATCATGTCTGGAGCAAATTGAGAAATTGCAGGTCACTTCTGGTATGAGAGAATTGGCCGTCTTCAAGGATGTTGCCCAGGGAACACCTGGATGTTTTTGTTGTTTTGCCATCCTTGCGGGTGGCTTCTCTCGTGTCCCCGCATGGGGAGCCAGAGCTGACAGAAGGAGCTCATCTGTGCTCTCCCCAGATTCAAACCTCCGACTTATCAGTCTTCAGTCCTGTCAGCACAAGGGTTTAACTCATTGTGCCCCACATTTTAATTGCTGTGGCTCAATGCTATAGAATAGTGGGAGTTGTAGCTCGACAGTGTTTTGAATCTGTTCTACCTAAGAGTGCTTATCACTCAGCCCTTCACTTGATACCTTGTCTACTATCGCTGCTTCTGACTCCTCGGAATGCCCTTGAGCCAGTATTCTTATAGAGAGAACCATCATTTCCCAGACTTGAAGGCTGATCACAGGAAAGCTCACAATCCTCTCTAAATCATCCATTAAGCCAGGGGCCGGGGTAAGGGGGACAGTCCTTAAATGGGTGTCCTCCTTCCTTCGGAACCAGCTATAGCGAGTGAGGAGGGGCGAGGTTGTCTCTGGGGGTTCCCCGCTTCAATGCAGGGTCCCTCAGGGGGCAATTCTCTCCCCTCTGTTATTTAACATCTATATGCGACCACTTGCCCAGCTGGTACGTAGCTTTGGGCTTGGGTGCCATCAGTACACTGATGACACCCAGCTCATTCTGAGGATGGATGGCCGGCCCGAATCCGTACCTTATAATTTCCAACGCTGCCTTGAGGCCGTAACTGGATGGCTGCAAGCCAGTAGGTTGAAGGTGAATCCGGAAAAGGCGGAGATCCTGAGGCTTGGTTGTCCGGGCAGTGGGGATGTTCAGTTTCCAACCCTGGATGACGTGACACTATGCCCATCGTTAAGAGCCTTGGGGTGACTTTGGACCCTCTGTTGTCGATGGAGGCTCATGTCTCCACTGTCAGCAAAGTGGCATTTTTCCAGCTTCGCCAGGCGAAGAAGCTGGCCCCCTACTTGTCCCGGTACGACCTGGCTACAGTGGTCCAAGCTACGGTCATCTCGAGGCTAGACTACTGTAACTCTCTGTACATTGGCCTTCCTCGGTCGGTGATCCGGAAACTTAAGCTGTTACAAAACGCTGCAGCCCGACTCCTTGCTGGGGCCTCGGCAAGCTGTCACATCATGCCAATCCTGCGCACACTGCACTGGCTACCTGTAGAATGCTGGATTACCTTCAAAGTGTTAGTCTTGACTTTCAAGGCCTTGCATGGTCTGGGGCCAGTGTACCTGTGGGACCGCCTCATCCCATACTATCCCACCAGATCTCTGCGCTCTGAAGAGCAAAACCTCCTGGTCGTTCCTAGTCCTAAGACATACCGCCTAACTGCAACCCATCGCCGGGCTTTTTCGATCGTGGCTCCAGTACTGTGGAACGCATTGCCTGACGACATTCGTGCCATTCAGAACCTCCTCCCGTTCAGGAAAGCCTGCAAGACTTTGTTATTTCAGCAGGCTTTCGGTGTCGGATGAATTGCAGTCTCTCTTGTGTATCGCCATCTTGCACTATCTTTTGCTGCCGCAATGTTCTGTAATGTGCGGTCTACTGTAATATTTTAACCTGTGTTTATAACCTGTGTTTATAACAAAACTTTCAAAATTTTGTTATAAATGGCAGTTCCTAATTGGTTCTGTCTTAAAAATCGCCAATAATGAAATAATAATAAAGTTTTGAAAGTTTTGTTGGAGTTCTGAAATGTTCACCACCAGAACTTTAGCAACACTGTGGAAGCAGAGCACCAGCGCCACCTAGTGTTCACCACCAGAACTTTAGTTTTTTAAGGACTTTAGAACCATTTAGAACCATGATTGCACAGGCCTAGTAGATACATCCTTGGTGGACTCCGAAGAAGACAAGGCAGAGGAGTTGGACCTAGAAAAGTCTCTGTCTCTAGATAATGGCTCCCTTCCAAAATCAGGCCAGCCAGTGACTTGCAAACATAGTGGCTTTTGCTGTTAACTGTCAAACATATGCACAGAGCACCACTCACCTGCCACATCCCACTGGGGCTTGCTCTTCCCCCGGTTTCATCTAAATGGTAATTAAGTGCACCAGCAATTATCACTAATTAGCAGGTCATGTTCCTTCAATGCTTTTGGCTGTAGAGGAGAAAAAGCCTGAAGGATTGCTTCTGCGTCTGGCTCAGATCAAAGTTGAATGCCTCCTTTTTATGATAGGAGCTAATTAGAACCAGGACCATCTTTGCAAGGAGAGACAGAGAAAGAAGATGAACTTTCCCAGTCACTGGTCTGAACAAAAGCCACCATTTTTGAAATCCATAGAAACATAGAAATCGAAGGCAAGAACTGATGCATGTCGGAAACCTGACCTAGAGGATGAAATCTTCCAGTCTTCTTCTGCCCAGGAAGTCAATCGCGATCGACCAGTCGATCCCGGGACCGAAGGAGGTCGATCCCAGCTGGATGGGAAGCTTCTCAGAGGGGGCGGAGGTAGGCCATGCCAAGCCCCGCCCCCTCCCCCGGATTCGGCACTCCCAGCAGCTTCTCCAGGCTTGAGGAGGGCAGGGCCAAGCCAGCCTTGTGCTAGCTATGTCACCACTGGCTTGGCATTGCCATCCTCAGGCCTGGAGAAGCTGCTGGGAGCTCCAAAACCAGCGGGGAGGGGCGGGGCTTGGCACAGCTGGCTCCTCCCCCTCTGGCTTCAGCTCTACCAGCAGCTTTTCCAGGCTTGAAGATGGCAGTGCCAAGCCAGCCTTGTGCTAGCTATGTCACCACTGGCTTGGCATTGCCATCCTCAAGCCTGGAGAAGCTGCTAGGAGCTCCAAAGCCAGAGGGGAGGGGCTTGGCGCAGACCGGCTCTGCCCCCTCTGGCTTCAGCTCTCCCGGCAGCTTCTTCAGGCTTGAGGATGGCAGTGCGAAGCCAGTGGTGGCATAGCTAGCATAAGGCTGGCTTGGCACTGCCATCCTCAAGCCTGGAGAAGCTGCTGGTAGAGCTGAAGCCAGAGGGGGCGGAGCCAGGCTGCGCCAAGCCCTGCCCCCGTCCCCTCCCCTCTCCAGCTTTGAGGAGGTAGGTAGATCTTTCTAACTTGGTTTTATTATAAGTAACTCGTATGCTGAAAAAGTGTGGGCACCCCTATTTTACACTGTTTACATCTATACTGTAGAACTACTTCAGCTTGATACCACCTTAATGGTCACAAAACTATGACTCTAAGAATTCCACAATATGAAGCCACGGCAGTGAAAATGGTGTCAAAGTGCATTGTTTCTACAGCAGTTTGTTATTCCAGAAGCTGGAGGCAACCACCAAGAAAGCTATCCAGGAGCAAACCTACATAAATCTGGTTCCAACCATCAAGGTTCAATGACTCTGTAGGTCTTTCCCAGAGAGAATGTGCTCTTGGCTTGCATCTCCAGCTTTTGGGGAATTTTAAGCTCCTTCCCGAATACTGAGGGAAGGCACCTACTTGACAGCCCAATGGGAAGCACTACCATCCACACAGCCATCAAAAGATGCCCCATGCAGACACCTGAATGAGACACTTCGGAGTTAGAAACCCGAGGGACTGAGCTCTAAATAGCCCCAAACTCTCCAGGAACAAGGAGTGATCTCTACAAGGGAGAAAGTTATTTCTCCCTGAGATGAAAAGGGTATGAAATGTATTGTTGGTTGACAGGATCATAAATATTCATTGTGTGTGAAAGAGAACAGATTGCAGAGTGCAGGTAGTTCAGATGTATAAAAAAATATATAAAAGAGGACAGGTTCATCTATATTTATGAACTCAAGGGACGATTGCAATGAAGTGCAGGGTGGTTAGCACCTGGATTTTGCAGCTGTCAAATCCAATGTGAAACTCACAGCAACGCATATATTTTCCAATGTCCATCATGGTTAGTGGTTCCTGAGTGTGGGAGGGAACCTTGATGTTTCAGGACCAAAACTTGAAACTAAATTGGTGTAACTGGGAGTGGATGCTCGTGACCTCCTGATGATGTCACAAGGGTGGAACCTGGTGATGACATAAAGCATTGTTTATTCAAAAGTGCATAGAACTGTAAGAGACCACAAGGGTCATCTAGTCCAACGCTGTACTGCCAGGCCAGAAGACACCAACTAAGCACTCCCAAAAGATGGCTATCCAGCCTGTGCTTAAAACCATCCGAGGAGGAGGCTGCACTGGACTCCAAGGAGGCATATTCCATGTTCTAACTTATTTATTTATTTATTATTTCAAATCTATATACCACCATTCCCAATGGCTCATGGTGGTTCACAATACATACACAAACAATCATAAAATTGATGATCATGCCTTCTCACCCTTCACCTAAGTCATTAATCAAGATCCTGAACAGGACTGGGCCCAGGATGGAACCCTGATGATGGTACTCCATTTGTCACTTCTTTCCAGGATGAGGAAGAGGAAGCATTGGGAAGAATCACCCATTGGGTTTGTTCCCTTAGCCAATTACGGATCCACCTCACAGTAGTTTTGCTAGCCCAGTGTTTTCCAACCTTTTTTGTGCCGTGGCACATTTTTTACATTTACAAAATCCTGGGGCACACCACCAACCAAAATGACACAAAATGACACTCTAACACAGTAATACATATAGTTAATATGTTTTTTAATGTATTTATACGCTCAGTGTGAAACCTGGGCCTGTTTCGCTGAACACAACATATATATGACTTCTTCTAACATACTTATACAAGGCTATAATGTCTTCTCACAGCCTTCTCTTCTTCAGGCTAAACATGCCCAGCTCTTCAAGCCGCTCCTCATAGGGCTTGTTCTCCAGAACCTTGTGAAATTTCACCCTGAGTGAAACTTGCTTAACATTAACTATGGATGTCATGAAGCTGTTATAAACAGTTCCTTGGGGGGGGGGGGGGAAGCAACTTTCGAAAAATCCAGTAAAATAGTAAAAAAAAACCCACTACATTTCCAAGTGGAGAGGCTCAATTTGTTTCTTGGAAACTCTATACGTTTCATAGATCTGTGTGGCCTCTTTCACTGCCTCCCTCCGCAAAAGCAGAGCACTGGGTGGAAGTGATTGAGTTGTTGTTTTCGCGTTGGCTTGCATTTTTTGCGAGAACAGCCAAAGCCGGAAGCTCCACGTCGGTCAATTGGGCAGTGAGCGAACCTGGGAGCATCAGGAGGCTGAAGCAGCCCTGAGCGGGAGCTGGAGCCATAGTGAGTCAAGGCTCCTGAAGGCGGGCCTGGCCTTAGCATTCGGCGGAGCTCTTCTTTTGCCTCGGGGAGGATCTTTGGGGAGGGAAAGAGGGAGAAAGAGCTGCTAGGAGGGGGAAGAGTGCCAATTTCCCACAGCACACCTGATGATCGCTCACGTGGCACACCGGTTGGGAAACACTGGCCTAGCCCACACTGGACTAGTTTCCTTGCCAGAAGGTAATGATGGATCTTGATGAAGGAAGACCTTCCTGAAATCCAGATACGCTCCGTCCACAGTGTTCCCGGCATCTACCCAGCTTGTAACTATTGAAATAAGAGATCAGAGGAGTCTGGCATGACTTGTTTTTGATCAATCCATGTTGACTATCAGTGATGACCATATTCCTTTCTAAGTGTTTGCAGACCACTTCCTTAATGATATTTTCCAGAATCTTGCCTGGTATCAACGTGAGGCTGACTGGACATTGGTCATTGTTTGGGTTGTCCTTTTTTCGCTTCTTGAAGATAGATAAGGACCACATTTGCCCTCCTCCAATCCGCTGGGACTTGTCCCATTCTCCAAGTGGTTCTCAGATGACTTCTGCTAGTTCCATTATCCCCATTAATCCCTAATGCTTGGAAATAGGTTCAACAGGATACCCATTCTCCAGGACTTATGAGGCATAAAAATGGCATTCCCTCCTCTTTCTCCAGTGTTGCAGGAAAGGAAAATATATCCAATGGCTATAGAAATGATAGCAGTTGGAGGTAGGTGTGGAGAGCGTGGGTCTAATTTTTGCCTCGGCATTTATTTTCCGTATTACAAGCTTACAGGAATATGTTCAAACAATATTAACATAATCACCCCTCCAGAGTTTATGCAAAAATATTCCAACCGTCGCACTTTCAAAGACGCCTCAGAGGAAGCCAGCACAGTCCCCTAAAATGTTCTGATCTGTTCATTTCATTGGGTGTTTTGCAGGCAAATGTTTGATCACCATATTCCTGGAGCAGACATGATCCCCGCAGGTACTGAAGTGGTAAATTAGCATCTTCGTTTGCAAGGTGTATACTTTTTTTTAAGGACTAGGACTGAAAATTCTTCTTCTCTAGGTCACCAAATTGGCAAATCAGACTTCTCTGCAATACCTTCAGTAATGTGATAGCCCTGAAAATGACATTATTTAAAATGCAACATTTGAAGAGTGCTCAGGCAAAAAAAAAAAAACTCCTGTCGGAGATGTGTGTGAGGAATAGGAAATGAGATCAGTTTTGCCCTTAGGCTCTTAAAACCCAACATCTCAGACCCTGAGTTAAATCCAGCCCTGCTTTGGTCCCAGGAATCCTAAATATTAATCCACAACAGTTAAGGAGGAGACAAACTACAGTGTGGTTTCCCCCCATGAACACCCTGTTTCTTCATAACATCATTTCTCCTTCCAAGGCATCATTTGGTCTTTTCCTAACTTGAGCAATACATACATCTCCTAGGACTTAGTTACCTAGGTACCCTAAAGTTACAAAATACAGTCCAATCTTGGAAATTTTGCAGGATCAGCCCTTGTTTGTGTTTGGATGGGAGGTTCTGCAGGCTAGATGACAGTGAACCCTATTGAGATGAAGAACTTCTACCAAAAATCAGTTTTCTCCGGAGGATATAGAAAATTCCTAGAGATATATCCTCTCTAGGTATTCCAAGGCACTTCTGGTGGAATCATATGGTGAATCTTTGGTATCTCCTGGAGGTATCATGTGGTGAACCTATGATATCTTCTAGAGCAGTATTTCCCAACTGGTGTGCCGTGAGCGATCACTTGGTGTGCCACGGGAAAACCTCTCTTCCCCCCTTTCTTCCCCCTCCTGCCAAACTCCTGCTGCTGCTGTTGCTTGGGGGAGGAGGGGGAGGGGGAGGAAGGGACGGGTGACGAAAAAGATGAAGGGGCCGGGGCGCCGCCTCCTTTGGCTGTTTCCCCAGCCAGCCAGCCTCCAATCGAGGGAGGGCGGAGAACGGAAGCGGAAGTGAGAAGCGCAGTCCGAGGCAGGCCCACTGGCTTCTTCTTTTGAACCGCAGGAAAGAAGGAAGGAAGGAAGGAAGGCAACCACGGACCGAGTGAGTTCCTTCCCTTCTGGTGTGAAAGAGGGAGAGAGGCATTCAGGAAGGGAGCCACCTGGGGGTTCTGTGTGGGAAGTTTGGCCCAGTTGTATCATTGGTGGGGTTCAGAATGCTCTTTGTTTGTGTGTTAACTATAAATCTCAGAAACTGTAACTCCCGAATGTCAAGGTCTATTTTCCCCAAACTCCATCTGTGTTCACATTTGGGTATATTGAGTATTCATACCAAGTTTGCTCCTGATCCAACATTGTTTGAGTCCACAGTGCTCTCTGGATATAGGTGAACTACAACTCCAAAACCCAAGGTCAATGCCCAGCAAACTCTTATAGTATTTTCTCTTGGTTATGGGAGTTCTGTGTGGGAAGTTTGTGTCTTTCTGCCATTCCTGCCAGGATATCTATGTTGTGTTCATCGAAACAGGTCCAGGTTTCACACTGAGTGCATAAATACATTTAAAAACATATTAACTATATGTATTACTGTGTTAGAGTGTCATTTTGTGTCATTTTGGTTGGTGGTGTGCCCCAGGATTTTGTAAATGTAAAAAATGTGCCGCGGCTCAAAAAAGGTTGGGAAACACTGTTCTAGAGGTATCATATGGAGGTTCTATTATATCTTCTGGAGGAATCATATGTTGATTGTATGGTATCTTCTGTTAGAATCATATGGTGATTCTATGGCACATTATTGAGAAATCATATGGTGATTTCTATGGAATCTTCTGATAGAATCATATAGTGAATTCTATGATAATGATATCGGAGGTGACCCCCCCCCCCCCCCGGACTCTGTAAAAGATAGTTCAAAATCAAGGAATTCAAAATCAAGTTTTGCCAAGGACACCAGGCTGGAATGATCCCATAATCCCCTGTCTCTCCCCCATGTGGGAACCTAAGGCTCTTTCCATGGCCCCATGGCCCCACATGGCAATGCCCCTGTAACCCAAGCTAGTAACTGACCGATTTGGCTATTATTTATTAATTGAATTCCTTTCTATTAATAACACTCCTGTTTTATGAATGGACTCCGGCTAGACAGTGTTCCTAGGGCTTTCTAAACACCTTCCCCATGAACCCTTATGGACTTTCTATGAGGTTTATTAATTTTTCTGGACTTTGGGGGGGGGGCTAACTTGACTTCCTCTTAGACCCTGCATGATTCCCACTCTTCTTATGAACTCCATGTATGTTTCCATACCCCATTTCCCCATTCCCTATATGTAACTACTGTATGTTTATATTTTGAAAAATGAAGGAAAAGCCACCTTCTTCATGAATCCAGCACCACATGGCTTCAGGAAGTGTTTCCCAACTTCATAAGCCAGTAAATCCCTAAACAAAGGACTCAATCAGAAACTCATTGCATGGACAATAAACAAATGGTTCTTATCAGACGAGACCTCGGAGGACAAAGGCTAGTCCATCTGGGAAGATAAGGACTAAGGACATCTGAAACACAATGGGTGTCTTCCTGTCTGTGAGGAATTAGGATTACACCACAGCTGCTTTTCATTGTGCCAACCCAACTGGATGAAGCCAACTTCCAACTTCATCAATGGATCCCATATCCAGAATCGAAGGACAACAAAAAATCTAGCCCCTGAGCTAGACAAAAATGTTATTTTCAAAGGACTTAAACAATAACCTTGGCTTGGCTTGAGGGCTTAAGCAATCGCTGAGCCATTTTTGCAAAGATTAGTCATTTAAGCCACTCAACTAGACATTTCTTCATTCTTGCTCTGTTGTCCGCCTCCCTCCCATCCCATTGGCTAAGAGGCCAAAGCAGGGCTCAGGCTGCAATTGGCTCTCCTGCTGGCTTGCTGATGTCACAGCCAATCATAACAAAGCCAGCTTGGAAGTGGGCGGGAGAAGGCTATAAATATTGTATTTCTCCACCCAATGGGCATGTCAGCTCCTGGGCAAATGATTGCGGTTGACATCCATTCCAGCTGGAATGAAATAAACATCTCGGTGGCTTTCCTTCTGCTTGGGAGAAAATAGGAAAAAAAATCTTTTCAGGTGTTTCTTGTCTCACCAGGTGTCTGGATCCTCTTTTACGGGTCTGACAGGTCCTAGCCTTGACAGGGCCTCCTAAATTCATGTTCAACATCAGTATCTTCTGTTGGAAACATATGGTGATTCAAGATACCATCTGTTGGAGTCATATGTTCATTCTATGGTATCTTCTGTTGGAACCATATGGTAACTTCTACCTGAAGCTACTATAGAATCGCCTTGGATCTAAAATGATTCTATAGTATCTTCATGTAAAAACATGTCATAGAATCACTTGGAGGACCTAGAAAATTCCTAAAGAACTATTTTGTTGATTGCAGGCAGGTCAAGCTGGAGATACTGGTTCTTTAATATGGTGGTCATAGTGTTCTTCTACATGAGGGGATTTATGATACACAACTCTGGAATATAGTGATAACTCTATAGACTCAAACTTCACAGCATGCTCGAGGATGCCATATATTTGAATTAGACTATCCCCAGTTTCCTACTCTCAAAAGACCTTGGTCCCACCAATAATGGAGTATAAGAAACCTCCTGCTGGTATATTAAAGATTCGGTGGGAACTCTTCTTCCAGCAGCTGTTCCTCTTTTTCCTCGAAGCCTTTTGCATCCACAATGGAACAAAACATTGTTTGGTGCTTCAGGTGTGAGTCAGCAGAGGTTAATAAGGAAGGCCCTCAATTCAACCGCTAGCCTCCAGATGCCCCTATGAAAGGTCAAGCAAGGAAGCTTCCTGGTATGTAGAACAATAATACAGGGAGGAAAATGAACAAATGAGTCACCGAGCATCATCCAAAGAGAGGAAAGGAGACCAGGATTGTACATTGGACTGTTTTTGGAAACTGTTTGGAAACTGTGTTGTTGTAGGTTTTTTCGGGCTATATGGCCATGCTCTAGAGGCATTCTCTCTTGACGTTTAGCCTGCATCTATGGCAAGCATCCTCAGAGGTTGTGAGGTTGTTTGGAAACTTCAGTAAATCCAAAATATTGTGCTTAGATTGTTGATGAAATCTGGATATAAGAAGCTCAGGCCTGGATTAATACCTTTTTGCGCCCTAGGCCACACTTTGGAATTACACCCCCTTTAAGTCAAGCTCTCCCCGCCACACACACACACACCACTCAGACCCACACTTGGCTGGCTTTCGCCATGGTGCCTCCGGAGAAGAAGAGAAAGGCGAGTAGGCACCATCCCGCCACCTCCAAGGTCCCCATTCCTACCGGCTGGAAAGCTCCGCTGTGCTCTGAAGGAGAGCGCAGTGGGTGCAAACTCACTCCAAAGGCATGCACGAGAGAGAGAGCGAGAGAGAGAGGGAAAGAGAGAGAGAGATGTCAGCTTGGCGTGCGCTCCCGCAGAGGGAGGATTCAGGTTGGGGTTTGTGCGTCTTTTGTTCACTGCTCCCAAAGGCAGGAGAGCCAAACCCTGGCCTTGATCCTTCCCTCCCTCCCGTGGCTCCCTCTGGCCCAGCAGGCCACCCCGGTTTGGTCCGAGAACGCAGGAGCGAGCCTGGGTTGGTGTGGTCTCGTGCTGGGGACCTGGGAGAGGTCCTCCCAAGCAACGCCCTTTCTCTCCCCTCTTCCTCCCTCCCTCTCTTCCTTCTTTACTTTCTTTCTTTCCTCCTAGTTGCCTACTTCTCCTCCTTCTCCCATCCCTCCCACCGGACTCTGCCGCTCGACTCTGGCTGTAGGAATTTACAGTCTGCTGCCAGGGGGAGCTGGGTGAGTTGCCATGGAGACAGCTTCCCCGGGAGCCAGGAGGTCAGGCCAGCCAGAGACCCGCAGGCAAATCAATGGATCAATGCAAGGGCCCTGCCACAGCCCAGAGAGCGAGAGATGGAGGGGACGGAGCAGAGACTTTGCTGGGAGAAGGAGTGAGGAGGGGCATGAGAAAGGGGGGAAAAGGGGTGCGGACCAGTTTTTTAAAAAAAATTGTCCGTGATCTGCGCCCCTCCTCGGCATGCGCCCCTAGGCCATGACCTATGTTGGCCTTATGGGTAATTCGGTCATGAAGAAGCTTGCAATTTCCTTGTTGCAAGAATTATATTGGCCACCAGTTCAGTTCTGGTACATACTACTACTACTATTACTAGTTGTCTCTCATCATGGCTCAAAGCAGGGTACAACAAAGGCTGGGTCAACGCTGCCATATAATGCCATTTGGAACTGCATTATATGGTCAGTGGAGACCCATATAATCTGGTTTAACTGCATTGGACTGCATGATATGAGTCTACACAGACCATAGAATGTGGTTCCAAGCAGCATTATATGACAATGTAGATCCAGCCATAGGATTAACTGCACTGAACTGCATTATAGGGGTCTACACTAACCATATAATGCAGTTCCAAATTGCATGATATGGCAGTGAAGCTCCAGCCATAGTTAAAACATAGATAACACAGAGTTCTGCTAATGTAGAACTATAGAGCAAAGATTGCCACCTATAAAGTCCTTTATGGTTTAAATCCTAACTATCCAAAAGGTCATATCTCCCTATACATGCTTACCTCAGTGATTCAGCCCTTTAATGAATATTGTACTAATCTACTATTGCTTTATTTTTTTAATGAATATAATAACCAGGTATAGAGGCACAGGGATTTAATACATATCATTATAATCCATAGCTGAGCTTTAATAAATGCTATAACAATCTAGTTGCACAAGGCATCAATAAGTCTCATAGTGACCCATTGTCGGGCAATCCTTTGATAAAATAATACTGATCCATTGTCACACAATGCGTTAATAGATACAATAATAGTTAAGAACGAAATAATGGAAGTGATTCAAAGAGAACATGTAACCTTCCTTTGAGACTAATTTAGGGTGCATCTACACTGTAGAGTGAATGCAGTTTGTCAGAAATATTAAAAATAACTAGGTACTTTTAATTACAAAAATGTGAGTCAATCACTGAAAGGGTTAAATTGATGCATTGACTTAGCAAACACTGGAGTTCTATATAAGCAGGTGTGCCTGTAGCTTTCTAGCCCTCCGTCTGAGGTAAACCTCAGTGGGAGAAAGGTCTCAGTCTGTGAGAAGGCCTCACAGTGTGAGATAGGCCTTAGTCTATGAGAAGGCCGAGTGTGAAAAGGTGTGAGAAGCTTCAGTGAGAGAAGCCCCAGGTTGAAGGCCTCATGTGTGAAGCTCCAGTGTGTGAAGGTTGCTGTGTGTAAAAAGCTACTGTGCGAAGCTCCTGTGAAACTTCAGTGTGAGAAGAAGCTCCGTGAGAGCAAAGCCTTAAGCTGTTTATCTGCATGAGAAAGAAGCCCAGCGTGGAAGCAAAGAAGGAAGTATCTGTTGTTTATTATTGTTTATTCGTTCAGTTGCTTCCGATTCTTGTTGACCTTATGGACCAGCCCAGGTCAGAGCTTCCTGTTGGCCATCACCATCCTCGGGAGCTCCTTCAGAGTGAAGCCAGTCACTTCAAGGATACCATCTACCCACCTTGCCCTTGATCGGCCCCTCTTCCCTTTTCCTTCCATTTTCCCCAGCATCATTCCCTTCTCCAAGCTTTCCTGTCTTCTCATGATGTGGCCAAAGGACTTCATCTTTGCTTCTAATATCCTTCCCTCCAATGAGCAGTCGGGCTTTATTTCCTGGAAGATGGACTGGTTGGATCTTCTTGCGATCCAAGGCATTCTCAGAATTTTCCTCCCAACAACACAGTTCAAAACCATCTATCTTCCTTCGCTCAGCCTTCCTTATGGTCCAGATCTCACATCCATAGGTTGTGAGAAATAGACAAGAGTAGAGACATCACACTGGCAAGGAAGGTCCGCATAGTTAAAGCAATGGTCTTCCTCAACCATTGCTTTAACTATGCGGACCTTCGTTGCCAGTGTGATGTCTCTACTCTTGTCTATTTTATTGAGATTGGTCCTTGGTCTACTCCCAAGAAGGGAGAAGACGGGCCCTCAAGTACACCAGCCCCAGACCATATAAGGCCTTAAAGGTCAGAACCAACACTTTGAAGGCAATCCAGTACTCAATTGGTAGCCAGTGCAATTGCTGCAGAATCGGAGTGATGTGGCTTTTGGCCGACGCTCCAGTGAGGAGTCGAGCTGCAGCATTTTGCACTAGCTTAAGTTTCCGGATTACCTCCAAAGGAAGACCAATGTAAAGGGCGTTACAGTAGTCTAATCTCGAGATGACCGTCACCTGAATCACCGCAGCCAGGTCATTCCCAGTTAGGTAGGGCGCCAGCTGCCTAGCCTGTCACAGGTGGAAGAATGCAGATCTGCTCACAGTGGAGACCTGGGCCTCCATTGTTAGCAGGGGGTCCAATTGGACCCCCAGGCTTTTTACTAAGGACGACGGGCGTAATGCCACCCCCCATGCCCCCCACCACCACTCAGACCCACACTTGGCTGGCTTTTGCCATGGTGCCTCCGGAGCAGAAGAGAAAGGCCAGTAGGCACCAACCCGCCACCTCCAAGACCCCCATTCCCACTGGCTGGAAGGCTCCGCTGTGCTCTGAAGGTCTCCTCGGGAGGCTTGGGGAGAGTGCAGCGGGTGCAAACTCGCTCCAAAGGCACACATGAGAGAGAGAGAGCAAGAGAGAGAGAGAGAGAGAGAGAGAGAGAGAGAGAGCAAGAGACAGAGAGAGCAATAGAGAGAGAGCAAGAGACAGAGACAGCAAGAGACAGAGAGAGAGCAGGAGACAGAGAGAGCAAGAGAGATAGAGCAAGAGAGAGAGCGCAAGGGAGCGAGAGAGAGAGCAAGAGAGAGAGAGAGCAAGAGAGAGAGAGAGAGAGAGAGAGAGAGAGAGAGAGAGAGAGAGAGAGAGAGAGCAGAGAGAGAGAGCAAGAGAGAGAGAGAGCAAGAGAGAGCAAGAGAGAGAGCAAGAGAGAGAGAGCAAGAGAGAGAGCAAGAGAGAGAGCAAGAGAGAGAGCGCGCAAGAGAGAGAGAGAGAGAGCAAGAGAGAGAGAAAGAGCAAGAGAGAGAGTGAGAGAGAGAGCAAGAGAGAGAGAGAGAGAGAGAGAGAGAGAGAGAGAGAGAGCTTGGCGTGCGCTCCCGCAGAGCGAGGGAGGATTCAGGTTGGGGTTTGTGTGGCTTTTGTTTGGCTGCTCCCGAAGGCAGGAGAGCCAGACTCTGGCCTTGATCCTTCTCTCCCTCCCACGGCTTCCTTTGGCCAAGCAGTCCACCCCGGTTTGGTCCGAGAGCGCAGGAGCGAGCCTGGGTTGGTGTGGTCTCGTGCTGGGGACCTGGGAGACGTCTACCCAAGCAACGCCCTTTCTCTCCCCTCTCCCTCCCTCCCTCCCTTCCTCTCTTCCAAAGTACAGTTCTTTGTGTGTTCTCTTTTGGTATTGAGGCACTGATACAGTAGAGATGCTGAGAATGTTTTGTACCAGGTCCATTAGCTTAGAGCCTTTGAGAAAATTGAAAAGGGAAAGATAAAAATATAGCGATAATGGTAACTAACACAAAGCTTGCTCCTTTGAAAGGATGGACTGACTAGGTGCATCCCTATGGTGCTAGAGTGGCAGGTTCATTCCCTAATAATAACAGTGGAAAATTTTGCATTGCATTGCACTCAAGGTGATGATTTATTAGGCAGCATAAAGCAGATGCTTATCCACATGCACCCATCTAATTACACGCAAGAAACTTACTTTCCTATTGCGCTTGGGAGAAGAAAGAAAGAAAGAACAAACTGTAGGATGCTGCTCAAACAAAGTATCTACCTGGAAGCAGAGACAGAATAATTACTTCTGAAGAAAAATGTAAAGTTCAGATCGCCACAGTGGGTTGCCTCCTAAATATTTATCTTGGTTTGGATGCCTTAGAGCATCTAGTATGATTTATGTTTTATTGATTTATGTTTTATTGATCTTGTTATGGTTTTATATTATATGTTAATGTTTTTAAATGTAAGTGATATAAGTTACATCTCTCAGGATGCATCTGCACTGTCAAATAATAATCAGAAGCTAGTGCAGGAGTCCTGAATAGGCTTTTTATTCACAATTGTGGTATGTCTCTGATTGGTCCAAAGAGTGCTGGTGCGTCACCAAATACCTATTATTTGACAGTGCAGATGCATCCTGAGAGATGTAACTTATATCATTCCATAGCATTGAGTCATGGCACTTAAAGTGGTGCCAAACTGCATGAACTCTACAGTCTGGATGCACCCTTAGAGCAGTGGTTCTCAACCTTCCTCATGCCGTGACCCCTTAATACAATTTTTCATGTTGTGGTGACCCCTAATGACTACATTATTTTTGTTGCTACTTCATAAATGTTATGAATTTCTCACTGACATCCTCTCTGGCCATTGAGAATAAACCTCTACTTTTGCCTTCAACCCATCTGGCCTTCTGGAACACTAGACATGCCGGGCTGCGAACCCACGGTTCTTATGGAAGCTGAGATCACATAACAAAGGGACAGTAAGACAACTTCAACTACAGTGTTCCCTCGCTACTTCGCGGGTCACTTTTTACGTACTCACTGTTTCACAGATTTCAAAAAATATTAATTTAAAATATATATATCATGGTATTTTCACTGTTTTGTGGGTTTTTGCCACCTCTGCTCTCCTTCCTCAGTCCTCCCTCTCTCCCTCCAGCCTTGAAGGGCCTTTCCTTCCTTTCCTTTCCTTCACTTTATTTTAAGTTTATAAAGACTTAAAGTAATGTTTATACCTACTAAAATAATGTATAAATATTAAAATAAATAGAGCATCCTTTCACTTATTGTGGACTGTCCTGGAACGTAACCCCTGCAATAAGTGAGGGAACACCGGACTTTTGACAGATTGGACCTGTAACAGAGCACCAGTTTTATGGGTATGTGAGTTGAAACAATCAAGGTAAGGCACATTAGAATGGATCAGGCCTGTCCAACAAGTGGCCCGGGGGCCGCACATGGCCCTCCAGCCCCTTGGATCCGGCCCTCCTACCCTCCTGCAAGAAATCAACTGGTTTTTTTAAATTCCTTCCTTCCTTCCTTCCTTCCTTCCTTCCTTCCTTCCTTCCTTCCTTCCTTCCTTGCTTGCTTGCTTGCTTGCTTGCTTGCTTGCTTGCTTGCTTGCTTGCTTGCTTTTATTCTTGCTTTTATTTTATTTTTATTTTATTTTTCATTTTTATTTTATTTATTTCCTTTTATTTTTGCATTTATTCCTCCCTCATTTCTTCCCCCTATCCATCTTCCTTCCTTCCTCTCTTCCTTCCTTTTATTCTTTTATTTTATTTTTATTTATTTTCACACTGCGGCCCCCCAGGTGATCAGTGACCGGAATTCCGGCCCTTGGGCTGGTAGAAGTTGGACAGCCCTGGAATGGATGAAAGGAAGGAAGGAAAGAAAGAAAGAAGCAAGCAACATCGGCCCACACAAAATCTTCTAGGTAGGTCCCATTTTCCATCCAATTTGCTCATCCGTGCAGATCTAATTGGCAAGCTCTACTCCAAACCCAGATTTAATCAGGAATTCCCTCCCTGAAGCTTAACACCAAACCTCCCACACGTCTCTTTAGTCACTGCAAAATGGTTTTGAAATGAAGTCTCTCTTTGGCATAAATCTACTGACCTTAACAGAAAACAGAATGAGATAACAAGAAACACATTCCGGCTTTTCCTCTCCCCCGACCTCCCCCAACTCACAATATAAATATTATTAAAAACCCTGTTTTATGAAAGTGGCAGAATCTATTGTATCCGCAGTACAAATTTTATTGTGTTTGGAATTTTATCTTCTTCACTGTCAGATCTTCCTCAGGGGAGATTTCTTTCTGAGAGGAAGACGAAAGACTAATAACTAAAATGATGGATGTTTTCTCCTCTCTCCGAAAATAAAGCTGGGCCACGGTTTGGAAGCTCACCTTCCAGGGAAGAACTGCCTAAAAAATAAGGGTTTTTTTTCCTGTAGCGGTGCCGACAATATAGTGAACTATATTATAGAGATATGAAGCATTTTTAGGGTGTAGATGCACCCTTAGACGCTATTAGTCACAGTAGCTGGAGGTGGACTTGTTTGGAGAGGTGTTTCTTAATATATTTTTTACAACACGCTGCCCTTGGGCATCATGAATAATAACTGGGATATAATAATAGTTCCTCAAGGCTACATGATTAACCAGACAACCGCAGACCAAAAAAAGAAAGAAGCCCACAGCCTGACACAACACGAAAAAAACGGATTAGAAACACCGAAGTGCTTGTTCTTGATTCTTATCCAATTGATTGGAAAGCAGCATATTAAAGCGCTCTGGGTGCTTCCCTCCCGATCAGTGTGTTAATTGGAACGAAACATCCAGCTTACTCTGCAGTTTTCTCCAGAAGGCAAATGTTTGAACGTGGCTTTGTTTCCGCAACAACTTTCTGAGCAAATTGAATAGCGGGGAGGTTGAGGTTATTGAATGGGAAAGATTGCAAAATGGGGAGTCCAGAGGCTGCCTCCCATTTGGAGTCATTGACCCTACTAAACATTAGGGTTAGAGGTGCATAGTAATAACCATATTCATAATCATCATCTTTTTTTTTTGATTTAAGTAATTTTTATTGTGTGTGTTTTTTTAACATAAAGTAATAAAAGCATAGGGGTAAGGGGAAAATACCGTAGAAGGGGAATAGGGAAAAGAAGGTGTGGTAGTAGGGGGAAGAGATGGGGAGAGAAGAAAAAGACGGGAGTGCTGGGGTAAAGAAATCATCATCTTTGTATGTAGCCCACCCTATCTCTTTAGGACAGCAGGTTAATCTGGGCTTTAGCACCGCAGGTTAACCGCCAGCAAAGTAAATCTTGCCAACCAAATGGTTGACAGTTCGAAGCCCAGGTCAGGGTGAGCTCCCGGCGTTTAACCTAACTTCTAGGGTTAGTTGATCCATTAAAAATTTGGTTCTAAAGTACTAATGGGGGGATTTTTTAAAATTAGTAATTGAAATACTTACAAAAAAATTCCAAAAAGTTCGTGATTAAAACGTTATTAATAACAAATATTCGTTATTATTCATGACCTTAGCTGGGAGGGAAGAATGGAGGGCAAGCCTGGATCAGTCCTAAACATCACTAACAACATCATAGAAGCAAGCTATATCAACAAATAATCAATTAATGCAAATAAATTCACAGATATAGTATGAGATTCTTCTAACAGGAATATTTATCTCCTCCAAAATTGCTTTTCAGGGTCACTTACAGACATCAGAGTCTTGTCCCTGCCTTCTGCCTTCTCCCAGGAAAGAGGAAAGGCACGAAAGCTTTGCCCCAAACCACAGACCTGAGCAATGGATTGCCAGAGCAATGGATCCGATCCATTCTCTCTGGCAATCCATTGCTCGGGTCTGCGGTTTTTGGCAAAGCTTTCGCACGCTTTTCCTTTTTCCTGGGAGTTGGCAGAAGGCAGGAACAGGACTCTGATGTCTGTAAGTGACCATGAAAAGCAATTTTGGAGGAGATAAATATTCCTGTTAGAAGAATCTCTGAGCTGGCGAGAGGAGAAGGGGAAAATACGATCTATTACAAAAATTAAAGAAAAATTGCCATCCCAGGTTTGGTAAAGAAATTATACTTCCGGTTTAGGGCCTGAGGGTCAGTAAAGTAATAAAATAGAAAAATACCCGAATTTCAAATAAATTTAAATAGAAGATAACCAACCCTACTAACTTCTGCCTACTTAACAGTTTCAAAAACAGCAATGTGAGTAGATAAACAGATACTACTTAAGTGGGGAGGTATTTAAGGCACCCATAAGGAAATACCAGAAAAAATGCCAATGAGTTGATCAAGGAGGAATTTTATGAACAAAGCTCTTCGGCAAGGAAAGTGGAGCGACAGCACCCCCGGTGGCCAGAACCAAGCACAGCCTCCAAGATGCTGAAGATGGGACAGCCTATATATACCTCTATGTACAGTTGTCTGTCTTGTCAGTGTATAACGACATTGAATGTTTGCCATATATGTGTTCTGTGATCCACTCTGAGACCCCTTTGGGGTGAGAAGGGTGGAATATACTGTAAATACTGTAAATAAATAAATATCTCCCCAAAGGGACTCGGGGCGGTTTACAAAAATGCCAAGAAACATTCAATGTTGTAAAGAAACTGGACAAAAACAAAATACCAACCCACCCAGATCCCAAAACTAAATCTACATAAAAATGATGACACATTATTAAAATTAAACAATAATAAAGCAGATATTAAGTTAAGAGTTATGATTAGGGGTAAGGTTAGAAATGGATTGTGCTTAGGGTTAGCATTAGAGATTGATATAGGCTAGGGTTAGAGTTTGAGATGGAGACAAGTTTGGATTAAGGATTGATAGAAAATAGGGTTGGGGGTAGAGATTGATAGAGATTATGGGCCAAAGTTCTACAACAAGCTAAAGAAAAGTCTCTCTGACCACACATGCTTTTCCTTGTCTCCTTATTTCGCATTTAGCATGATATAGCAATATTTGGGATCTGGAAACAGAGTGAAATCCTTTCCTGAGGGTCATAGTTGCCAGGACTTTTCGAAGATGCATTGTTGCGTGGAGGACAAGCAGGCACCTGGTCTCCATTTCAGAGGACAGTTGGTGAAAAGTGGTGCAAATTTTCTCCCATGGTACATGCTTTCCCTTGCCTCTGCAACCAGTTGTGACTGGTTGGCTACGTGCCAGTCGGTTGAGAGTGAACCCCTCGAAGACGGAGATCCTTTGGCTGGGTCACCCGGGCGGGTGTGAGCTCCGGCTGCCTGCTCTAGACGGCGAGGCACTACGCCCGTCGCCTTTAGTAAAGAGCCTGGGGGTGCAGTTGGACCCACTGCTGACAATGGAGGCTCAGGTCTCCATTGTCAGCAGATCTGCCTTTTACCAACCCTGCAGTGACTGCACTGTTTACCAATTGAGCACCGGGTCACCTTCAAAGTGTTGGTTTTGACCTTTAAGGCCTTGCATGGTCTGTGGCTGGTGTACTTAAGGGACCGTCCACTCCCATATGCTCCCCAGAGCTCCCTCCGTTCAGAAGACCTCAATCTCCTACAGATTCCGCCCTTACGAACTATTCGTCTGTCGTCAACTAGACAGAGAACCTTCTCTGTGGCTGCACCATGCTTGTGGAATAGTTTACCACCTGAAGTGCGAGCAATCAGTGAGCTGCCGGCTTTCCAGAAAGCGTGCAAAACTGCTTTATTCTGGCAGGCATTCAACCTCTAACTATCCTGGGTTGGCGGAGTACTTTGGAAACTGTCCTATTATTTTACTGTTTTTATGTTTTCTGTTGTAGTTCGATATACTGTAAACCGTCCTGAGCCAATTGGAAAGGATGGTATAGAAATCGAAATCTCTCGGCATTACTTCGCGAGGGAAGATTCTTAGGAAGGACTCATCCCACGCTTTTTACATGGCACGTTGATGACTAAAAAGGTCAATCTGAGATAGGCAAGTTCGGTTGCAGAAAGCACAGCAGAAAGTCTCCTTGGGTGATGTTGTTTCCAAGTTGCGGTTCTTTCTGCATTGTCGTTTCTCTTCGAGACCCATTCGGCGTGTCTTCTCAAAAGAGGCCGCAGCATTGTGGATAGTGCATATCAATACCTCCCAATGTGAGGCCAGGATGGACCATTGTTGGTGATCAATCTGGCCATGCCTGAGATGTTGTTTCAGGGAGTCCTTATATCTCTTTTTGGGGGCACCTCTCTTGCGCTGGTCCGTGGCGAGTTCACCATAGAGTAGTATCTTTGGGAGGCAGTGGTCCTCCATCCTACAGACGTGCCCTGCCCAGCGCAGCTGAGTTCTCAATAACATGGCCTCAATGCTGATGATCCCTGCTTGCTCAAGAACAGCAACATTAGTCACATAGTCGGTCCAGTGTATATTTAGGATTGTGCGAAGACAGCACTGATGAAAGCGTTCGAGGAGTCGTAGGTGTTGCTGATAGGTGACCCATGTTTCAGACTCATAGAGGAGAATAGACAGTACGATAGCTCTGTACACACTGATTTTGGTGCTTTGCCTCAGGTGCTTGTTGCTCCAGACTCTTTTGTGAAGCCTTCCAAATGCACTATATGCCTTTGATAATCTGTGATCTATCTCTTTGTCAATCTTGGCGTCTGAAGAGATGATGCTTCCCAGGTAGATGAACTGCTGAATGGACTGAAGCACAGATTTGCCTATGCTGACGTGGGGATGATGGCGTTCTTCCTGTGGTGCGGGCTGGTAGAGGACTTCCGTTTTCTTCAGGCTGACTTCCAGCCCAAACAGCTCTGCAGCTGTTGCAAAGCAGGATGCCAGGCACTGCAGGGCTGCTTCTGAATGGGCAACAAGGAAAGAAACAAATCGAAATAATAAATAAATAAATATTTGGCATGCTTTGCTCCATAATTGGTCACTGGGAGGTAATGACAAGCTTCGTTTGCAATGGGAAACCCCACTGTGGGATAATTTAAAAACAAATAAAACAGGTTTATTGCAGGGAATATGTGTTCCTTTTCATGTCTTGGTAGGATAGAGTTGTTATTTGGAAGCTTGAAGTCTTTGTTTCCTCATTCAAGGGACCGGGAATTTAGTCCCAGAGGAGCCTTACATCACTCTCTGTCAATGACATCTCCAGATAATATTCATAATAATCCAGAGTGCATGAAGACTCTGCCCCATACTTCTGAGATTGAGAACTGTCAGCTGGTTCTCCTGAACTCCTGTCATTTGAGTTCGCCTCAAGAGCTATGCCACAGATTCATAATTGCGAAGAAGATCCCTTTCTTGGTTGCTCATTTCAGCGACTTCATTATTCTGCTGCCTTTGGAGCCACTCCTGGCATGGATCTTGCCTCTGTCTCTGGAAGAAAGATGAAAGGTGTCAGACATTAACCCCGACTTTGGAGGAACAGTTCCTCCATGCAATCTAAAATTTAATTTGGCTCAGTTACTTTGGAGATGCAGTTAATTACTGGGAAATTAATATTGGCTTGGGCCGAAAAACAGATTTGTATCTCGCCGAGAAAGCATCAACTCCGACCTTTTTGCTGAGGGCTTGCCAGCGCTTGGGCTTAATTAATTACCAAAAGAAACGAACGTCTGTAGTGACAAAGACTGAACTCTCCCATGAAGTCGAGGAAGAAAACAACTGACACCGTTCGGAACATTTAGAGACAATGCAAAAGGCGTTTGATGTTTCTATCGAGCTGAACTTCCCCAATAGACGATAATTGTTTATGCCACTCCCGTGGTTGTTAATGGGTTGGATGGCCACCAGCTGTCAGGCTGAGTGGTAATTTAGCCTCAAATGATAGCTCAACCAGACAAAGTTTGATGCCAGGGTTTGGGCTCGGAGTCATCATTTACTTTGAGGGTGAAAGAGGCCATGCCAAGAGTCAGCCTCCATGCAAGGAAAAGCAGCAAGGCGTATGAAGTGTTGTCTACTATTAGAAATTATTCAGAACATTTTTTCATAAATGTCAAAAGAAGGTGGGTTGGGTTGTGTGCCAGAAGAGGCCTTCCAAATACTTCTTTGGCTACAGAAACCACTTTCCCTCTTACCTCTTTGGCCTATAAATTAGCAACTAAATTACTTACTTAGGAAGATGGCGCCGGTTGAGGAGCTCCCAAAAGTGCTCCTCCTGAGCCTGCCAGATTCTGCTAGATGGACCGGTCTAAGGGACAATCTCCACCTGGGTGCTGTTGAGTTAGATCTGCAACTGAGAAATACAGCTGACTGTGATCCTCAACGGCCCAAGGATTTGATGAACGACATGATTCCATCACCGGACGTCTGGCCGGATGTTTGGCCGCCATTACTCCCCCTGGATTCTCAACTCAAGGAGACACTGAGGAGAAATATAACAGAGGGATGGTGTGTCTTCAGGGCGTTCTGGCTTTGGGATGCTCCTCCTGGGTATTGTAGTTAGGCAGGTAATCCTGCTTGGTTTGCCAGAAGATCAAATGTATTAAGGTCAGTAGCATCACAAGATAGTATCTCCTAGGGCTGGATACAGGATTACCTGCCTAACTACAATGCCCAGGAGGAGCGTCCCAAAGCTGGAACGCCCTGAAGAAGCGTGCTTTCCACGTGAAATGGCGAATTACAGGACGTCTACACCCGGACAGCCGTAGACATGTCTCCTGCTGCCTGACATCTTGGTGGCGATGCCGACTCCTCCGTGTTTTCACTCGGGACTCGTGAGTTGTCGGGTCCCCAAAGGACTGTATATCTCAGATTTGATGGTGCTCTAAGCCCCTCAGAAAAATTCTTTGATTGGGCAAACATTGCCTTTTGATGTGGACTGGAATTACCCACCTCGATTGAGTGTGGCAATGAGAATGTATTGTTAAATGTATTTTGATACCCATGTGGAATGTATTTTGATATTGATGTAATTTAGTGTAATGTGTATTGGCGATTTTCATGACCCACATGCTTTTAAAGAATGAACACTTTTGAATTGTGATTTTCAGTCTCCTTGTGAGCTTAGCACCTAGCCACTTTCCTATGAGTAGCCCGTTTCCCAGATTGTGTTTCTCTCCAGTGAGTTACGCTCAGTGTGTTGTTCAATATGAAGATAACCAGATACTTCATTAATAATAATAATAATAACAACAACAATAACAATGTATTGCTAAAGGCAATAATAACACCCTTGCTTTTCTCTTGTGATTCATAACCAAAGCTTCCTAGGTATTAAGAAGGTCCTTTTTCTGGGAAAAATATAAATCTTCCTATATCTCTATTTTTTTCTTGCATCCAAGTTGGATTAATGGGAGCAATATCCATAACGATAGCTAGAATCCTGTTGGGGACATTTCTGTCTCCTCTCTTTGTCATAATGGATTGAGAGAGCTTTCTCGCCGCGCTAGAATAGCATGTGTGTGACTCATTTATTCCTAATTTATGTAGTTTATTGAATTAGACAACTTCCCCCCTGTGGGCTAAACCATGCTGCTGTGTGTTCTTCCTCCCAGTGTGTGCATGTATACATCATATGGTGTGTCCGCTTTGTTTCCCAGAGCCTGCTCAATGTGTGAATTCTCAAGTCGCAGGAGGCAATTTCTCAAGAGGAGCAGAGAAATGATGCTTTGCACTGAGATGGTTGGGTCCAACAATGGTTTCCAACTTTACCTTGAATGTGTGTGTGAATCCGCTTTTGAGCTCTTCTTTGCAATGGTTTGAGCACCTCTTTCTCTGATACGGAATGGTTCTCTTTGGAAATGGAAGACCTGATGCTGAGTTGCAAGAAGTAAAAGAGCACAGAGGGAGAGCTTCTCAAGGCATCAATCTCTCTCCAGACTTTGAAAAAGGTTAAGTGGTAGAGAAAGGGCATTTTCTTAGAACTTGAGTGCTATTCATGTCCATTCTCAAAGGCTGGCAAAAAAAAGCAAGGCATTGGAAGCAGGGACCACAAAAGTGGGAAAGTTCACTCCATTGTAATCTTGAAACGGGAGGAGAGGACCTGGATGTTGGGTTGTGCAATGATGGGACAAAAGGCACAAACTAGGAAGACCTTGCTGTCTTGCACAAGTGTAGAAAGATGGATGGACCTTTTGTGGCCAAAGCAGAACATCCTCCTCTGGTTCAAGTTTGGCAGAGGATTTGGTCATACAATGACATTGGACATAGATGCACATTGAGCATGGATGTGTAACCACATTACTGAGTGTGCTGATAAAACATCTCTAGTATGCTCCGTTCTTGATCAATTCATCTGTTTGCTGTGTTCCATAGAAAAGAATAGGAAAGGGTTAAGGGAGAGGAAACAGGTGGGGTCATGCAAATTACAAAGAGTCAGAAACTCTTAAGTGGCTGAAGGGAAAAAGGAAAGGTTGTTAGGAATTGCGGGAGTTGGAGTCCAAAACACCTGGAGGACCCAAGTTGGCCCATGCCTGTGCTATGAGTATATCGTCCACATACTGAAGGAATTGCAGGAGTTGGAGTTCAAAATAGCCGGAGGACCAAAGTTGTCCCATGGTTGTCCTATGAGTAGGTCATCCAAATACCGAAGGAATTGCGGGAGTTGGAGGCCAAAACACCTGGAGGACCAAAGTTGGCCCATGTTTGCACTATGAGTATGTCATCCAAATACTGAAGGAATTGCAGGAGTTGGAGTCCAAAACACCTGGAGGACCCAAGATGGCCCATGCCTGTTCTATACGTATGTTTCCCACATACTGAAGGAATTGCGGGAGTTGGAGTACAAAACACTTGGAGGACCCATGTTGGCCCATGTTTGTGCTATGAGTAGGTTGTCCAAATACTGGAGGCATTGTGGGAGTTGGAGTTCAAAAACACCCGGAGGACCCAAGTTGGCCAATGCCTGTGCTATGAGTATGTCATC
The DNA here is from genome assembly GCA_030556195.1 of Anolis apletophallus. Lineage (NCBI taxonomy): Eukaryota > Metazoa > Chordata > Lepidosauria > Squamata > Anolidae > Anolis > Anolis apletophallus. Next base: position 17,089,912 of record JARBWK010000013.1, read on the forward strand.
CATATACTGAAGGAATTGCGGGAGTTGGAGTCCAAAACACCTGGAGTGCCCAAGTTGGCCCATGCCTGTGCTATGAGTATGTCATTCACAAACAGAAGGAATTGCGGGAGTTGGAGTCCAAAACACCTGGAGGACTCAAGTTGGCCCATGCCTGTGCTATGAGTATGTCATCCACATACTGAAGGAATTGTGGGAGTTGGAGTCCAAAACACCTGGAGTGCCCAAGTTGGCCCATGCCTGTGCTATGAGTATGTCATTCACAAACAGAAGGAATTGCGGGAGTTGGAGTCCAAAACACCTGGAGGACTCAAGTTGGCCCATGCCTGTGCTATGAGTATGTCATCCACATACTGAAGGAATTGCGGGAGTTGGAGTCCAAAACACCTGGAGTGCCCAAGTTGGTCCATGCCTATGAGTATGTCATCCACAAACAGAAGGAATTGCGGGAGTTGGAGTCCAAAACACCTGGAGTGCCCAAGTTGGCCCATGCCTATATGTATGTCATCCACAAACAGAAAGAATTGTGGGAGTTGGAGTCCAAAACACCTGGAGGACCCAAGTTGGCCAATGCCTGTGCTATGAGTATGTCATCCATATACTGAAGGAATTGCGGGAGTTGGAGTCCAAAACACCTGGAGTGCCCAAGTTGGCCCATGCCTGTGCTATGAGTATGTCATCCATGAACAGAAGGAATTGCGGGAGTTGGAGTCCAAAACACCTGGAGTGCCCAAGTTGGCCCATGCCTATATGTATGTCATCCACAAACAGAAAGAATTGTGGGAGTTGGAGTCCAAAACACCTGGAGGACTCAAGTTGGCCCATGCCTGTGCTATGAGTATGTCATCCACATACTGAAGGAATTGCAGGAGTTGGAGTCCAAAACACCTGGAGGACCCAAGTTGGCCCATGCCTCCTCCTCCTCCTCCATATTGTTATTATTAGGGCCCACAGTTTCCAGCTTAATTGCTCTCTTACAAGCACCTGATGATCTCGATCTTTCCTGAAACTCTCGCTGTGTCCTTATCTCTGCAAGAAGATATTATTGTCCAGGAGCAGCAACATCCATCATCACCCAGATAGGAAGGGCGAAGGAAGCGGAATTGCTATCTATGGGAGGGAGACAACATCTGGCTTGAGAAGGAAATGAATCTTTTCCTCCTTGAGCTCATCATAGAATGTGATAAAAAAAAGTCCTATGAAGGGAGGGCAAAAACATTTGTGATTTCCTCGTTGCGCCTTCCCCTCAAGCAGCCGCCGATTTGTGTTTACATTCGCTGGCGAGGAAAGGGCAGATCTATTGGAACCTGCGAGGAAAAACGCATGATAATAAATCCGGGTGACTAGTCTAATGTAATGGGGATCCTTTTTACAAAGCAAATACGGAATGTATTTTGGTCCCTGAATAGTATTACATCAACTTAATTCACCATCAAACGGCCCCTGAAGGCGCAGCCAGTGAGTTAACATTATCCATTTCCAGATTTGGAAAGAAAGGGAAAAAAACACCCAACTGTTTTAAAGCTACAGGGTGAGTATTTTTAGCAACTGTTTGACTGCAATGCCCATCATCCTAGACCAGTGTTTTTCAACCTTTTTTGAGACGCGGCACATTTTTTACATTTACAAAATCATGGGGCACACCACCAACCAAAATGACACAAAATGACACTCTAACACAGTAATACATATAGTTAATATGTTTTTAAATGTATTCATACACTCAATGTGAAACCTGGGCCTGTTTCGATGAACACAACATATATATGACTTCCTCTCACATATTTATACAAGGCTATCATGTCTTCTCTCAGCCTTCTCTTCTTCAGGCTAAACATGCCCAGCTCTTCAAGCCGCTCCTCATAGAGCTTGTTCTTTTGTGAAGTTTCACCCTGAGTGAAACTTGCTTCCAGTTAACTATGGATGTCATAAAGCTGTTATAAACAATTCCTTGGGGGGGAGGACTCTTGAAAAATCCAGTAAAATAGGCGAAGAGGCTCAATTTGTTTCTTGGAAACCTGTGAGGGGGCTGCTAGGAGGGGGGAGAGTGCCAATTTCCCACGGCACACCTGATAATCGCTCGTGGCACACTAATGTGCCACGGCACCAGGCCCGGATTACCCATAAGGCCATCCGAGGCCATGGCCTCAGGTGGCAGATTTGGGGGGGGGCATTTCTGGGCCTGAAGGAAGGGGTGAGGGGAAGTCCCGCCGCCCCTAGGGCGACTCACGCGGCTTCCCCCACCGCCGCCCCGCTCGCACGGGCGGGCGCCACTCCTTCCTTCAGTGAAGGGAGGAGGGGTTCAGCGGCGCGCTTCTCCCTCACGCCCGGCAGCGGCTCTGCCCCGCCTCCCTTCAGTGAAGGGAGGGGGCGGAACCGGCGTGAAGGAGAAGGCACCGCTGGAAGTCCCGCCCCTAGGGAGACTCACGCAGCTGCCCCTGCCGCCGCCCCGCTCACCCATGCCCCAAACACGAGCGGGGGCGGCGGGGAAGCCGCATGAGTCGCCCTAGGGGCAGGACTTCCGGCGGCGCTTTCTCCCTCTCACCGGCAGCGGCTCCGCCCCTCCTTCCTTCAGTGAAGGGAGGGGGGCGGAACCAGCGAGAGGGAGAAGGCGCCGCTGGAAGTCCCGCCCCTAGGGAGACTCACACGGTTTTCACCGCCGCCACCCCGCTCGTGTTTGGGGCACGGGCAGCGGGGGTGGCGGCGGTGAAACCGCGTGAGTCGCCCTAGGGGCAGGACTTCCCCGGCTCCTTTTCCCTCAAGCCGGCTGCGCCCGGCCCTCCTCTCTTCAGTGAAGGGAGGAGGGGCGGACTAGCCCGGCGCGAGAGAAAAGGAGCCGGGAGAAGGCTCGCCACTGCTGCGCCGCCCCTAGGGCGACGGACGTGCCTTCCCTGCCGCCTCCTTGCTTGCACGAGAGGCGGCGGGGGAAGGCACCTCAGCCGCCCTAGGTGCAGCACGGCGGCGGCGAGGCTTCTCCCGGCTCCTTTTCCCTCATGCCGGCTCCGCCCCCCTGCAAGGGGCCCCGCCTCCTCAAGCGGCCGATTTAGAGAGTGTGGCCTAGGGCGGCAGAAGCCTTTAATCCGGGCCTGCACAGCACACTGGTTGGGAAACACTGTCCTAGACAATTAGCATGCTTATAGAGTGGATGGGAGTTTGACTTTGCATCTACACTGCAGAGTTAACACAGTTTGATCTCACTTCAATTACTGTAGCTCAATGCTAGGATTTGTATTTTGGGGAGGCACCAGCATACAGAAAGGGCCAAAGACCTCGCTCAGTCGCAGCTCCCATGATTGCACAGAACTGAGTTAAAGCGGTGTCAAACTGCATTAATTCCACAGTGTAGACACCCCCCTCCCCTTCCAATGCCCCTCTGTACATCTGACCCTGGCCCAAATGCATTGGTTAGACATTTCTCTATTGCCCTTTTCCATCTGTCGAAGATAATCTGCCTTCTGCTCCAACTGGATCAGTTATAGGTCAATGCTTATTATATTTTTATCCCTGGACTTAATATCCTTTGGTGCTCCGCCGCAAAGAAAATGCATTAATTTCCCAAAGAACAACAGGCATGGTTGTTATTACTTCCATATTTCCAAGCTTCTCATATGTTTAGAGGTGTGAGGTATCGTTGTATCTATTTTAGACTGCTATACCTTGGTGCATCTACATCAGGCATGGGCAAACTTCAGCCTTCCGGGTATTTTGGACTCCAACTCCCACCATTCCTAACAGCCTCAGGCCCTTTCCTTTTCCCCCTCAGCCGCTTAGGCGGCTGAGGGGGAAAAGGAAAGGGCCTGAGGCTGTTAGGAATGGTGGGGGTTGGAGTCCAAAATACCTGGAGAGAAGGCCCAAGTTTGCCCATGCCTGATCTACATTGGAGAACTGATGCGGTTTCATGCCACTTGGACAACAATCCTACAGAGTTATAGTTGGACCTCTTTGGAAGTGGCGCTCCAGGGCTTGCAAACCTACAACTCACTTCATTCCGTAGTCTTGAGCCTTGGCAGTCTGAGTGGTGCCGAACTGTATCAATTCTACAGTGCAGACGCATTCCGTGGAATCGTGCTCACTCCCAACGGAGAAAGGAAAAGTTGGGTGGCTAAAATAATCATATACGTAGATCTAGGAGAAACACTTGTTGCCAGGGGCCTAAAAGAGCTGGGGATGTATAGCATCGCCCTTCGATAGATGAACTCTTCTGGCTTTCCATTGATTCCTTACCACGAGTGCCGATCAATAGGGTTATTGTGAATGTACAGGCCTCTGTCATGCATCAGGAAAGCGTCCTGCCGCCGCTCCCGATGGGCTTATGTATATTGGATATTACCGCCTTTGTCATCTTTCATTAAGAACAGCTGCTTTTATTCAGTGCGGTGGAATGAAATAGGATATATTATTCAAAGCCTCGCTGGAGCAGACCTATAAGCTGGCTCTGGGAAGCCTTTGGGGGCATACCGCACTGTTTGAATTAACACAGTTTGGCACCACTTTGACTGCTGTGGCTCACTGCCATGGGATCCCAGGAGTTGTAGTTTCACAAATCCCACGATCCCATAGCACTGAGCCATTGCAGTTCACATGACATCAAGTGTTGATGCACACGATATATCTCAAAGCTACAAGTCCCTGGATTCTATAGTACAGTGTTTCCCAACCTTTTTTGAGCCGCGGCACACTTTTAACATTTAAAAAAAATCCGGGGGCACACCACCAACCAAAATGACACAAAATGACACTCTAACACAGTAAAGAACGGCTGGGGGACGGTGGCCTGCTGGGAGCAGCTGCTGGGAGTGCCGAAGCCGAGGGAGGAGCCAGGCCGCACCATGCCCCTCCCCCCAGCTTCAGCTCTCTCACAGCTTCTCCAACCTTGAGGGGGCAGTGCGAAGCCAGCGGTGGCAGAGCCAGCACAATGCTGGCTTGGCACTGTCCCCTCAAGGCTGGAGAAGCTGTGGGAGAGTGGAAACCGGGGGAGGAGCCAGGCCGCACCATGCCCCGCCCCCTCCCCCCAGCTTCCTCCTCCACACAGCTTCAGCGAGCAAGGGGCGAGAGTCATGGCGGGAGTCATGGCGGATTGGAGGCTGGCTGGGGAAACAGCCGAAGGAGGCGGCGCCCCGGCCCCTTCTTCTTTTTCTTCGCCACCGCCCAGCCCTTCCTCCTCCTCCCCCAAGCAGCAGGAGTTCGGCAGGAGGAGGGGGGAAGGAAGGGGGGCAGAGAGCTTTCCTTGCGGCACAGCAGGAGGTCTGTCACGGCACACTACTGTGCCACATCACAGTGGTTGGGAAACACTGCCATAGTATGTCGAATTACATCAGTTCTACAATGCTCAATTCTCTAACACCTGAATCCCATGGGATCCGGGGAGTTGTAGTTTGGGAGTTATAATTTTCCAAGGCCTTTACTCTCCAAGGCTTTGACTGTGAGCCATGGCAGTTCACGTGGTGCCAAGCTGTATCCATTCCTCAAGTGTCAATGCACAAAATATTTCTCCAAGCTACAAATCCCCGGATTCCATAGTATTAAGCCATGGCAGTGAAAATTGTGTCATATTACATTAATTCTACAATGCTCAATTCTCTACTGCCTGAATCTTATGGGATCCTGGGAGTTGTAGTTTGGCAGCTGTAATTTTCCAAAGCCTTTATCCTCCAAGGCCTTTATCCTGAGCCATGGCAGTTCATGTGGCACCAAGCTGCATTCATTCCTCAGTGACGATGCACACAATCTCTCTCCAAGCTACAAGTTGTAGTTTGGGAGTTGTAGTTTTTCAAGGCCTTTACCCTCCTCTGTCCAAGGAGTGTCCATGCCTCTCCAAAATACAGTGCTCATGTTCCCATAGCCTTGAATGAAATCAATTCAAATGTTGTCAAACTGCATTCATTCCACAGTGTAGATGCAGCCTTCGTCTCTTGTAGTTCTCTCCTCCAAATAATAAATACATCGGATCGCTTAACTTTTGACATTTGACTGTCCCTTTGCTTTCTCCAGATGGGATTGACACCAGCCTCGGCCTCATTGGTGACGTGTGCATTGTGTGTGTGTGATGTGTGCGTCCCAGGGATGGGAGAGCGAAGCAGCTGTGCCGCCTGAGGCCACGGGCGCCGTGCGCCATGCTCTGCTTGGAGCGCGTGGCCCTGCCAGGCGGGTCAAGGACTCCTTCGAAGCACAGCCCACGACAAAACCCACAAAGGGCAACACACGTGCTTGAGAACCGAGCAGGATGAAATGGTGACTTGTGGTTCCGTGTTTTGCTTGCAGTCTTTGCAGTTCAGTCAAGATACTAAAGAGCAACAACAACGCCATTCACACACAAGAGCTGGGTTAAGGGCAATCGATGTCATCATCATCAACTCTCTCCTGCTTTGGTCACATCTCACCTGGAATGACCCTTGTCCAATTCTAAGCGGAGAGGTCCAGAGAAGGGCCACCAAAAGGGTCAAATGCCTGGAAACTATGAGTTCCAAAGAAGAAATAATTAGGGAAGTATGTTTAGCTTGAAGGAGAAAAGCTTGAGAGAAGGGGGCATGTTTAAATATTAGAAATTATGAGGAAATAGGGTATTGAGGAAAGAACAGGGTATTTTTCTGCTGCTCCAGAGACTTGGACACAATAGAGCCATGGATGCCAATGGCAAGAAATGAGATGCCACCTAAACATTAGGAAGAACTTTGAGTCTCCTTTGGGGGAGATAAAGCGAGGGTATAAGTAAGTAAGTAAGTAAGTAAGTAAGCAAGTAAGTAAGTAAAGGCCTTCCTGGTGATCCGAGCTGTTTGATGGTGGAATATATGCCTGTCTTGGAGTTTGGTGAAGTCTCCTGTTCTGGATGGCTATCTGTCAGGAAGGGTCAGATTGTGCTTTCTCTGCTTGACAGAATGGGGTTGGGATGGATGCAACCCACCTTCCCAACAAAGGATGAGGACAAGCAGGTAGGAAATAATAATAATTATTATTATTATTAGATACCCAACAGGATTAGTGCACAGCAAACAAGATCCCACGTATTGTATTGGATCACACGTCAGGCACGTCTAGGACTGTGTTGGCGAATAATGCATGCAGATCCGAGTAGGGTGGCCTTTGTTGGGAGGTGTTAGCTGGCCCTGATTGATTCGTATCTGGAAATCCTCTGGAGCACTTCCCAACAAAGGATTCCCCCAGGCAGAAGCCAGACAAGCTTTGAAGATGCAAGGCCATTCAATGCTAATCCAGGTGGCCAATGCCAACATTCACAATTGCCCCAAGCAGACAAGAGTTCTTTCTCCCACTCTGGACATAATTCCACAGATATATATGTGCGCACCGGGAATGTGGCGCAGCTGGCTTGGTGTCAGCTGCATAAGATCTCTACTGACCAGAAGGTCATGAGTTTGAGGCCTGCCCGGGTCGAGGTGGGCTCTTGACCTATTGTGTAGCCTGTTGTCGACCTTTGCAACCCGAAAGACAGTTGCATCTGTCAAGTAGGAAATTAAGGTACCACTTAGTGGGGAGGCTTAATTTAACTGATTTAAAAAGCCATAAAAAGATCTCCAGGAAACATGCTGAGGAATGAAGGAGTGCGACAGCTCCCCCTGGTGGCCAGATGTTAAATTGCCTCTTCTGTATTGTGTGTTTGTGTGTCTAAATATAATGTGTATATTGTAATCCGCCCTGAGTCCCCTGCAGGGTGAGAAGGGCGGAATAGAAATGAAGTAAGTAAGTAAGTAAATAAATATAAACCCCATCTTCCTAGTTTCCAACAGACCTACAACCTGTGGGGATGCCTGCCATAGATGTGCGAAGCGTCAGGAAATAATGCTTTTGGAACATGGCCAGGCAGCCCGGAAAACGTGCAGCAACTCAGTGATTCTGGCCACGAACACCTTCGACAACACAATAATAATAATAACTTTATTTCTTATCTGCTTCTCCGCATCTCTTGAGGTGGGTTGCATTCATCCCAACAGCAACCCATTATTATTGTTATTGTTGTTTTTGCACCGAGAATGTGGCGCAGCTGGCTAAGTGTCAGCTGCATAAGATCTCTCTGACCAATAGGTCATGAGTTTGAGGCCTGCCTGGGTCGAGGTGGGTGCTCGACCTTTAAGTGTAGCCTGCTGTCGACCTTTGCAGTCTGACAGACAGTTGCATTTGTCAAGTAGGAGATAAAGGTACCACATTAAGTGGGGAGGCAAATTTTGACTGAATTATGAGACCATTAAAGAATGCCAGGAACGCTGAGGAATGCAGAAGGAACAACAAGGGACGCTGGGAATGCTGAGAGATGAGTGTGTCACCTCCCCCTGGTGGCCAGAGTTTGCCTCTGTCCGTCTATATGTGTGTATGTGGAAAACGGCAGGGATTGTCCGCTAAGTATGTGTACCTGTAATCCGCTCTGAGTCCCCTTCGGGGTGAGAAGAGCGGAATATAAATAAAGTCTATTATTGTTGTTATTGTTGTTATTATTATTATTTCCCTGGTGCTCTATTCCAGCTCTAGGATTCGGAATTTGCAGAAGAATCCTTTTCTGGAGGATTTGAATCCGAAGTTGAATGGCCATCTGTTGGAAGGACTTGGATATGGATTCCTACCTGGCAGAAGGAGGTTGGACTGGATGGCCTTTGGGGTCCCTTCCCGCTCTCAGTTTCTATGAACAGAGGCAGCCAGGAAGGATAACGTTGGAGAGGCGCAGCCAAAAAAGCAACACCAAGTGCGCACAACCCTTTTGTGGAAACACACTAAATATCCCAACAGAGAGGACCACACAACCCACAAGGCAGAGCTTGAAAAGGAACACAAGAAAGTAGCTACCCAACAGCCACAAGAGAAGACCCAATAGTGCTGAACAGAGGCTGCAAGGAAAGAGAACATTGCAGGGAGCACTGTATAGAAACCAAAACCAATACAATACACAGATATGTTACACACACACACACACAGTCTAGCCCTTCCCCCGACCACCAATTAAGCCCCGCCCCTTCTCCCTGTTTCTGCGCTGCTTTGGAGCTGTCCATCCATTCAGTGCTGAATCCATCTCTCGCCTCCAAAGAGTCTGCAGGACGCGCCTCCTTCTCTGCCGCCTCCTTCTCTTTTTCCTTCTCCTCGATTCCGAATCGGGAGGCTGTCCGCGTGTGGACCAACCCCCCGCCCCCAGGCTCCCTTTGGCGTGTTAGACGCGCTTCAGCACCGCTTCCCAGGGAGCCCAGACCCTCTCCAAAGCGTCCAAAAGACGCACGGATTTGGACACAAAGGAGAAGCGCCTCCAAGTTGAAGGAGGAGAAGGACCAAGGCAGAGAAGAAGGGTTGGTTGAAGAAGGGTTGGTTGAAGTTCAAGGAGGAAGAGGAGGACCAAGGCAGGGAAGTGTCTCCTCCTCCATCCCAGGAGCTGAAGGGCTTTGCTCTCCAAGAAGGGTTGGTTGAGGTTCAAGGAGGAAGAAGAAGACCAAGGCAGAGAAGCATCTCCTCCATCCCAGGAGCTGAAGGACTCTGTTCTCCAAGAAGGGTTGGTTGAGGTTCAAGGAGGAAGAGGAGGACCAAGGCAGGGAAACATCTCCTCCATCCCAGGAGCTGAAGAACTTTGCTCTCCAAGAAGGGTTGGTTGAAGTTCAAGGAGGAAGAAGAAGACCAAGGCAGGGAAGCATCTCCTCCTCCATCCCAGGAGCTGAAGGGCTTTGCTCTCCAAGAAGGGTTGGTTGAAGTTCAAGGAGGAAGAGGAGGACCAAGGCAGGGAAGTATCGCCTTCTCCATCCCAGGAGTTGAAGGACTCTGTTCTCCAAGAAGGGTTGGTTGAAGCTCAAGGAGGAAGAGGAGGACCAAGGCAGGGAAACATCTCCTCCTCCATCCCAGGAGCTGAAGGACTCTATTCTCCAAGAAGGGTTGGTTGAAGTTCAAGGAGGAAGAGGAGGACCAAGGCAGGGAAGTATCGCCTTCTCCATCCCAGGAGCTGAAGGACTCTGTTCTCCAAGAAGGGTTGGTTGAAGCTCAAGGAGGAAGAGGACCAAAGAAGATCTCCTCCTCCATCCCAGGAGGAAGGATCTGTTCTCCATCCTAGGAGCTGTAGGACTCTGTTCTCCAAGAAGGGTTGGTTGAAGTTCAAGGAGGAAGAGGAGGACCAAGGCAGGGAAGCATCACCTCCTCCATCCCAGGAGGTGAAGGACTTTGCTCTTCAAGAAGGGTTGGTTTCAGCTTCATCTGGAAGTCTCCCTTCTTTGGGAGGAAGAGGCTTCCAGGAGAGTCAGGAGAAAGTGGACTCCCCTCTTTGGCATCTCTTCTCCTTGGAAGGAGCAAGTGGGCATGGGCAAGCCCTTGGTGACCCTGGAGGAGTGAGCAAGAGGCAGAAGGAGGGGAAAGAAGAGAGAAGGGTCCCAAGCAAGGTGTGGGATATTCCCCTCAAGAGGAAGCCCCCAGCTCCCCCTTCTCCACCCACTTCTCTTATGGCTTGAAGGTAAGAATGTGGACTTTATTTTCTTTTTCCACAGTGGAGACCCTCTTTGGAGGCTGTGGGTTGGAAATGGAGAGTTATTCTCCAAGTCTATTATGATTTTGAGAGAATGCATTGTTTGGCAGTATGGGCAAACGCTGAGTAAACTTGGTGGGAAGAAAAGGAAAGGCAGAAGGGACTTCAAAACAGCACAGGCACTCTCTCCTCCAACCTTCTCTCCTTCCTTTCTTTTTAAGCCAATGGGTACTAAGCTGCTGAGAATATCTGGGCTGTCTGGCCATGTTCCAGAAGCATTCTCTCATGACATTTCACCCACATCTATGACAGGCATCTGCAGAGGTTGTGAAGTCTGTGGAAACTAGGCATGTGGGGTTTATATATCTGTGGAATGTTGTCCCTGGTGGGAGAAAGAACTCTTGTCTGTGGGAACCAAGTGTGAATATAGCAATTAGCCACCTTGATTAGCATTAAATAGCCTGGCAGCTTCAAAGCCTTGCTGTTTCCTGCCCAGGGAATCCTTTGTTGGGAGGTGTTAACTAGTCCTATTAGGAGCCCCCGGTGGCACAATGGATTAAACCCTTGTGCCAGCAGGACTGAAGACTGACAGGTTGGAGGTTCAAATTGCCCACCCCTGGATTAAACCCTTGTTGGAGGTTCAAATCCAGGGAGAGCACAAATGAGTTCCCTATGTCAGCTCCAGCTCCCTGTGTGGGGACATGAGAGAAGCCTCCCAAAATGATGGTAAAACATCAAAACATCCAGGCAATGTCCCCTGGGCAACGTGCTTGCAGACGGACAATTCTCTCACACCAGAAGCAACTAGCAGTTTCTCAAGTCACTCCTGAGATGAGAAAAAAAAACTGGCCCTGATTGTTTCCTGTCTGAAATTCTAAAAATCTAAAATCAGGACAGTGAATTAAAAAAAACAGCATTCAAAAGATGGGAATTCCAGACAAGAAACAATCAGGACAAGTTAACACCTCTCAACAAAGGATTCACCCAGGCAGGGAGCAGCCAGGCTTTGGAGTTGCATGGCTATTCTATGCTAATCAAGCTGGCCAATGGCAACATTCACACTTGCCTCAGGCATTCCACAGATATATAAACCCTGCTTGCATAGTTTCCAACAGACCTCACAAACTCTGAGGATGTCTGCCATAGATGTGGGTGAAACGTCAGGAGGGAATGCTTCTGGAACATGGCCGGGCAGCCCGGAAAACTCACAGCAACCTTGTGTTTCTGGCCATGAAAGCCATCGACAACTCAATGGAAACTCCTTATTGGAACTTGGGTATTCCTTCCACGAGAGATGGGAGTGTTGCAATTCTTGGCAGAGATCTGCCATTTCTATCCACACAAGGAAACTATGTTCTGGTCCATGAAAATTAAAAATGAACTCTAAAGATATTATCCCATGTTCGAGAGCTATGGAATGGAGAGAGTAATGAGTGAAGGGTGGGACCGGCGCACAGAGAGGATACGTTGCATTTCCAAAAGGATTAATAGAGAGGAGAACATTGCATCTAAGGCTGCAGGACCTTTGATTTGAGTCCAGGGCTTAGGTTGCATCTACGCTGTAGGATGAGTACAGTTTGACGCCAGTTTAATTGCTATGACAATGTTCTGTAATGGTGGGAGTTGTAGTTTCCCAATGTCTTTGTCAAAGAGTGTCAAACTATAACTCCTAAGATCCAATTGTCTTAAGCCATGGCCGTTAAAATGGTGTCAAAAAGCATTCAGTATATGATCTAGATCAGGCTTGGGCAAACTTGGGCCCTCTCTCCAAGTGTTTTGGAGTCCAACTCCCACCATTCCTAACAGCCTCAGGCCCCTTCCTTTTCCCCCACAGCCGCTTAAGGGAACAGGAAAGGACCTGAGGCTGTTAGGAATGGTGGGAGTTGGACTCCAAAACACATGGAAAGCACAATTTGCCCCATTTCGATCTAGGTGAAGAATGTAGTGTTGTTTCCAAAGTGTTTCGTCTCCACCTCATCTTTTGTTAGGTGGGACCCGCAAGCAAACACATTGTGCCGTCGCTGCAATGCAAAAAAACATTGACTCTGCATTGATATGGATTGTTATTAATTATGTGGCATGTTTAAGTGTGTTGATACTTTTATTTGCTCCACTTACACACCATGAGGAAAGTTCCCATTTTTTGCACAGGAGACCGAGCTTGCAGCAAGCACACCCCTCTCCCTTTCTCGCCCTGTTCGCCCACGCTCTGTTCACATCCCGAATAGATTACTGCAACGCACTCTACGTGGGACTGCCTTTGAAGACAGTTCGGAAATTACAATTAGTCCAACGGGCGGCAGCCAGATTACTAACCGGAGCTACATACAGGGAGCATACCACCCCCCTGTTGTGTCAGCTTCACTGGCTGCCTGTCCATTTCCGAGCTCAATTCAAAGTGCTGGTTTTGACCTTTAAAGCTCTATATGGTTCTGGCCCAGCTTACTTGTCCAAACGCATCAGCCCCTACGTCCCACCTCGTAATTTAAGATCGTCTGAGGAGGCCCTGCTCTCGCTCCCGCCAACTTCTCAAACGCGGTTGGTGGGGACGAGAGAGAGGGTCTTCTCGGTGGTGACTCCCCATCTGTGGAACGCGCTCCCAAGCGACATACGATCGACCACATCCTTCCTGGCATTCAGGAAAGGAGTGAAGTCCTGGCTGTGGGACCAGGTGTTTGCGCATTAGCACAATGTAGCACTTTGGACTGGATTTGTAAGGGCAAGTTGATGGAGATGGCTCAATGCCCCTGTTATGGACGGAACACTGTTTTTAACTTAAGTGAATGTTTTTAACTTAAGTGAATTAATTCGTTAATTGTATTTTAATGAATTTTAATGCGGAATGTTTTTGGTTTTTATATTGTATTTTACTGTGTGGGCATTGAATTGTTGCCTTTTGTTAGGCCGCTCTGAGTCCCGCCTCGGGGGTTGAGAAGAGCGGGGTAGAAATGTTGGAAATAAAAATAAATAAATAATCCCTGCAAGTCAATCGTTCTGTTGCTCCGTTATAGGCTTTGCTCATTCCATCAGTAAACTGTGGGGAAACATGACCTTCTTGGTTGCCCATCCAATTGTGTAAGGTTTACTTAGTAAACAAAGGCAACATTTAGATATTTTGCAAACAACCTTGGGCTTTGCTTCCTCTCCAAGATGTTGTTTCACATAGGGATCCCCCCCCCCCCCCGCTTTTCCACACCATTCTTGGCATGGAGATGGTGACAAAATTTATGGGACTGAAAAGGTCGAGGGAAATTGTGAAAAGCAGGGCTTCCGAACTCGCATCTGTGCCAATTTATGATCACACTTGCACCCTATTCTCTGGTTATATCATCTTCATAGATGGCGCAGCAGGTTAAACTGCCAATCTGCTGAACTTGCTGACCGAAATGTTGGTGGTTCGAATCTGTGGAGTGGAGTGAGCTCCTGCTGTTAGCCCCAGCTTCTGCCAACCTGCCATATAATAATAATAATTATTATTATTATTATTTCTGGTATTTATATTCCGCCACTTCTCTACTCCGGGAGGGGGACTCAGGACGACTTCTTGGCATCTTGGCTTTTCTTCGCAAACGAAAATTCAGGAAGGACTCATCCCACGCTTTCTACAAGCACATTGATGATTCGGAGGTTGGATGTGTCCTTTGAGCCTGTGCAATGGATTTTTCTAGTGGAGCGCAGTGTGCACAGAACTGGCCTCACCCTTTAAACCAAAGGTTCGTCTGCCGGGGCCTAGCAAGCTGGGACGGTGGCAGCGAGGTCCACAGGTCGTAGGTTTGGTTCGAGTTTCCTTCTCTTAGATGGTTGACCTTACAGGGTTAGACGAGCACCATCTGCCCAGGTTTGAAATCAGAGTTTTCCTTCTCCTAGGATGGTTGCCGAAAGGCTAGAGAGCCCATCCTGTCTTTGACGCTCTTTGTCGGACCCTTCGGTTGTGACCTGTCTGGCATGGGAGGCCCTACTGGTGGCTATTATGCCACCACCAGCATAACTCATTTCATTAGGGTACACAAGCCTCTCCCCCACAACAAGGGGGTGCCAACGGAGAGGTCAGGACGACTTACATAGGCAGCAATTCGATGCCATTACAAGAACAATTAAAACAATAACCATTAAACCTAACCATTAACCATTAAAATGCATAAAATACATAAAAAATACATAGTCCATTAATTAAACATTATAAAACATTGAATTACTAAAACACCATGTCCTCATATAAATCATCTTTCCAGTCCATTTCAACCAAAGTGCTGCTTTATATCTGTTGACCGAAGACCTGGTCCCACAACCACGATTTTACTTTCTTCCTGAATCATAGAATCATAGCGTTGGAAGAGACCTCGTGGGCTATCCAGTCCAACCCCCTGCCAAGAAGCAGGAAAATCGCATTCAATGCACCCCCGTTCACATTAGCGTTTTAAAAACATGCAAATGTGAGTGGATCAATAGGTACCGCTTCTGCAGGAAGGTAACGGTGCTCCATGCAGTCATGCTGTCCACGTGGCCTTGGAGGTGTCTACGGACAACGCCGGCTCTTTGGCTTAGAAATGAGATGAGCACCGTCCTCCACAGTCAGACACAACTAGACTTAATGCCAAGGGAAACCTTTACCTTTACTTAGGTGTAAGTGTAAAGTGTTCCACTTAGGCAGGGGGGGAAATGCAACGCGCTGATCTAGGATGTGTGAAACCTGGCTTGAAATAGTCCATGTTAAAGGAATCTAGAACACGGCTGCCCAGGAAGTCGATCGCGATCGACCAGTCGATTCCAGGAGTGAAGGAAGTCGATCTCAGCTAGATGAGGTGCTTCTCAGAGGGGGGTGGAGCCAGGCCGCACCAAGCCCCACCCCTCCCGGCTTCAGCACTCCCAGCAGCTGCTCCAGCCTTGAGGATGGCAGGACCAAGCCAGCCTTGTGCTAGCTATGCAATCACTGGCTTGGCACTGCCATCCTCAAGCCTGGAGAAGCTGCTGGGAGTGCCGAAGCCAGAAGGGGGCGGAGCCCGGCCGCCCCAAGCCCTGCCCCCTCCCCAGCTTCGGCACTCCCAGCAGCTTCTCCAGGCTTGAGGGGGGTAGGGCCAAGCCAGCCTTGTGCTAGTTTTGTCACCACTGGCTTGGCACTGCCATCCTCAAGCCTGGAGAAGCTGCTGGGAGTGCCGAAGCCAGAGGGGGCCAAGCCAGGCCACACCAAGCCCCACCCCTCCCCTCTCCAGACTTGAGGAGATAGGTTGATCTTTCTGACTTGGTTTTCTAGCTCGCATGCTGAAAAATGTGGGCACCTCTGATCTAGAAGCTTTTGTGGACCACAAGCTGAACATGAGCCAAGAGTGTGATGCAGCAGCTTAAAAAGCCAATGGGATTTTGGGCTGCATCAAAAGGATTATAGTGTTGAGGTCACTGGAAGAAAAGGTGCCTCTCTGTTCTGCTTGGGTCAGACCTCAGTTTGGATAGCGCTGTGTGCAGTTCTGGACAAAGCAATCCGAGAAGGAAATAGACAAGCTGGAACATGTCCACAGAAGCAGAGCAATCCAAGAAGGATATTGATAAGCTGGAAGGTGTCCAGAGAAAGGCCACCCAAATAGTCAAAGGTCTAGGAACTGTAGGAGTTGGTTATGTTTAGCTTGGAGAAGAGAAGAACAAGAGAGCCAGGTTTAAATATTGGAAAGGATGTCCCAATGAAGAGGAGGCCAAGCTCGTTTTATGCAGCTCTAAGACATAATGGAACCACGTATTCACGCTGCAGGAAAAGATATTGCTGATGGTTAGAGTTGCTTAGCCATGGAATTTTCTGCGTCAGAGTCTGACGGAGTCTCCTTCTCTGGAGGTTTTTAAGCAGAGGCTGCATGGCCATCTGTCAAGAAGGTTTAGGTCAGTGTTTCTTAACCTTCCTAATACAGTTCCTCCTGTTATGGTGAACCCCAACTAGAAAATTATTTTTGTTGCTACTTTATCACTGAATTTTGCTACTGTTATGAATCGTAATGTAAATATCTGATCCGCAGGATGTATTTTCATTAACTGGACCAAATTTGGCACAAATCCCCGATACGCCCAAATTTGAGGACTGGTGGGGTTTGGGGGAGGGGATTGATTTTGTCATCTGGGAGTTGTAGTTACTGGGATTTATAGTTCACCTACAATCGAAGAGCATTCTGAACTTTGCTAATGATGGAATTGAACCAAACTTGGCATAAGAACATAAGAACATAAGAAGAGCCATGCTGAATCGGGCCTCAGCCCATCTAGTCCAGCATTCTGTGTCACACAGTGGCCCACTAGTTGTACACAGGGATCTCTAGCAGAAAGGAGGGCAAAACCCTCACCTGCTCCCGACCCCCCACAACCAGTACCCGGGGAAATCCTGCCTGCCTCCATCAACACAGAGGTGGCACTTGGATGTCCATTTCAGTAGCTACTGATTCCCTTGGTATCCAGAGCTCCCATGAGCAACAGAAAATACTAGAAGGGTTTGGTAGGCATTGATCTTGAATTTTTGGAGTTGTAGTTCACCTACATCCAGAGCACACTGTGGACTCAAACAATGATGCATCTGGACCAAACTTGGCACAAATCCTCAATGTACCCAAATATGAACACTGGTGGATTTTGGGGGAAATAGACCTTGACATTTGGGAGTTGTCGTTGCTGGGATTTATAGTTCACCTACAATCGAAGAGCATTCTGAACTCCACTAACGATGGAATTGAACCAAACTTGGCACACAGAGCTCCTATGAGCAACAGAAAATACTAGAAGGGTTTGATAGGCATTGATCTTGAATTTTTGGAGTTGTAGTTCACCTACATCCAGAGAACACTGTGGACTCAAACAATGATGGATCTGAACCAACCTTGGCATGGATACAATATGCCCAAATGTGAAAACTGGTGGAGTTTGGGGTAAATAGACCTTGACATTTAGGAGTTGCTGGGATTTATAGTTCACCTACAATCAAATAACATTCTGAACCCCACCAACGATCAAATTAGGCCAAATTTCGCACACAGAACTCCCATGACTAACAGAAAAGACTGTGTTTTCTGATGGTCTTTGCAACCCTTCTAAGACCCCCTTGCGACACCCCCCCCCCAGGGGTCCCAACGCCCAGATTGAGAAACACTAGTTTAGATGGTGTCTTCCTGCATGATAGAAGGTGAGGAACTGGATGGTCCTGGAAGTCTCTTCCAACTCTAGGTGTCTATGAATTGTAAGATTGCTTAAATGTAGATTATGCAGAGAAAATGGTCTTAGTGCTTATTTGCTATGCCTAATTCAATGAAATATTGTTGAGTGAAGACATATGTCATGCCTATAGAGTCACCAACACTACTTTCGTTGACAATAGGCTCCAGGTCAATGTGTTTTGTGAATTAGACTCAAGATCTAGTCTAAACTATGGGGCGAAGGAGCATCAATGGAACTGAAGCAAATTTGGCACTCTTGGGAGTTGTAATTGTAAAAGGCTTCTTTGCTAAAGAGTGCTGGGGTCCCACCAAACTACAAGTCCCAGGACCTCATGGCATTGGGCTGTGGGAGTGAAAGTGGTGTCAATCCTGCAAAAAAAAAACCTCCCACCTTCCACTTCTCTGAAGTTTTCTCTTCCTTCACCACGAAATGGTTTGGTTTTTCAACAACGTTGCTCATTTATACGTATTTTTTAAAATGTGACTGATCACTCCGAGGCTTTTCCAGTGTGCAATTTTCCTATTTATATATGTTTATATATTTTTTCCCCTCCTAAACAATTCTTGGTGGGTTGCTACTGGCAACCAGGAGGAGTTGGTTGCTTTTTTCTTTGTCCGTAGAGGAAGGAATGTTTCCTGGCTCATTTATTTCTCTGGGGAAATGTGGGTTTCCTCTGCATGCCTCTCCATCGAAAAAGAGAAGGCTTTGTCTTCGTAGATTGATAGGGAAATGGTTATAATGTTCTGCATCAAGCGCAAACGTTTTGAGACAATGGCCGCTGTTTTTGGTTCGGACACGAGGCACATCCGCATTGTAGAATGAATGCAGTTTGACACCACATTGACTGGCGATTCAATGCTAAGGAATCCTAGGATTTGTAGTGTGGTTGGGCACCATCTCTTGGACATAGAAGGCCCTTGGAAAAGTACAACTCCCCAGATCCTGTTGTATTCAGCCGTGGTAACTAAAGTAGGGTCAAACTGCATTCATTCCACAATGTAGACGCACCCTTAGCTACAGGCTGCTGATGGAACTTCTGTGGAGACCTGAAAAGTTGAGTCTTCATACAGACACAGGGTTTGGATTTATTTATTTATTTTATTAGATTGGTACACTGCCATTCCCAGAGGCTCGAGGCGGTTTACAACATAATGTGTCAAAACACAGATAGATAAAAATACAATAAATCAGTAAAATTCAACAAAACACAATAGAAGGCGGGAATCATGGGCATTCAAAAGCCTGCCTAATAGGTGTGTCTTGCATGTTCTGCTAAAGGTGTCCAGATTTCGCAGAGTATGTGTCTCTGGAAGCAGTGCGTTCCACAATGTTGGAGCGATGATGGAGAAGGCTCGTCACCTAGTTGATGTCAGATGAAAGGATTTCACATTGGGGATGTTTAGAAGATTCAAGTCTACTGAACGTAGTGATCTCGGGGGGGGGGGGGTTATATGGAATCAGGCGATCCCATAAGTACACTAGCCCCAGACCATGTAAGGCCTTGAAAGTAAGAACTAACACCTTGAAGGTGATCCGGCATTCAATTGGTAGCCAGTGCAGATCCTGCAGGATTGGAGTTATGTGGCACGTTGCGGGTTCCCCCGCGAGGAGCCGGGCTGCAGCATTCTGCACTAGCTTAAGTTTCCGGATCACAGTCAAGGGTAGGGAGCATTACAGTAGTCAAGTCTTGAGATGACCGTGGCTTAGATTACCGTGGCTAGATTGTTCCGGGACAGATAGGGGGCCAAATGCTTCACCTGTCGCAGATGGAAGAACGTGATTCTGCTGACAGTGGAGATTTGGGTCTCCATTGACAGCAGAGGGTCCAAATGGACACCCAGGCTTTTTACAGATGATGACGGGTGTAGTACCTCGCCATCCAGGGTTGGCAGTTGGATATCCCTATCACCTGGACAACCCAGCTGGAGGATCTCCGTCTTCGCCGGATTCACCTTCAACCTGCTGGCTCGCAGCCATCCAGTAATGGCTTCAAGTCACAGGTGGAAATTATTGGGTACGGAGTCCAACCGGCCCTCCATCCTCAGAATGAGTTGAGTGTCATCAGCGTACTGCATTCATTCCACAATGTAGATGCACCCTTAGCTACAGGCTGCTGATGGAACTTCTGCGGAGACCTGAAAAGTTGCATCTTCATACAGACACAGGGTTTGGATTGAGATACAAGGCCTGTGGATAGGAGGCCTGACTTTAAAATGACTGTTAACCCTTCTCCCAACCACTTGGGTTGCAATTCCCATTATCCCCAGCCTGCGTAAAAGTAATGTTGTTGTTCATTAATATCTGGGGACTCAAACTCGGTAGAAACTAAAGAGCACCGACCACTAAGTAAAGAAGTTAGATGTTCCTTTGAAGCCAACCATAAGGTGATATGACCCTTGATGAAAACGGTTTTGACACTCCTGCTCCAAGACTGTTTACTATCTATATGCGTCCACTTGCCCGACTGGTTCGTGATTTTGGTCTGGAGTGTCATCAGTACACTGATGACACCCAGCTGGTGCTGAGAATGGATGGCAGGCCGGACACCATACCCGATAGTATCCATCAATGCCTTGAAGCCGTGGCTGGATGGCTGCATTCTAGCCGGTTGAAGGTGAATCCATCGGAGATGGAGATCCTATGGCTGGGTCGTCCTGGTGTTGGTGAGTGTTGGTTGCCTACCCTGGATGGCGAGCGGTTAAGCCTGTCGTCTTTGGTAAAAAGCCTGGGGGTCCAACTAGACCCACTGCTATCGATGGAGACTCAGGTCTCTGAGGTTAGCAGGCCCGCATTCTTCCATCTCTGACAGGCTAGGCGATTGGCTCCTCGCCTATCCAGGAATGACCTAGCCACAGTAATCCAGGCGACGGTCATCTCAAGGCTAGACTACTGTAATACCCTCTACATTGGCCTTCCCTTGTCGACAACCCAGAAACTCAAGCTGGTGCAAAATGCTGCTGGTGGGAGCATCTGCAAGAGAGCACATCACACCAATCTTACAGCAATTGCACTGGCTGCCAAGGGTACTGGATTGTTTTCAAGGTGCTGGTTTTGACCTTTAAGGCCTTGTATGGTCTAGGGCCAGTGTACCTGAGGGACCGCCTCACCTCATGTGTTCCCCCGAGATCCCTGCGATCAGAAGAACAAAATCTTCTGGTGATTCCATCAGTTCGTTCTTGCCACCACTCAGTAACAAGACAAAGAGCCTTCTCTGTGGTAGCGCCGACTTTATGGAACGCGTTACCAGACGGAGTTCGCACTATCGCAGAGTTAGCCTCCTTCCGGAGGGCCTGCAAGACGACCCTCTTTAAGCAGGCCTTCAATTTAAGTGCTTCCTGACAAATGTGTTTTGCCCTGCATTTTTATACAACAAATTGTTTTATCTGTATTTTATCTTGTTGTATACTGTTGTTTTATGTAAACCACCCCGAGCCTGCAGGGAGGAGCAGTATATAAAAGTGAACAATAAACAAACAAATAAATAAATAAATGTTGTTGGGCTACACATCTCATCATCCTGGAAAATGGCCGGGCATCAGGACTTCCAGTGGAGTGTGATGGCTACTGGCACGACACTCTAAGGCTCCGCTGAGGTGTCATCCTCAATCAGTGGTTGGGTAGAGTGGTTAGCTCCCGCATTCTGGCTGATCGAGATCAGAGAGACAGCAGACCCAAAGGGCACAAACCCAGTGGTCAAAGAGACATTTCCCCTCAAGGGAGGCGGCTCAAAGACGCAGGAAAGGTGCCCATTCCAAAGTATCTTTGGGCATAACAATACAATATAATTATTGATGCTGTATTATACCACTCTGTGCAATGGCATCGTGGGAGTCATGGACCTTGTAAAATGGAAACCACGATTGCATAGCATTGAGCCATGGCTGTTCAAGTGGTGTCAAACTACTCTGTTAGATCAGGCATGGTCAAACTTCGGCCATCCCTCCAGGTGTTTTGGACTTCAATTCCCACCATTCCTAACAGCCTACTGAAGTTTGCCCATGCTTGGTGTAGATGCACACTTGCACGATGCTCCTTTTTATCACGATAGGCTGTTAGCAATGGTGGGAGTTGAAGTCCAAAACACCTGGAGGGATGGCCGAAGTTTGCCCATGCTTGGTGTAGATGCACACTTGGGTGATGCTCCGCTTTGTCACTTTGCATTATGTGTCAGTTGCAAACTATTACGTGTCAAATGCTCCATGCCATGATGCCCTGCCCCTTGGGCAATTTGGCAATGATCTGTGGCATTTATTCTCGCCCCCTTTTTAAATGACAAGGCCATTATGTGATTTGCACGGATTCCTTTGCTTTGTCGTCTTATCCCGATGCCGCCTTCTCCAGTTTAACCTCTGCAAAACTCTCCTGATACGGGGACCACGATTCCAATCGACCTGCAGTAATCCTAATGTGCAACTAATTAAACTGGGAGCACAAGGACTGCTGCACATGCAGCGAGTTCCCTACACGGTTCAGGACCTCACATGTTAATACAGTGATTTCCATTTGCTGATGGATAGCTTCTCCGAATAGCAGCAAATCATTTGGTTTCAAAGGTAGTAAAACAACTCCCGGTTAGCAGCTAGTAATGAATTACACAGTTCTCCCGAATTCAGGTGCTAAGATGGAGCAGAAATGAGGTCCCTTTTCCATTCCATAATATTGTTATCGAACAGAATTTGGGGGTTGATGCTCCCTATCAATATTGCCTTCTTAAAGGAGACCTTGAAAAGATAATTCTTTATCTAAGGATACCTGGCTTCATTCGAAAACTTGAGAAATCCAAGCAGGATTGAAGCTTAGAGATATGGATAGGCCGTGTGACCCCGAAATGGCAACTGTTGTTGTTGTTGTTGTTGTTGTTGTTTTCCCATTGTTCCATAGCATTGACTCATGGCACCTAAAGAGGTGTCCAACTGCATTAATTCTACAGTGTAGATGCAGCCTCAGTTGTTATATTGGTCTTAAGAGTAATGTTTCTTAACCTGGGGGTCGGGACTCCTAGGGGGGTCGCAAGCGGGTGTCAGAGGGGTCACCAAAGACCACCGGAAAACAGTATTTTCTGTTGGTCATGGAGGTTCTCTATGGGAAGTTTGGCCCAAATCTGTTCTGCAGCTGGCTGGGAGTCAGCTGCATAAGATCTCTACTGACCAGAAGGTCATGAGTTTGAAGCCTGCCCGGGTCGGGGTGAGCTCTCGACCAATTGTGTAGCTCGTTGTCTGTCTATATATGTTGTATGTCTATGGCATTGAATGTTTGCCTGTATATGTGCATTGTGATCCGCCCTGAGTCCCCTGCGGGGTGAGAAGGGCGGAATATAAATGATGTAAATAAATAAATAAATAGCGTTGGTGGAGTTCAGAATGCTCTTTGATTGTCAGTGAACTATAAATCCCATCAATTACAACGCCCAAATTTCAAGGCCTATTTTCCCCAAACTCCACCAGTGTGCACATTTGGGAATATTGAGTATCTGTGCCATGTTTGGTCCAGATCCATCATTGTGTGAGACCACGGTGCTCTCTGGGTGTAGGTGAACTACAACTCCAAAACTCAAGGTCAATGCCCACCAAGCTCTTCCAGTATTTTCTGTCAATCATGGGAGTTCTGTGTGCCAAAATTGGTTCAGTTCAATCGCCGGTGGAGTTCAGAATGCTCTTCGATTGTAGGTGAACTATAAATCCTAGAAACTATAACTCCCAAATGACAACATCAATCCTGCTCGCAAATCCCACCAGTATTCAAATTTGGGTGTGTTGGGTACTTGTGCCACATTTGGTCCAGTGAATGAAAATACATCCTGCATATCAGATACTTACATTACGATTCATAACAGTAGCAAAATTATAGTTATGAAGTAGCAACGAAAATAATTTTCTGGGTGGGGCGGGGGGTCACTACCACATGAGGAACTGTATCAAGGGGTTGAGGCTGAAAATAATTTTCTGGTTGGGGGGTCACTTCCATATGAGGAACTGTATCAGGGGGTTGAGGCTGAAAATAATTTTCTGGTTGGGGGTCACTTCCATATGAGGAACTGTATCAAGAGGTTGAGGCTGAAAATAATTTTCTGGTTGGGGGGGTCCCTACCGCATGAGGAACTGTATCAAGGGGTTGAGGCTGAAAATAATTTTCTGGTTGGGGGGTCCCTACCGCATGAGGAACTGTATCAAGGGGTTGAGGCTGAAAATAATTTTCTGGTTGGGGGGGGTCACCACAACATGAGTAACTGTATTAAGGGGTTGAGGCTGAAAATAATTTTCTGGTTGGGGGTCACTACCACATGAGGAACTGTATCAAGAGGTTGAGGCTGAAAATAATTTTCGGGGGGTCACCACAACATGAGGAACTGTATTAAGGGGTTGTGGCTGAAAATGATTTTCTGGTTGTGGGGGGGATCAACACAATATGAGGAACTGTATTAAGGGGTTGAGGCTGAAAATAATTTTCTGGTTGGGGGGCGGTCACTACCCCATGAGGAACTGTATCAAGGGGTTGAGGCTGAAAATAATTTTCTGGTTGGGGGGGGGGGGTCCCTACCGCATGCGGAACTGTATCAAGGGGTTGAGGCTGAAAATAATTTTCTGGTTGGGGGGGGGGGGGTCACCACAACATGAGTAACTGTATTAAGGGGTTGAGGCTGAAAATAATTTTCTGGTTGGGGGGTCACTACCACATGAGGAACTGTATCAAGGGGTTGAGGCTGAAAATAATTTTCTGGTTGGGGGGGGTCACCACAACATGAGGAACTGTATCAAGGGATCATGGCGTTAGGAAGGTTGGGGACCACTGCCACTGCCAAATATGAGAAAAGCTAGTTTCCAAAGGCAAGTCATCTTCGGGATCAATCAAGAGACAAAATCAGGATATAATAATAATAATAATAATAATAGGGTCTCTGTATATTTCTTCTACGTATTTATTTATTAACGTGAGTTGGCAAAGACCAAGCATCTAAGGAAAAGGCGTTGCCTTGCATTTTGATGACACATAACGTAGTTTGAGAACTCCCTTTGCGGCATTGTAATGTTTTATTAGCATTTACAGGGCTTTATTTGACTCGGTCTTCATCGAACAATGAACCTCTGTGTCTGAATCCTTGCCCCAAGATATTGGGAAACTCCAAACTGGGATCTCTCCCTGCTCTTTCCTATTCAAGCACACACTCTCTATTATTCCGGATGTATAAATTAAATGAGACACTCGGGGCGTCTCGGTCAAGGTTTCCGCATAGAGAGACCTTGCTCTCCTGAACATCTTTTTGTTTTACTTCTTTGTTTTGCTTCTTAAGGGTTTTGTAAACTGGTAGTAAGAGCAGGTTTATATGATAACACATATCCATCCTTGACTCCAGACCTTGTGGGCCTCAAAATCCCTCCCTGCATGTAGAAATGTAGTCTGTAATAAACCTCCTTTTATCTAGAAAAGCAGACTGTAAGGACAATCCCCCACTCCATGTAGAAATATAGTATATATTAAATCTCCTTATATTTGCAAAGGCCGTCTATATGGACAATACCTCCCTGCATGTAGAAATCTAGTCTATAGTAAATCTCCTTATATCCACAAAGGCAGTCTATATGGACAGTATCTCCCTGCATGTAGAAATCTAGTCTATAGTATCCACAAAGGCAGTCTATGTGGATAGTACATCCCTGCATGTAGAAATCTAGCCTATAATAAATCTTATATCTACAAAGGCAGTCTATATGGACAATACTTCCCTGCATGTAGAAATCTAGTTTATAATAAATCTCCTTATATCTACAAATGCAGTCTATATGGACAATACCTCCCTTCGTGTAGAAGTCTAGCCTATAATAGATCTCCTTATATCTACAAAGGCAGTCTATATGGACAATACCTTCCTGCATGTAGAAATCTAGTCTATAATAAATCTCCTTATATCTACAAAGGCAGTCCATCTGGACAGTACCTCCCTGCATGTAGAAATCTAGCCTATAACAAATCTCTTTATATCTACAAAGGCAGTCTATATTGACAATACCTCCCTTCATGTAGAAATCTAGTCTATATTAAACCTCCTTTTTATCTAGACAGGCAATATTTAAGGGAAATTCCTCCCTTCATGTAGAAATTTTGTATATATTCATCCTTCCTGTATCTAGAATGACAGACTCTAAGGACAGTCCGCCTCCCCATGTAGAAATTTAGTATATATCAATCCTCCTTATATCTACAAAGGCTGTATTTAAGGGAAATCCCTCCCTGCATGTAGAAATCTAGTCCATGATAAATCTCCTTTTATCTAGAATGGCAGACTATAAGGACAATTCCCCTCTCCATGTAGAAATTTAATATATATTAAACCTCCTTGTAACTAGAAAGGCAGTCTGTAAGGAAAATGCCTCAAATATCTCCCTGCATCTAATCTATAATAAACACCCTTTTATCTAGAAAGACAAACTGTAGGAACAATCCCTCTCTGCATGTATAATAAACCTCCTTATATCTAGAAAGTTGGTCAATAAGGACCATGTCTGTCTGTAGAAATTTAGCATCGATTAAACCTCCTTACATGTAGAAAGGCAGTCCATAAGAACAATCCCTCCCTGCATGTAGAAATATAGCCTATAATAAACCTCATATCTAGAAAGGCAATCAGTAAGGACAATCCCTCAATGCATGTAGAAATCTAGTCTATATTAAACCTCCTTATATATAGAAAGGCAGGTTATACGACGGTCCCTCCCTGCATGTAAAAGTCTAGTCTATATTAAACCTTATGTCTAGAAAGGCCTATTTTAAGGACAATCCCTCCCTGCATGTAGAAATATAGCCTATAATAAACCTCATATCTACAAAGGCAGTCAGTAAGGACAATCCCTCAATGCATGTAGAAATCTAGCCTATATTAAACCTCTTTATATCTAGAAAGGCAGGCTATACAACGGTCCCTCCCTGCATGTAAAAGTCTAGTCTATATTAAACCTTATATCTAGAAAGGCCTATTTTAAGGACAATCCTTCCCTGTATGTAGAAAGTGTATAATAAACCTCATATCTAGAAAGGCAGACAGTAAGGACAACCCCTCCCTGCATGTAGAGATCTAGTCTATATTAAACCTCCTTATATCTACAAAGGCAGGCTATATGGCGGTCCTTCCCTGCATGTAGAGATCTAGTCTATATTAAACCTCCTTATATCTTGAAAGGAAGGCTATACGACGGTCCCTCTCTGCATGTAAAAGTCTAGTCTATATTAACCTTATATCTAGAAAGGCCTATTTTAAGGACAATCCCTCCCTGCATGTAAAGATCTAGTCTATATTAAACCTTCTTATATCTACAAAGGCAGGCTATACAACGGTCCCTCCCTGCATGTAAAAGTCTAGTCTATATTAACCTTATATCTAGAAAGGCCTATTTTAAGGACAATCCCTCCCTGCATGTAGAAATCTAGTCTATAATAAACCTCATGTTTAGAAAGGCAGTCAGTAAGGACAACCCTTCCCTGCATGTAGAGATCTAGTCTATATTAAACTTCCTTATATCTAGAAAGGCAGTCGATAAAGTTTTCTTTGGGGAGGGGGAGGATACCGTATATCTAAATGCAACAACCCACTTGCAGTCCCAAAAGATAACTTTAAAGTAGCAAGATTCTCTGCCCGGTTGTATCGAGCCGGAAAAAAACTGGATGGTGTTTTGCAAAGCATGAAAGATTTTTCTTGCTTCTGTCAAAGCCATCATTCGGGGAGTTATTTTAAACCGTGCGTATTGTCTGTTTTTGAGGATTCTTAAGAGGAACGGCCTCCTTCCTCCATTGTTCCCCTCTCTCTTTCTTTCCCATCACATTTCCTCCAGCTCTCCTTCCCAATTGATGGAGATATATATATATATATATATATATTTGCCCTATGCACTCCCCTCTTTAGATACACAAGTATACAGGATATGGCTTGTTTTTTTATTCATTCTCCTCATTGTTATTTCCTCCTCCTCTTCCTCCCCCTTTTCTCTTGAAAAGTGACATATATCTAGTTTTTTGAGCCCCCGCCCCTTGCGCCTTCCCCGCATTCGGAGGCGGTGGAAAGTACACATTTTGTGATTAGCCCATTCAGGAAATGTAAATGTGGTTGTCTTCGGCTTCTCCGTTCTTGTGGCATCTGTACAGTTGGTGGGAGAAAGAGAAGAAAGAGAAGAAAGAGAAGAAAGAAAGAAAACTTTGTAAGCGGCAAGGAAACCATGTTTTCCCCTTTGCAAAATAGAAAGGATGCCATTCCTTTTTAAGTCTCCAAAAGAGCAAAATCAACATGCTGTGGACCTGGAAAGCCAAAAATATCTGGCGCTGTAATAACAGGTTGTTATGAGAGAGGTCCTGGCAAGCAAATGCACAGCTGTCCCTCCCCGTTCACAGTTCTGTGTTTTGCGGATTCGATTCTTCGTAGCTTTGGTTATAAATCTCCTCTTGGGGTGCATCTACACTGTAGAGTTAACTCAGTTTGATACCCCTTTAACAGCCATGGCTCAATACAGTGGGATCCTGGGAGTTCTAGTTTCACAACTTCTTCAGCTTCCTCTGCCAAAGGCTGCTGGATGCTCACCAAATTGCAACTCCGAAGTGGTGCCAAACTGCATTAATTAGACAGTGTAGATGGGGAATGGGCAAACTTGGCCCTTCCCTCCAGGTGTTTTGGACTTCAACTCCCACAATTCCTATGAGACTCAGGTCTCTTCCTTTCCCCCCTCAGTCGCTTAGGTGGCTGGGAGTTTAAGTCCAAACCACCAGGAGGGAAGGCCCAAGTTGGTCCATGCCTTTGTCCTCTTGGAATTGGACACTTCGGTCAATCAAGGGATCATCCGCATACCCATGTTGTGGGAGTTGAAGTCCATAGGACCTGGAGGGAAGGCCCAAGTTGGCCAATGCATTTGTCCTCTTGGAATTGGGCACTTCGGTCAATCAAGAGATCATCCACATACCCACGCTGTGGGAGTTGAAGTCCAAAACACCTTGAGGGAAGGCCCAAGTTGGCCATGCCTTTGTCCTCTTCGAACTGGACTCTTCAGTCAATCAAGGGATCATCCGCGTACCCACGCTGTGGGAGTTGAAGTCCAAAACACCTTGAGGGAAGGCCCAAGTTGGCCATGCCTTTGTCCTCTTGGAACGGGACACTTCAGTCAATCAAGGGATCATCCGCGTACCCACGCTGTGGGAGTTGAAGTCCAAAACACCTGGAGGGAAGGCCCAAGTTGGCCATGCCTTTGTCCTCTTGGAACTGGACTCTTCAGTCAATCAAGGGATTATCTGCATACCCATGTTGTGGGAGTTGAAGTCCAAAACACCTGGAGGGAAGGCCCAAGTTGGCCATGCCTTTGTCCTCTTGGAACGGGACACTTCAGTCAATCAAGGGATCATCCGCATACCCACGCTGTGGGAGTTGATGTCCAAAACACCTGGAGGGGATTGTCCGTCCTCCGCGTCCATAGACATAGTTTATATGATTGTTTAGCTTTGAGGACGACACAATTTATGAAATGCTGGCCCTGAGGAAGTCTCGGAAAGGAATGAAATGGCCCGCAGCTGGCTTCGGAGAGATCTCCAGCCGTAGGCAACCTCCCTCGCGGAACGCCCCTCGGCGTCTCTCATCTGGGAGTTTTGTTTACCATCTCGGGGTTCTCCTTTACTCCAAAGCATCCCGGATTCACAATACCTTTGTGGGACCTGACCTAGCATACATTATTCTGCTATATTTTGGGACCGTGTTTTTGGATTTATCACCTGAGATATAGACTTCCCTCCTTGGATTACACCTTCTTTCCACCTGGATCCACACCTTGCCTTGCATGCTATAAGGCTCGATCCTGGGCGTTTTTCCTGGACTGGTGATTCTCTTTATATATTTTAGAGACTGATTAGTAGTCATCACTCTAATATGATATTGTGATATTTATGAATCCTGGTCCTTGTGGACACTATTATATCAAACTATATGTGTTGAACTATAATGTGTAGACCTCAATGTGTTGAACTCAATGTGTAGAACTTTACTTAATGTGTTGAACTAATAACTTGTGTTGATCGGAATATATAATATTTTTGATACTGACACTGATTCACTCTATTCTATTTGTAACCGCTTGGTTTGCAGTGTTTGTACTACACAGTGTTGCCCCATGTCTGTAACAGTGGTGTATATGCATCCCATGTCCTCCATTGCGACTCTGTGGTCAACTTCCTCCAGAGTTAAGTATTTCATCCCACTTGGCGAGAGTGTGGAGTGATAAAACGAAGTAATTGGTCAGATAGTACAGACTCAAACAAAGAGTTGCTGAAAGCAGGTATCATTCAAATCATTAAAAGCAGCAGCGGCATTGTATATAGAAAGCCTCTTGGGATACAAAGGTCTGAACACAGAATGAATCAATTGATCCTCCTGGCACATTCCTCTCTTTCACCCTCCATTTGTGCCTCTTCAAATTACACAGCACGGCTGGTGACAGCTGACCTCCAGCTAGAGCACTTGAGGGCCAGGGCTAACCAGTTCTCAGTGTCTCTGCCACAGTTTTTAAGGTTGGCTTTGAGCCCATCTTTCAATCTCTTCTCCTGTCCACCAACATTCCGTTTTCCATTCTTGAGTTCGGACTAGAGTAGCTGCTTTGGGAAATGGTGATCTTTGGGCATTCGGACAACTTGGCCAGTCCAGCGGAGTTGATGGTGTAGGACAAGGGTGCCCACACTTTTTCAGCATGCGAGCTACTTATAATAAAACCAAGTCAGAAAGATCTACCTACCTCCTCAAGGCTGGAGAGGGGAGGGGCGGGGGTGGGGCTTGGCACAGCCTGGCTCCGCCCCCTCTGGCTTCAGCTCTATCAGCAGCTTCTCCAGGCTTGATTACGGCAGTGCCAAGCCAGCCTTGTGCTAGCTATGCCACCACTGGCTTGGCACTGCCATCCTCAAGACTGGAGAAGCTGCTGATAGAGCGGAAGCCAGAGGGGGGCGGAGCCAGGCCACACCAAGCCCGCCCCCTCCCCTCTGGCTTTGGAGCTCCCAGCAGCTTCTCCAGGCTTGAGGATGGCAGTGCCAAGCCAGCCTTGTGCTAGCTATTCCACCACTGGCTTGGCATTGCCATCCTCAATCCTGGAGAAGCTGATGGGAATGCCGAAGCTGGGTGAGGGGGTGGGGCTTGGCACGGCCTGGCTCCACCCCCTCTGGGAAGCGCCCCATCCTGGGATCGACCCCCTTCGGTCCCGGGATCGACTGGTCAATCGCGATCAACTTCCTGGGCAACCATGTAGGATCATTGCTTCAATGTTGGTGATTTGCACGATTTTTTGGAGATAATTCTGATGGAATTGTTGCAGGAGTTGAATGTGACATCTGTAGACAGTCCACGTTTTGCAGGCGTATAACAGGGTTGGGATGACAATGTCTTTACAAACAAGCCCCTTGGTCTCCCTACGGATGTCCCAGTCCTTAAACACTCTCTGCTTCATTTGGAAGAATGCTGCACTTGCAGAGCTCAGGCGGTGTTGTATTTCAATGTCAGTGTTGACTTTTGTGGAGAAGTAGCTGCCAAAAAATTGGGAACCGCTGCTCTATCAGAAAGAAACTTACTCAAACACAGGCATAGTCTTCTGCTCAAAAAGGTTGACATTTTCATTGGTGGTGCATAATAGACACACTCATAGCCTTTTGCTCTTTTTGCCAAGCTATGCAGCCAAAGAGTAAGAAAGACAAATGTTATTCTTCTCATACAAAATTATTTATTTATTAACAGTATTTATATTCCACCCTTCTCACCCCTCAGGGGACTCAGGGCGGATTACATTCAATGCCATAGACACACAACATATATAGACAGACACTCAGAGGCTATTTATCATTCCCGCTTCTGGCCACCAGGGGAGCTGTTGCTTCCTTCTTCCTTGCATACTTCCTGGAGATTTTTATGGCCTTGTAAATCAGTTAAATTAGCCTCCCCACAAAGTGGAACCTAAATTTCCTACTTGACAGATGCAACTGTCTTTCGGGCTGCAAAGGTCAACAACATAACCTCTTCTACATAACCATTGAAAAGTCACTTGTCATGACATTTCCTCTTTGATTTGACCATTGAGACGCAGTCTGGCTTAGTGGTTTGTCGTGCTCAACCAGGACTCTGAAGACCAGGGTTCATATCCATGCAAATCCAACTTGGGTAAGTCTCACATTCATCCTCAGAGGAAGGCAAAAATCAGCGCAATTCTGCAAGAAAACCCTAGGCTCAGTTTGCCTTTGAGTCATCATAAAGTGACAATGACTTGAAGCCACTGTGAAAGTTACAAGAGCCCTCTTGAGTTTTCCAGCTGGCAACCCTGGGATCCAAGAGGGAGGCAAAGTAGTGCTCCATTTCTCCCTTCCCAGGGGGAGTCAGGAAAGACTCTTCCGCTCACAATTAAATCAAATTGACTGCTTGCCACTTTCCTTCCTTTTTCTTCCAAAACTCCCCATTGCTTGTAATAATAATTAAATGTTTATTCAATTAGCTTTGTTCTCAGAGAAGCTGCCAAAAAAGTCAACAGGCTCTTTCCTATGCAGATGAGGAGTTCTGCCAATGAATAGGGCAGTGATTTACAACCTACAGATTTGAGAGATGGCTTTGCCATGATGTTGTTGATGTTAAGTTTCCAGTAGGAAAAAAAAGAAGCAGCACACCGTTGTTGTTGTTGTTGTTGTTGTTGTTGTTGTGTGCCTCGGGTCACTTCTGACATATGGTGACTCCAAATCAAACCTATTGTAAAGTTTTCTGGGCAAGAGCCGAGTTGCCTTTAACTGTAGTTGAGAGAAGAGGAATTGGCCAAGATCCTTCATTGGGTTGTAGGTTTTTCGGGCTGCCTGGACATGTTCTAGAACAGGGGTGGGGAACCTACGGCCCGTGGGCCGGATCCGGCCCAGCAGCCAGTCTGTCCGGCCCAGGAGAAGGGCGTTGGGGGTGGGGCCAAGAGGAAGGGGTGCCAGTGCCGCCATCCGATCGCGGGCTCTGTGGGGCCTGTGTTGGCAGACAGGCCGGAGGAACGGCGGCTTTGGAGTGCCTGCCATTCTTGGAGGTGATCTGGGCCTGCAGTGGGAGCACTCCGCGACCTGCGGGGGTGATCGCCGTGGCAATCCGGAAGACTTGATCATCTTCCGGGTCACCACGGCGATGAGCCCCCACAGATTGTCTGCCAATACAGGCACCACAGAGCCCGCGATCGGATGGCGGCACCGGCACCCCTTCCTCTTGGCCCCACAGGGCAATCAGCTGGGGAACGGCTGGGGGCGAGAGCGGGTGGAGGCCTGCAGCCTCTGATGACCTGCTGCTCTGCTCTCCTCTGCTGCGGCGGTGGCCGGGTCCGCTTTGCCATCCTCTGGGCTGGGTCCATTGGGCCATTCCATCTTGGGATCCTTCCTCTCTTGAGGATGTCAGCCTTCATCTTGGTTCGCACCTTGTCTTCTTGAATTTAATTTCATTTTATTTTAGTGGTTTTTATTATTATTTTTAATAATTATATTATGATTATAAATAATATAATAAATAATATAATATAATGTTATATTATATTATAATTTCAATATATTATAATGTCTATATATATATATATACTATAATATAATAATTATGATATTAATACTTATAATATATGAATATTTCTTGATATATTAATATGTTAATATTAATGATGTGTAATATATAGTAAATACAGTAAGTAAGTAAGTAAGTAAGTAAATAAATAAATAATGTAGATTAGAATGTAGTTCAGCCTCTAGGTGCGGCCCTCCATAATATTTTTTGGCTCTCGTGTGGCCCCTTGGAAAAAATAATTGCCCACCCCTGGTCTAGAAGTATTCTCTCCTGACGTTTCGCCTGCATCTATGGCATGCATCCTCAGAGGACCTCACAATCGAAAAACCTACAACAGCCCAGTGACTCCAGCCATGAAAGCCTTCAGTAATACATCCCTCCATGGGTTTTCATGGCCAAGACAGGATTCAGCCCTGTTCTCCAGAGTCATAGTCTAGACCACTATAGTCATACTCAGACCACTATGCAATACTGGTTCTCTAACACAGCCATAGGAGATCTTGCTTCTCCTATGAATCTTCATGGGAGTGACTGAGCACGGGCAACAGCAAAGTTGGATTCATACGAAGGACCAAGAATGGCTTCCTTTTAAAAGGATTCCCTTCTTCCCCTCTTAGATCTTCAATGTATTGTTGAAGGCTTTCATGGCACTCTCTCCTGATGTTTCTAAATAAACTCTAAAATAACTCTAAAGTCAAAACAGTAAATAAAGAACAACACTCAAAAACAGGAGAATTCCAGACAATAATCAATCAGGGCCAGCTACTCACCTCCCAACAAAGGATTCCCCCAGGCAGGGCAGTAGCCAGGATTTTGATTGGGGGGAGGGGTTAAGTTTGATTGGGGGAGCTGAATCTCAGTGAGAGAGGGTCTATCCTACCAAACCTTTTATATCATTATCCCAATACCTCCATGAGTATGGGATATATTGAGCATGGTGATCAGATAATGATATGAATAAACATAACAGTTTAAATAAATGTACCAGTAAGGCCTTCTCACGGACCACCCTGAGAATTTCAGGAGGACTGAAGCCCTCCAAGCCCCAGGCCCGGATTACCCATAAGGCCAACCTAGGCCGTGGCCTTGGGACGCAGGCCGAAGGGGGCACAGATCACAGACCTAAATAAATAAATAAATAAACGTTGAAATAAAAATGCCGTGGCCAGCCAAGCCCCCCTCCCTCCCCCGGCTACATGCCTGCCCCCAGGCAGTAAGAAGTCAGAGCATGAAACTGCTAGACCATTAAATGCTAATCAAGGTGGTAATTTACAACATTCACATCTTACTCCGACAGACAAGGGTTCTTTCTCCCACCCTGGACATCATTCCACTGATATATAAGCCCTACTTTACTAGTTTCCAACAGACCTCACAACCTCTGAGGATGCCTGCCATCGATGTGGGTGAAACATCAGGAGAGAATGCTTCTGGAACATGGCCAGACAGCCTGGAAGACTCACAGCAACCCTCTTAGATCTCTTTGACATGCTGCCATTGCTAGGTGTGTGTATGTGCATATATATATATATATACGTGCATTGATACATACATGCAGAAATATGGGGTAATAATAAGAATAATCTTTATTTATACCCCGCCACCATCTCCCCCAATAGGGACTCGGGGCGGCTCGATAATAATTAAGAGATATTCATGGAACAAGATGGGTAGCCAAGTTGCTTGAAAGCAGCCATGGTGCATGTGGTGTGCATGAAGAAACGGAAGGTTTCAGTGTATGAGATGGAGAAAGAAAGATGAAGAACCCTTGCAGGGAAAGAAGAGGGAAGAGAAAGAGAGGTGAGCTGCCTGAAGGTGCAAGGCCTGCTATGTATGTGACAAGCAGGGGGAGAGAACAGATCTAGTCTCCATTTGATTTCCTGCTCTGATTGTATTCTAAGCTTTTGAAGGCATGGCACAAGCCTTCCCTGCAGTCATTCATATAAAAGGAAACACATCTGGGTCAGGCTGCCCTGGAACTCCATAGTCCTTGCCAAAGAGGAACTAGCTCAAACCCACCCCAAGTCTATGAAACAGCAGGCATATCTAGTAGGCCTGTTTGATCCCCCAAAATTGGTTCAAAACTCATTCTGGATGTAGGGGGCGCTGACGCTTTGAATCTAATTGACTTCCAAAATTTTTCCCAAAAAAATCGGAATTTTTCCGAATAAATTCCAAAGTTTCGGAATGGCTACGTTAATGGCAGGCACGCATGTTTAACCCAGTTTGGATGGGAATGTCTTCCTTCTACGTCAGAACTGGGGCGACAGCTGTGTTTAACCCAGTTTGGATGGGGATGTCTTCCCTCTGCATCAGAACTGGGTGACAGCCGTGTTTAACCCAGTTTGGATGCAACTGTCGCCCCAGTTCTGACGCGGACGGAAGGACAGCCGCCTTCAAACTGGGTTAAACAGCCAATGAGGGGAAAGCACCTTGGGAGGGGCGGGAATCTAATACCGATTCCTTTCTGAAAATGGTGGCAGTGGCCTCGAAATGGCAAATTCATTTCCTGGTTACTTACATCGCTTCGAAACGACTTCAAAAGTGAATTTAATCTGAATTCATTCTGATTTTATGAGCATTTTGACGAACCTACCCAGGCCTAATATCTAGGGATTCTTCACTGAATTGCTGGGTTTTGCAAATAAATCTGAGGCAAGCTGCACTCTCAGATTGCTTCTCCCCAAGGTTGATTTTGGAAGGGACACACTTTTTTTGTCTGGAGGTGTCTTAGACTGTTTGTGTGAATTTCCTAACCAGGCAAGGTAGATGCAGGGAATGCCATAGATGTAGCATATCTGGATTTCAGGAAGGACTTCCTTCGACAAGGTCCTCCATGATTTTCTGGCAAGGAAACTAGTCCAAGCTGGGCTAGTTTAAGTGAATCTGGAATTGGTTAAGTGAACAGTTCTCCCCAATGCTTCCCCTTCATCCTGGAAAGAAGTGTCGAGGGAAGTACCACAAGCAGGGTTCCGGTTTTGTTCCACATCTTGATTAATGACTTAGAGGAAGGGTGAGAAGGCATAAACATCAAGTTTGCAGATGGGACCAAATTGGGAGGGAAAACCAAAGCTCCAGAAGACAGGAGCAGAATTCTAAACCATCTGAACAGATTAGATCAGGGGTGGGCAACCTACAGCCCGCGGGCCGCATCCGGCCCGGCAGTCAATTCTGTCCGGCCCAAGACAGGGCATCGGGGACAGGGCGAAGAGGAAGGGGTGCCGCTGCCGCCATCTCATTGCGGCATGGTGGCTTTGGAGTGCCGCAGGCTCTCCGCCTCTTCCTCATGCCTTTGGCATGGAGAGGCTCCGAATGGCCAGTGTGGGAGCATCAGTGCCGGCGGTGTGGCGGGGAGGAGCCTTTGGACGACTTCCTGTAGTCCCAGATGAGACATTCTGGGAGCCGTAGGAGTCAGGAAACTACGGTTCCCAGAATGCCTCAGCCAGCTCATCCGAGGCTACAGGAAGTCATCCAAAGGCTCCTCCCCGTCACGCCGCCGGCAGACGCTCCCATGCTGGCCCTCCGGTGCCTCTCCACACCGGAGGCAGGAGGAGGAGGCAGAGAGCCCGGAGCCAGTGCTGCCTCCACCCTCGGGCCCTCCCTCACTCCACCGATGCGCGACCCTCCATGCCCAGGGTCACCACCGTGAGGGCACACTGGAGCCACCGGAGAAGGCAGGAAGGAACCCCCACTGCCCTGGTGCAGACCTCGCTTTGAGGCAGGACCATGGCCATACGGGGAACGGTTGTGGGCGAGAGCGGGTGGAGGCCTGAAGCCTCCAATCGCCTACTGCTCTGCTCTCCTCTGCTGCAGCGGCGGCTAGGTCCGCTTTGCCATCCTCTGTCCGGGATCCATTGGGCCATTCCATCTTGGTTCGCACCTTGTCTTCTTGAATTAAATTTTATTTTATTTTAGTGGTTTTTATTATTATTTTATAATAATTTTATAATAATAATATTATAATAAATAATATAATATAATGCTATATTACATTATAATTTCATTATATTATAATGTCTATATATATACACTATAATATAATAATTATGATATTAATAGTAATAATAAATGAATGTTTCTTGATATATTAATATGTTAATATTAATGATGTGTAATATATAGTAAATAAATAAATTATGTAGATTAGAATGTAGTTCCACCTTTAGGTGCGGCCCTCCATAATATGTTTTGGCTCTCCTGTGGCCCCTTGGAAAAAATAATTGCCCACCCCTGGATTAGAGAGATGATTGGCCAAAACTAACACAACAAAGTTCAACAGGGACAAATGCAAGAGAATCCACTTAGGCAGAAAAAAGGAAATGCAAAGAGACAGAATGGGGGGACGATGCCTGGCTCAAGAGCAGGACGTGTGGAAAGATCTTGGAGTCCTCATGAGGAAGAAGGGGAACAAGAGCCAGGAATGTCATGCGGCAGCTAAAAAAGCCAATGGAGTTTGGCCTGTATCCATAGGAATCTAGTGTCTAGATTCAGGGAAGTCGTGCTATCTATTCTGCATTGGTCAGACCATGCCTGGAATTGCTCTGTGTCCAATTCTGGGCACCACAATTGAAGGGAGATGTTGACTCTAAGCTGAAAGGTGTCCAAAGGAGGGCGACTCAAAGGACCAGGGGTCTGGAGAACAAGCCCTATGCAGAGCGGCTTAAAGAGCTGGACATATTTACCATGTAGAAGCAAAGCCTAAGATGACACATGGTGAGGGCCATGTATCAAGATGTGAAGAAAAGTCATAGGGAGGATGGAGCAAGCTTCCTTTCTGCTGCCCTGAATACTAGGATGCGCAACAATGGCTTGAAGCTACAGGAAAGGAGATTCCACCTGAACGTTAGGAAGAACTTGTGAGAAGGGCTGTTCAGCAGTGTTCCTCCTCTCTCTCTCTCTCTCTCTCTCTCTCTCTCTCTCTCTCTCTCTCTCTCCCTCCCTCCACCTCGCAATGTGGTGGAGGCTTCTTCTTTGGAGGCTTTGAAACAGAGGCTGGATGGCCATCTGTTGGGGTGCTTTGAATGTAATTTTCCTGCTTCTTGGCAGAAAGGAGTTGGACTGGATGGCCCGTGAGGTTTCTTCCAACTCGATGGTTCTATGATTCTATAAGTGGAATCTACTCCAGGTTTTAAAGGAGTGATCCACAGTTCTGAAGGCTAGCTCTCTCATAGGTCTCATAGGCTGAGGACCTTGGATAGCTCCTTTATCCAAGCGCTGAAAGGTAGTCATTGCCTTCTGAAACTGGAGCCACTCAACAACATTGATCTCACCTGAAGGGGAGATGGATGCAAAAGATGAGTAAGACACAGAAGCTGAACTTTCTGTTCTCGCTGTACTTCGAAATCATTTATCATCCACAAAGCACCAGTCTGTTTACTCACCAGCTCATGTGTATTCATTGGGCTCAAATTTAGTGACTTGGTTCCAGAAAGAGGTTTTTTTTGTCATACAGATGTATCTGACACATCCATAAATCTGTGAAGAGCATGCAATCACAGGCAAAGCTTGGAAATATTACTTCTGTATATCTACCATATATATTTCTAAATCTCCCAGCTAACATACTCATACCGGCTGGAAAATTAAGGGGTTGAAGTTCCAAAAGGAATATATCCAAGAGATTTATGTACGTATATGGTGACAATGAAGACATCTTCCAACTGTTAGTTCTTATCTAAGCAAAACTGTATCACTCACATCCCAGAATCAGATCTTGTTTGGAAACTCTGATTCTCATGAGTATCTATGACTCCCCCTATCTATGTATTTATTATCTACCCATCGTTGATCTACTTGTCAATCTACTATCCAGGAAGATAGATATAAGAAATATTGAGGAATTAAATCCTGAATTTAATTGTTAGTCCCTGTAAGGAATAGCCATTAAACCAGGGGATTCTGAGACCTGTGATCCAACAAGTTGACTTCCTTAACCATTGTCATTGTCCTCTCTGTTGACCACTTGTGGACTCATAATTCATATTTTCTGAATTCGAAATGGCTACTATCTACATCAAAATGAAACCATGTAGCCCTCAGTTGTTGTTGGATTGTAGTTCCCGGCATTCCTCACTATTTGACTGCTCTT
The DNA here is from genome assembly GCA_030556195.1 of Anolis apletophallus. Lineage (NCBI taxonomy): Eukaryota > Metazoa > Chordata > Lepidosauria > Squamata > Anolidae > Anolis > Anolis apletophallus. The sequence continues at coordinate 17,129,173 of JARBWK010000013.1, forward strand.
AAGGTAAACAACTTGTTGTTTAATAGACACCCATTGAATCATTTTGTTTCCCATGAATTTCCTTCACAACTTTCCCATGTAATCTCTCTGAACAATGCAATCTATTTTCTGCTCCGATTTGTAAACAAAGACTTCTGTTGATCTCTGTAGCTACCCATGGGAACCCTCCTTATCACTCAGCTATTCACTCGATTCCTTATCTGCTATTGCTACTTCTGACTCCCCTGAATGCCTTTGAGGCCCTGCACTTTCTGAGCTTGTTTTCTCACAGAGAGAACCATCATTTCCCAGACTTGATTTTGTGCCACAGAAAAGCTCGCAATCCTCTCTAAATCATCAGTTAAACCAATAGCCTCTGGTGTCTTATCTACAACAGTAGATTTCACGGAATCAATGACAAGTCGGTAAGCCATTGTCACAATCGCGGACGTAGCGGGCCCCTTAATCACACACACAGAGACGTACTGAAGGCTAACTACTTTATTGAGTATAAAAACAGTTCCAAAGAGCATATAGTTCAATAATAAGCAATAGTCCAATATAGTAAGCAAGATTGTCCAACAGGTAGTAAGCGGTATAATCCAAAGGCACGTAGCAAAGAGGCTTGAAGCTTGGCAAGGCTCCACAAGGCTATGTGGATCAGGAACAAAGACAAGGCTCCACAAAACTATGTGAATCAGGAACAAAGGCAAGGCAAGGCTTGATGACCACGGCTTAGCTTGTGGTCCCACTCCGCTTCACGCCTATCCAGGAAAGACGTGGCCGGAGAACTGGGGATGCGTTCCCACGGACCCTATACTTAATCCTTCGGCCGAGGTCCGCGACGCTCTAGGCTTCTCCGTCTCCAGTCTCTGCTCACGGACCTCGGCCGGTCTAGGACCCTAGACCAAGCCCTCCTGGTAGATTCAATGTCCCGTCTCCTATCGAAGGAGCGACCTTGCCTCTCGGCAGCTGTGTCGCTATCTTCCTGAGAACTTTCCTCCCTAGCACTTTCCCATTCGGCTTCGTCCATGTTTACACTTTCAAACTCCTGGGAATTCCTCCCCGGGTGTTCGTAACTCCCTTCGCTGCTTCCCATCTCCACCTGGTGATCGGAATCTATGCTGGGCCCAAACATCATCTCATCCCATGCCAAGCTCTCTGCAGGCGAGCGAGGCCCATCCGAAGGGCCCTGTGCTTCACCCCAGTCATCTAGCTCATCCTCTGAATCCACTTCTGCTGCTGCAGGCCCTAAAGCTAATGGAACCCCAGGACCTATTCCCTGCCCTCCAGGCACGAACGAGAACTGCTGTGCTACAGCCATAGTTACACAAACTCACTCCCTGATTTAGTGTGGTCACTGGTCATGTTGGTTTGGAGTTGTTGACGGGGTTTCCCAAAAGGAAGCTCTTCTCAGTGTATTTTTACTACTGAAGCACCTGCAGAGCCAAAGCATTTCCTTGTTGGATTCTTTGACCTAGATACTTCAGTGAAACAAGTAGGGACGCTCAAGAGACCAGGTCCATAGCTCTGTGAAGTGGGACAGGGGGTCATTCGAGGACACACTATTGAATCTGACTCACACCAAAACACAGAAGGAACCAGGACGCAGAGTGTAGCTGGCATTTTGCACAAAGATGATTCCTCTTTCTGCTCCCAGGACTTTAACGTCTGCAGAAATTACATTTCAGCACTCTCTTTCCCAGTCTTTCCAGCCATTGCTTTTTATGGATTGCAGTTTTCTTGGCTGTGTTTTATGGGCTATAATAAACCCTCCTGGCAGTGTTTCAGTCTGGAGTGTTGTATAAAAATGTGCTGGTGGAGAATCAGTTCTGTGTTTCAGTCCAAACTTGAATGGATTCGACACATTTCAACTTCCATCTACACCAGGCATGGGCAAACTTTGGCCCTCCAGGTGTTTTGGACTTCAACTCCCACAATTCCTAACAGCCTTAGGCCCTTTCCTTTTCCCCCTCAGCCGCTTAAGGAAGGCAGTGTGAAAAGGGAGGGGCCTGAGGCTGCTAGGAATTGTGGGAGTTGAAGATCAAAACACCCGGAAGGCCAAGGTTTGCTCATGCCTGATCTACACTGTAGACTTAATATGGTTTGGTTCCACTTGAACTGCCATGGCTTGACGCTATAGGGCAGGCCTGGGCAAACTTCGGCCCTCCAGGTGTTTTGGACAAACTCCCATAATTCCTAACAGCTGGTAGGCTGTTAGGAATTGTGGTAGTTGTAGTCCAAAACACCTGGAGGGCCGAAGTTTGCCCAGGCCTGCAATAGGGTCTTGAGAGTTGTAGTTTGGTGAGGAATCAGCACTTTTGGGCAGAGAAGGCGACAGACCCTACAAAACTACAACTCCCAGAAACTCTTTTCTTTCTCCAGACATTAATGCCATGACCCTGCACTGAACTGGGTGCATTCTGCCCATTGGGTCCATTTCCGCTTGACCTGCCCACTTTCTTTCCTGGAAAACCCTCCGCTCCTCAACTCTCCCCCATTTTGGCTTTCTGTAATCAAAAACATTAATGTTCTCAAGTGACGTCCATCTCTGAAACAGGATACCATTCCCAAAGGCGGGGACAGCGACATTTAATGAATATGTGGAGGGCTGTTGATGACTTTTTGGAATTAACCGGCGACAACATTGGTCTGGTTTAATTTTGAGGCGAGGACCGGAATGGGTAGAAACGTAATTTGTTGTTTCGTTGCTCACTTGAGACTTGCTGAGGAATGAATTAGAGCAGAAGTGGGCGAAGTCTGGCCACATTCAGTCCCCCTTTTGGTTGTATATTCTCCCTTTATTGTTTAACATCTATGTGTGCCCACTGGCTCAGCTGGTTTGCGACTTTGGTCTGGAGTGTCACCAGTACGCTGATGACACCCAGCTGGTGCTGAGAATAGAAGGCAGGCCGGATACTGTACCCGATTGTTTCCATCAATGCCTAGAAGCTGTGACTGGTTGGCTGCGTTCCAGCCGGTTGAAGGTGAATCCGTCGAAGACGGAGATCCTATGGCTGGGTCGCCCTGGGTTAGGTGGATGCCGGCTGCCTACCCTGGACGGCGAGCTTCTAAGCCCGTTGCCTTCAGTAAAAAGCCTGGGAGTCCAATTGGATCCACTGCTATTAATGGAGATGCAAATCTCCACGGTATGCAGGACCGCGTTTTTCCATCTATGACAGGCTAGGCGGCTGGCTCCCTACCTGCCCAGGAACAATCTGGCCACGGTGATCCAGGCGACGGTCATCTCGAGACTGGACTACTGTAATGGCCTCTACATTGACCTTCCCTTGTCATCAGTCCGGAAACTCAAGCTAGTGCATAATGCTGCTGCTCGACTGTTGATGGGAGCATTGGCACGAGAGCATATTACACCTACTTTGCAGCAACTGCACTGGCTACCAATAGAGTACCAGACTGTTTTCAAGGTGTTGGTGCTAACCTTTAAGGCCTTGCATGGTCTGGGGCCGGTGTATCTGAGGGACCGCCTCGCCCCGTATGTTCCCCCAAGATCACTACGTTCAGAAGAGCAAAACATTCTAGTAGTGCCATCTATCCACTCCTGCCGTCTGTCAACAACTAGAGCAAGAGCTTTCTCAGTAGCGGCACCCACGTTATGGAACTCAATGCTGGATGAAGTCCGGGCCATTAAGAAGCTGGCAGAGTTAGACGACTCTTTTCAGACAGGCTTTCAACTTAAATAGCCCTGGATAAAGTTGTTAATTCATGGAGTCCTATGGGAATCATCTGGTTTTATGCTGTGTTACACTGTTGTTTTAAATTGCTATTGAATATGTAATTGTTGCTGTTTTGATTGATTTTATGTAAACCGCCCTGAGCCTGCTGGAAGAAGCGATATACAAGAACGAACAATAAATAAATAAATAAATAAATAAATAAATAAATAAATAAATAAATAAAGAAGAACACCACTACCACCCCTTTTTTTTAACCCCGAATAGAGTGGCATTTCTAAAATAGCCCAGGATGTCCCACAAAAATCCTACAAATGTCCCCAATGTCTACTAGAATGTGGTTGGTGGGGTTTTGGAGCACAAAGGAGACCATCAACCCTTTTTCAAGACCAGCTTTAGCTGTTACCAGAAACTCTTATATCCTACCTTTTCTGCAAAACTGGGACTAAGGATGATCTACACATTCAACATGGAACTCATGCCCTCTCTAGGAATTTTCTAGGTCCATCCAGGTGACATCTGGTCATGTCAATAACATTCACTATTATTCACGTTTCCTTGTTTCCATAGTGAGTTCAGGAACGTAACCCGTATGCATATGTAGGTCTTCAAAAAGCACACAAAAACTCATGATTAAAACAGAATCACACAATTAAACATATTAAAACCACTTAAATCATGCACTTAAGGAGGATAATACAAAGCGGTTTGCAAGCAGTATAATTAAAATACGGTGGTGCAAACACCTGGGCGCCCTTGACTGTAGTTTTACTCCTGTATGTTTTGCAACCTCTTTGCCTGATGGAGTTGGAGGCCTTTGAAAGTTTGCACCTTTTTGTTGGCTGAAGAGAGGTATCACTGAGATGTCTACGTGAGGTTTTGTTTTGCTGCAAGACCTATGCAGCTGACCCCAAATGTTTCCGTGTAATTAAGGCGTCATTCCAACCCTTGGATTTATGCCGAGAGAGAAGTGTTGCTGAGCGATGCATTATGTAGCCGGTTCTTGGCACTTCATCCTTATAACTCCTCCACCTGCGTGACCTCTCCTTTATGAATCCGCTCACAGAAGCCAATATCTCCTCCAAAGGAAAAAGGGGTCTTGTGTCACTCGTCCCTTCACTCCTGGCCTCCTCGCAACGGGTCAATTAAGCCATCACGTTGGTGGCCTGGCAGATGGTTGTTAGGATACAATCGGCCGCTGAATCTTAATCAAACTTTCTTTTTTAATGAAATAAAGGGAAGCCGAGAACAAGAAGTGGCTTTATTCTCTATGACTGGTGCCTCGGTGTGGGATTGTTTACGCATTAGAACAGGTACGGAGCGAACCAACTTCTCCCTTGGAGAGGAAAAGGACACGTTGATGGATCAGCAAACAAGAAGGATTTTGTAGTTGAGATGTTTGAGATGAATTTGGAAAACAATCTGCTTCATTCAGTTTTATGGGACTGTGGCTTTAGGTCAGTGGTTCCCAACCTGTGGTCTGTGGAGCACCAGTGATCCACAAGAAGGAAAATATGGTCTGTGGTCCCACCATTACTACACCTTTGCCTCGAAACCATGTGGCACCTAGAGCGACTAGTCTTGCAAAACCCTCTTAGATTGCCAAGGCAATGGGGATGTTGGGAGGGGAAAGGCGGACTACCCATGAAAGATTACTACTACCATATCAGCTCAAGATTATTAAATATGGTTTTCTGTGGGTGAACAGGTGTCAACTACCATATGGCATATGTTCTATATCAGAAACTAGAGCCGATGTTGGCTATCCAATGAAATATTCTGAATCAGTGCCCCAAATAAACAAACCAAATCTAAAGTTGACCAAAAACTGATTCATAAACCTTTTGGTACTAATGTTGGGAGTGGTCCCTGGTCAAGGTGGTCCCTGGTCAAGTGGTCAAGTGGTCCCTGGTCAAAAAAAATTGGGAAAAGGTGGAACAAGGTGTCTTTCCCCAGGTTTTGAGTCTTGAAGACAATAATCGACAACAGTGACCATCCGGCCTAAGCAGAAGTCACTTTTGGGCTAGGTCTTCATAGATTTTTGATCTGCTGCCCTTTCATAATGTATCATGTTATAGGAACATAAGGATGGGCCATCTGTTGACTCAAACCCTTATACTGAACCCAAATAAAGACAATGGACAAGTCATGGAAAGAATGAAAGAAGATCTTGCATTTGCTGACCAATCTTCAAAATGCTGAGAACCTCATGGCATTTGATCACTTCGACAGTTGTAGGCATTAATTCCTCATGGCTGTATCCTGTGGGTGTGCCCCATATATATATATATATATATATATATATATATATATATATATATATGGTACTTATTGTGCTTTTATTGTTTGAAATTAACCTTTTAACAGCCATTTAATTTATTTTAATTTCATTGTGCCCTGTGGATTATTTTAGCTGTTTTGATCTAACCTGTATTGTAGAACATAGGTTAAACCAAAATAGCTAAAATAATATACACTGTGGGGCAGAGTTCTTTCTTGGAGGGGCAGTGCCCTCCTCCACCCCATAATCCACACTCCTGGGCATCTTATTTGCCGCAATGGACAATCAATTGTTTTTTGAGAAGTCCAAGAGCAAAAATGCAATTTGCGCCTTTGGTCCGTCCCCTCTTTTCCATCAAGCAACCAGTAAACAAAGTGAAAAGTGCCACCTTCGGGCATTTTCAAACTTGTGGTTCCTGTATGTCATTTATATTGGGTCAGCTTGAAACTGGGCACTTGTGCAGAGTTTGTGAAAATCAATCAAGGGTGCCAAGTTTGTATTATTTAGGAAAGCAATAGCACCCTATGGCTTCTATAGTGGCATGACTTTTGTGTACGTGTTCCATAAAGTGAAGGGATCCCATTGTGCCGTTTTAGTCTTATTTAAAAGAACACCAACCGGTTCCTGGTGTTGGAAATCAGTGGGAGGAAGTCTGTTGTGGAAGCGATACAGGCAGCTTAAGCACCCTGTCAGTTTCCATGTTGTCTGAATGTGGTTATGGTTAACTTGCTGGGACACAGAACAACTTTTGGAAAGGGAGCTTCAGACCTCTTTCCTTGTTCATGGACCTTGTTTAAAGTAGCAAGTCTGTGCCTTGCAATGAAAAAATAGAAAGGTGCCAGAAGATGCTAAGGTCTGATCGCTTTCAATAGGAGTCTTTCTGTCCTGTTGGCTGATGTCCATGAAGTGCATAGGCACATGTCCACCCTGCGACTATACTCCTCTGGGAGGAGATTTTATTTATTTACTATTTATTTACTATATTTCTATACTACCCCTCTCAGCCTGAAGGCGACTCGAGGCGGTTTTGTGGGATGGTGATGTCTTCCTCCTCCTGCAATAACAAAAGACTCTAGGGTTGCCACTTTTTGATATAAGAATAAGGGACAGGTACCTAAAAATAGGGAATTTTTCACAAAATTAAGGGACACTTTATAAAAACTTGACCCCAGCCAATCACTGTGGTGGCTTGGAACCACATGACTTGTCAGATGGCCATATGGACTCCTGTTGTACAGATCTGGAGTACTCCACTCCAGATCAGAAGCAGGATACATGGGCCTTGAGTCCCTGCAGTTTCTCTATTGGATTCTGAAGAGTATATATACAGGAATCAGAGAAGAGTTTTGGGTCACGTGTAAACCAGTGATGTGCCTTGCTGAGATCTGACCAATGAAAGATAATATTTAAAAAATATGAGGATATTAATATGAGAAATGAATAGAATACATTCTTATTAGACTCGGTTTATCAAAAAAACTGGTTCAAAACTCATTTCGGATGTAGGGGGCGCTGCTGGTTCAGTTCGGAAATGAATTCTGATTATTTTTCCCAAAAAAATTCGGAACTTTCCAAAATTTCCAAAACTTCCAAATCACATTGTTCACAGTGGACACAATTGTGCAATACGCAAAAAACAGCAAATGGCCTTGGAAGGTGAATTTACAAATTTAGGAAGTATAGGCTTGAATGTATGGGATTTGTAGTGTCTTTTGTTGCAACGCACAGCAAACGAAGAAACAAACAGACCAGATAGGCTTGAATGTATGGGATTTGTAGTGTCTTTTGTGGTAACGCACAGCAAACTAAGACAAAAACTGATAAGAGAGAGAGCTTTTGGGGCCTTGGAAGCTGATTTCACAACTTTAGGAAGGAGAGTTTGTGTTCAAAGAGTGGCTTGAATTAATGGGAGATCTTGTTCTATTGAGGCAATTTACAACATACTAAAAAACAGAGGCCAAAGGGACCTGTTACAATACTGGGGCTTTTACAAATGTTAGAGTGCTTTGGTTCCTCGGTGCTGCTCCTTCCACCCATGCCACGCCATGCACCCACACACTCCAATACCCACGCATCGGCCACCCGTCCCAAGCCCCAACAGCAACAACACACAAGAGGCAAGGCAGGCAGCAAGGCAGGCAACAGCCCTTCTCCCTTCCCAGGCTGGCCCACACCAACAGTGACAACAACACAAGCTCCCTTTCCCTTCCCTTACCAAGCTCGGAATGAGCCTCTGAGACATGTTCTGCCCTTTAGCGCAATGGCTGCTGTGCCAAGACCCCTCCCCAAAATTTCTCTCCTGATTAGCTGGGAGGCAAGCAGCCTCCCAGCATGCAAGCTTCTAGCCTCCCAGCAGGCTAGAGGGCAGAGAAAACACTCACTCACTTCCGACTCACTTCCTGAGTAGTAAAAAAAATGGCGAGGTAAGCTTTGAAAGGGCAAAGGGACTTGCGGTATTTAAAAATGCTTTGAAATCACTTCAAAAAGGTAATTTTAATGAATTTATAATGAGTTACGAGTTATCTGACAAAATCTAACCATGCCTAATTCTTATATAGGAGAATGCCTAGAATGACAAACAGTCTGCATTGTCTTTTCTAGACACAGACAACGCCTTTGAAAACTTGAATTGGGCTTTGTTATTCAGAGTTTGGGTTAAATGGGTTAGATCAATCTGTTCTATACCAAAAGCATAACTAATACTTAACAGGGAGTTATCTAACCAATGTAAGCTATGAAAGGGAATAAGATAAGGATATCCATTATCACCACTTTGGTTTATCTTCTTCCTTCCTGAAAGCGTCCAAAGTTTTTGGGGTTGGTTTTTTTTTTTTGCCAAGGATAAAACACAAAAGTCTTGATCCGAGAGGCTCCTGTCTTTGAGAACTGTTAACATGGCCTTGAAAGATACGTAATCTCTTCATTTCCTTCTCGTCTTTGAAAGATCAAAGATATGATCAGAGTTTCATCTCCATTCTGCCAGGGCTCCCGTGTCTCCAAAGTTATTGTTTGGTGCAAGAACTGTCAAAACATTTAGGGCAGTGAAGAACTCTTCAGAATCAGAGGACAGATTAGGAACAAGGAGATCTTTCTTGTCTTTGTATTTGGGAGAATCTCGCTCCAAAAGACATCAATAAATTCCCCTCCCTCCTGAAATCTGCCTGCCCTGTAAGTCAGAGATAATTCTTTAAGAAGAGCCTTGACACCTGACAGCACCTCCTATAAGAACTTGACTGTTTCACAAAATCTGAATGGGATCAATCAATATAAAGAAAAGTGCTGTTTGGCAGCAACAATAGAAAAATTGCTAATATTTCTTTAAGCCTTGCTGGTGCGTGAATTCTGGCTAAGGCTCTATCCATCCAGGATTCGTCATGGATACATCAGAGGACATTTTGCTGTTTTGTCTCCTGATCTCTAATGATAATTTCATATATTTAGGTTTAGAGAAAAGATGCATATGCTTCCAACTTTTGAAATAGTGCCTTCATAGGTTTCCAAAGCAAAAGACATTCAGATTTGGTTTACAAGTGCCTTCTTTGGGGATGCACCAAAAAAAAGTTGAAGTATCAGTCTAACTCAGAGGTGGGCAATTATTTTTTCCAAGGGGCCACGCGAGAGCCAAAAAATATTATGGAGGGCCGCACCTAAAGGCGGAGCTACATTCTAATCTACATTATTTATTTATTTACTATATTTACTATATATTACATATCATTAATATGAACATATTAATATATCAAGAAATATTCATATATTATTAGTATTAATATCATAATTATTATATTATAGTATAGATAGACATTATAATATTGAAATTATAACATAATATGGCATATTATATTATTTATTATATTATTATTATAAAATTATTATAAAATAATAATTAAAACCACTAAAATTAAATTACATTAGATTCAAGAAGACAAGGTGCGAACCAAGATGGAATGGCCCAATGGACCCAGCCCAGAGGATAGTAAAGCGGACCCAGCCGCCACCGCAGCAGAGCAGGAGGCGATCAGAGGCTGCAGGCCTCCTCGCGCTCTCGTCCCCAGCCGTTCCCCAGCTGATCACTCTGCTATGGAGTACCTGCCATCCTTGGAGGCAATCCAGGCCTGCAGGGGGAGCAGTTGGCGATCTGAGGCAGCTGATCGCCCTGGCAACCCGGAAGACGATCAAGTATTCCGGGTCGCCAGGGCGATCAGCCACCGTAGGTCGGCGAATGGTCCCACTGCAGGCCCGGATCGCCTCCAGGGATGGCAGGCACTCCAAAGCCACCGCTCCTCTAGCCTGTGTGCCGACACAGGCCCCACAGAGTCCGCGATGGGATGGCGGCAGCGGCACCCCTTCCTCTTGGCCCCGCCCCTGACACCCTTCTCCCCGGGCTGGACAGAATAGGATGCGGGGCCGCATCCGGCCCGTGGGCCGTAGGCTGCCCACACCTGGTCTAACTCCTTTGAAATGGAAGGCTATAGAAAAGGTCTATGGATACCACAAACCATCAAAAAGGCCAGTGAACAGTTCCTGGGTCTTTCAGACTCTCCTTAGAAGTCCAAAAGATTAAACTGAGGTGTTCATACTTTAGACATCTCAACAAGATGATATAAATCCTTGTAAGAGATGGGAATACTCCATAATGTGGAAAGCAGAAGGGAAAGACTGGAGACAACCTACCTTATTGATGGTTTCTACTGAACTTGCGACATTTGGGAAGATGACCACGGCTCTTGCAGAGTCTCTCATTCCTAGGTATGTTGCAAGCCACAGATGACTTGATGGCCAACATTATGTCAACATTTGTGTCAGTGATGGCAACCAGTTATAGAACTTCCTACCTTGAGAGAGCCAGCAGTCAGATGCCCGTCTAAAATGTATTTAATTGGACAAGCTTTCAGTATTTATTTACAGTATTTATATTCCGCCCTTCTCACCCCGCAGGGGACTCAGGGTGGATTACAATGTACACATACATGGCAAACATTCAATGCCATAGACACACAACACATATAGACAGACAGTCAGAGGCTATTTAACTTTTTTCTGCCCACCAAGGGAGCTGTCGCTTCACTGTCCATCTGTGACATTGATGAAATACTTTCTGCATTCCCCACATGCTTTTTACTGGAGACTTTTTATGGCCTCATAAATTTGTTAAGTTAGCATAGGTGGGACCTAAATTTCCTACTTGACAGATGCAGCTGTCTTTCAGGTTGCACAGGTCGACAACAAGCTACACAAAAATAAGAACATATTTGCATTTGTCTTTGTAATTGCTTTTATTGTGTCTTAACAAGGATCTGTAATGATTAATTGTAGAGGCTTGTTATTCTACACATGTGAAACGTGGTTTTACCTGGGTTGCTTCTATGCAGATTGTCAGTCAATAGAGCAATAAAGAAGAACCGGCTGTGTTAGGGCATTATTCCTATTATTATTATCATTATTATGATTTGAAACACAACAAGACTAGTACAAAGCAAACAAGATCTTTCTGTTGTATTGGATCACACGTCAGACACTTCCCAAGCGTTTAGGACTATGCGATGTATCGGTGAATAATGCGTGCAGATCCCAGTAGGGTGGCCTTTTGCAACTGACAGATGGTAATTTTGTCAGTGTCAATTGTCTTTAAGTGCAGGCCAAGGTCTTTAGGCACTGCACCCAGTGTGCCGATTAGGCCTGGTTGATTTAAAAAAGGTTCAAAACTCATTACAGCTGTAAGGGGCACCGGCGCTTCGAATCTGAATGACTTCAGAAATTTTCTGGAAAAATTTCGGAATTTCCCGCGATAATTACAAAATTTCGGAATGGCTTCGTTAATGGCGGACACGCATTTTTAACCCAGTTTGGATGCGGCTGTCGCCCCAGTTCTGACACGGAGGGAAGGACATCTGCCTCCAAACTGGGTTAAACAGCCAATGAGGGGAAAGCACATCAGGAGGGGCGGGAATCTAATGCCGATTCCTTTCCGAAAATGACGGCAGTGGCTTCGAAATGGCAAATTCATTTCCGGGTTGTTTATATTGCTTCGAAACCACTTCAAAAGTGAATTTAATCTGAATTCATTCAAATTTTACAAGCATTCTGATGAACCTACCCAGGCCTAGTGCCGATCACTACTGGAACCACCTTAACTAGCTTGTGACAGAGTCTTTGCAGTTCGATCTTTGAATCCTCATATCGTGTCAGCTTTTCCAGTTGCTTCTCTTCTATCCTGCTATGGTCTGGGATCGCAACATCGATGATCCATACTTGGTTTTTTAATATGATCGTGAGGTCAGGAGTATTGTGCTCTAAAACTCTGTCAGTCTAAATTCATAATAAGAAAAAAACAAATTATTATTATTTCAGTATTCCTGATAGGAGTGCCTAGGTGGCATCAGCGCGGAGTGTCTGGATAGAGCCCTCAATAGTAGGAGTTCATATCTGGCTCAGTCAGTGGCCACTGGACAGCCCCTCCCAATTTAAGGCACCTCTGGTGGCACAGTGGGTTAAACCGCTGAGCTGCTGAACTTGCTGACCGAAAGGTCACAGATTCAAATCCAGGGAGCGACGTGAGCTCCTGCTGTTAGTCCCAGCTTCTGCCAACCTAGCAATTCGGAAAAAAATGTAAATATGAATAGCTCAACAGGTACCGCTGTGGCAGTAAGGTAAAAGTGCTCCATGCACTCATGCCAGTGGCCACATGACCTTGAAGGTGTCTATAGACAAGTGTTTCCCAACCTTTTTTGAGCAGCGGCACACTTTTTACATTTACAAAATCCTGGGGCACACCACCAACCAAAATGACACAAAATGACACTCTAACACAGTAATACATATAGTTAATATGTTTTAAAATGTATTTATACACTCAGCGTGAAACTTGGACCTGTTTCGATGAACACAACATAGATATCCTGGCAGGAATGGCAGAAAGACACAAACGTCCCACACAGAACTCCCATAACCAAGAGAAAATACTATAAGAGTTTGGTGGGCATTGACTTTCGGTTTTGGAATTGTAGTTCAACTATATCCAAAGAGTATTGTGGACTGAAACAATGTTGGATCAGGACCAAACTTGGCATGAATACTCAATATGCCCAAATGGAGTTTGGGGAAAATAGACCTTCACATTTGGGAGTTACAGTTTCTGGGATTTATAGTTAACACACAATCAAAGAGCATCCTGAACTCTTGCAAGATGGAATTGAACCAAACTTGGCATATTGAACTCTCATTACCAACAGAAAGTACTGAAAGGGTTTGCTTGGGAATTGACCTTGAGTTTGGAAGTTGTAGTTCACCTACACCTAGCACTGTGGACTCAAAAAATGCTATGTTATGTTGTTGTTTGTTTTCTATCCAGAATCACAATGTTGGAAGGAGGCTCACCACTTTAAGGTCCCTAAAACAGGCATGGGAAAACTTCGACCCTCTGGGTGCTTTGGACTTCAACTCCCACCATTCCTAACAGCCTGAGGCCCTTTCCTGCTTAAGTGGCTGAGGGGGGGAAAGGAAAAGGGCCTGAGGCTGCTAGGAATGGTGGGAGTTGGAGTCCAAAACACCTGGAAGGTCCAAGTTTGCCCATGCCAGCTTTCGACAGAGACCTCTTCCTCCCCCTTCCCCTTCGCGCCCTTTCTTCCCCCTCCTGCCGAACACTTTCTTTTTCTTCTACACTGCCGCTTCTGCCGCCATTTTGATCTGAGGGGGCAGCGTGAGCGTGTTCAGGAGGGGAGGGGGGAGGGAGGAAGACGTGACCCGTGTGGGCGCTACTGCGCAGACTCGCCCCAGAGCAAAGCGAGACAAAGCAAGCAGAGCGAGGCTGGGAAGAAGGGAGCCCGAGTGGAGAAGAAATAGGAGGGGGAAGAAAGGGTATTGGAGGTTCCAATTTCCCACGGCACACCTGATGATTGCTCACGGCACACTAATGTGCCACAGCACACTGGTTGGGAAACACTGATATACACAAACTTGGTTCCAATTTTGGAATATTTCAAATACCAGAATTTAGGTTTAAGGGATATTTAACCTAAAGAATAGACCCTCCACCCTGCGCTGTCAAATTGCAAGTCAACATGCAGGTAAATTTTATGGTTGTAGTAGGTCTACTCTATTTTGGACTGTGTGCAGAGGGAAGAGGAAGATGACTTATAGCAAGAGCTTTTATGGCATCTTAGGCCCCAGTGGCGCAGCAGGTTAAACCACTGAGCTGCTGAACTTGCTGATCCAAAGGTTGGCAGTTCGAATCCGGGGAGCGAGGTGAGCTCCCACTGGTAGCCCCAGCTCCTGCCAACCTAGCAGTTGGAAAACCTGCCAGCCACATGACCTTGGAGGCATCTACGGACAACGCCAGTTCTTCAGCTTCGAAATGGAGATGAGCACCACCCCTCAGAGTAAGACACAACTAGACTTAATGTCAAGGGGAAACCTTTAACTTTACCTTTTAGCTCACTTCTCCAGATCTATGGAGCATTATCCAGAATCATATTGCTCTTGAAATATTTCCTATGCATTGCCAGGTGGTTGGCATTAATCACCTCTAGGCCATCCTGAAAGGGAAAAAAAGCCCTTTGCAAAGCACAGAGGGGATAGAAGGAGTGAAAGGCAAGGCAAAGCCTGGCTGGTATTTAATGGTGGCGTTTTATTATTTAAGTGCCGACAGTGTATAAATGTCAGTCCGAGCTTCTGGCTCGATCTAATAAAAGGGGCTTTGATTCGAAAGGCTTATCTTAAGAAGAGAAGTTTCATAACCTCAGTCAACAAGTTGGGGAGGAAGGCACAGGTGGGAGGCAAAGTGGCGCTAGAAGAGGAAAATTGTTGGGGTAACGATGGGTGCATCTGCATTGTCGAATTAATACAGTTTGGCTACCATGACTCCGATGACTCCATGATATGCAGTACTAGAATCTGTAAAAAGGTAAAGGTTTTCCCCTGACAATAAGTCCACTTGTGTCCGACTCTGGGGGTTGGTGCTTATCTCCATTTCTAAGCTGAAGAGCCGGCGTTGTCGGTATACACCTCCAAGGTCATATGGCTGGCATGATTGCATGGAGCGCTGTTACCTTCCCGCCTGAGCAGTACCTATTGATCTACTTGCATTGCATGGTTTTGAATTGCGAGGTTGGCAGAAGCTAGAGCTAACAGAGGGAGCTCAACCCAACTCGTGGCTTTGAACTGCCAACCCTCCGGTCAGCAGATATCCTGCAGCTAGCAGCTTAACCCACTGCTCTACCACTAGTTTGATTATAATAATATTATTGTTATATTTAATAATACAATAGATTATTATTATTATTTTATTTCTTATCCACCTCTCCTTATGGCTCGAGGTGGGTTACAACATTGCTAAAACACATCGTCATCAGATAAAATATGCATAAGAAAAAGTATTTATACAAAATACATATATTAAAATGCACACATTAAAATAGAGAGAGTTGAACATTCATGATTAAAACTGGGATGAGGGATTTGCACTGATGGGCCAAGAGGACCTTATGAAACTATCACTCCCAAGGTTCCATAGCATTGGTCCATGGCAGTTAAAGTGGTGGCAAGCGGCATTAATTCTCCATTGTCGATGCCCAATAGGAAAGCATATGATCAGGGCTGCATTTAAGGTAAGACTATGGTATGGCTCCTGTATGCATGAGAGGTTTCGTTTGCCCATGTTTGGCAATAATATGGCATTTTCTAGGCCCTCCAATGGTTCCATGTTGGAGTTTGGGGTTTTTCATTTCAATAGGGCTTATTATTCACTAGCTTGAGTCCCCAGCACTACCCAGGTTATTTGAAAAAGTCAATTTTGAATTGTACAAAATGTATAAGGTTGTGGATGAACTACAATTCCCATCATGCCAGGTTAACCCCAAAAACTCCATCAGTACTCAAAACTTGTTATGTTGGGCAGTTTTTCTCCAGATGCATCATTAGTGGGGTTCAGTGTGCTTTCTGGCTGCAGGGTGAACTACAACTCCCACTATGGTGAGTCAGTCCCCTCAAGCCCCTCCAGTAGGTTGAGTTCATCATGGGGATTCTGTGTGCCAAGTTCGGTCCAGGTCCATCATTGGTGGAGGTCACTGTTTCCATAGTTGTGGGTGAACTACAACTCCTGGAAAGGAAAGTTAGTTTCCCCGCCCCCCTCCAAACCCCTCCAGTAATCAAATTTCAGCATATGTGTGCCAAGTTTGGTCCAGTTAAAACTTGTGGTCTGACTTGGCCACAGTAGTCCATGCTCTTGTTACATCCTGTATAGACTACTGCAACGCGCTCTATGTGGGGTTGCCTTTGAAGACTGTCCAGAAGCTTCAACTGGTCCAACAGTTGGCAGCCAGATTACTAACAGGAGCGGCTCTCAGGGAGCATACACCCCCTGTTGTGCCAGCTCCACTGGCTGCCAGTTTGCTACCAGGCACAATTCAAAATGCTGGCTTTGGCCTATAAACCCCCAAAGGATTCTGGCCCAACTTAAATGTCCAAATATCTCCTCTTATGAACCATTAAGGACCTTAAGATCGTCTAGGGAGGCCCTGCTCTCGGTCCCACCTTCCTCACACGTACATCTGGCGGGGACGAGAGGCAGGGCCTTCTCAGCGGTGGCCCCTCGGCTATGGAACACCCTCCCTAGGGAGATCAGATCAGCTTCTTCGCTCCTAACATTTGGAAAAAAACTGAAGACATGGCTATTCGAGCAAGCATTTGCAAATAATGGACGTAGAAATTGAAACAACTACATGATGAGACTGGGCAGTGTTTTTAATCAGAATTTAATGATTTATGTTTTATTGTTACTGTTAAGATTTTATTGATGTTCATGTTTTTATATTGTACTGGTGCTTCTATGGCAGTGTTTCCCAACCAGTGTGCCGTGAGCGATCATCAGGTGTGCCGTGGGAAATTGGAACCTCCAATCCCCATTCTTCCCCCTCCTGCCGA
Organism: Anolis apletophallus; assembly: GCA_030556195.1. Taxonomy (NCBI): domain Eukaryota; kingdom Metazoa; phylum Chordata; class Lepidosauria; order Squamata; family Anolidae; genus Anolis; species Anolis apletophallus. The sequence continues at coordinate 17,146,048 of JARBWK010000013.1, forward strand.
ACACTTTTTCTTCTCCACTCGGGCTCCCTTCTTCCCAGCCTCGCTCTGCTCGTTTTGCCTCACCGGCATGACCAACCGGCATGACGCTTTAGGAGGAAGGGAGGAGCCAAGGGGAGCCTCCGCTTGGCTCCTCCCTCCCTCCTAAAGCGTCACGTCGGCGAGGAGGAAGAGGCGAGGGCGGGGCGGGGGCAGGGGGCAGAGCCTTTGGCCTAGGGCGCCAAAAGGCTATGATCCGGGCCTGAGTGCAGGTGAACTATACATCCCAGGGCCTACAACTCCTATAAATCATGGCGAATCCCCCCCCCCCGCAATTCTCTCTAGTATGTTCAGTTGCTGACCAATTCCTCTGTTTGCTTTGTGCCATAGAAAAGAAGAGGAAAGGGTTAAGGGAGAGGCAGTGGGCGGGGTCATGCAAATTCCACACCAATGGAGAGAGTCAGAACCACTGGGATGCCTGTGATGGAGGAAACACATAAAAACACATAAAAGTCTTGTGTGGGGAGCAGTATGGTGTTTGTGGAGGACATGGTCACTTTTATTATGTGTATAGATGGAGTTTTGCATATTTGCACCAAGTCTGAGGATTTCTTTGCTGTGGATACAGGGGTCAAACGTAAACTAACGGACCTTTAGTGTGCACCTAAATGCAGTGAAACGATCCCACGTTAATGACATTTCCCTCCCAATAATAGCTCTCGCGTCCCAAAATAACAGGCTCCTGGCACCAAATACCAAGCTCCCTAAATCAGATTATCGAGTGACAAATGGTATATGACAACCGACATTTGTTATTATGCTTCTTTGCAGAAGGAACGGGAGAACGTTAAGCACAAGATTGGCTCTTTTGTTGAGATTAATGGTAGCTAAATGCTGAAAAGAGGGCGAAAATAGACGCGTTTATGTGCTGGAAAAGCAAATAGAGGACTTTGAAATAAGAAACTGTCTGAACATAATCGGAAACTCAGTAGATGAGAACACATTCCTTTCTTTTTAAAATAGATGTGACATTTATTGGATTTAACACATACAAACTAATTCCCAACAAGGTAAACAACATTCCAGAAAAGGAAGGAGAAAAGAGGATGACACTTAATGTATCTGGATACCTAAAACTGTACTACATTAAACTGAACTAATATTACAACCCCTTCCTAAACATGTCCATACAGTCTGGAAAACTCACAGTCTTAGCGAACAGGAATTTGGGGGTCTTGCCATGAAGGCAGACCAGTTAGATCCACCAAAGAGGGTCTAAATGCCCTGGTGAGAAAGGAAGTAAACCAATCCCCTTTTCCCTAAATTTCCCAATAAAGATCTCACCAGGTTGAAGAAAATGCTACTGAGTTTTATTCATCCAGCTGGAATGAGGTACTAACCACGATCCTTTGTCCATGTTAGCACACCCAACAAAGGAGACATGCCTTCTTATAACATACAGATTCAAATTTCCCACTTCCTGCCCCCTAGCTGCCCCCCTGCTGATTGGCAGATGTCATCACTTGCAGGAGGGGCACAGGAGGTTCTTGAGAGTAGCCCCAGCCAATGAGGGCGAAGAAGGAGGAATAATGAGAGAAAAGGGTGGTTCTGAGTGTGCCATTAGGCTGGGCTTTAGCCCAGACCTCCCAAACCAGTTTTTCTGAGTTGCAGACAAAGGCCTTAATCCATGATTTCCTGTTTGGCCAAGCACAGACCAAAAATCCTTTTGTGTGGGTTTCAGTAAAACGGAGGGTAAACAAAGAGAATTCCAGTTTGCCATGATCCTGGGGTGTAAGATAAGGTCTTTGTCCTTATTCTCTTCCTTCCTGTGGCAGGAGGGAAGGTATCAAAAGGTGCAATATTGACTGGAAGGCTGGAAAAATGAGAATTATTTTGACCATTTTCCAGTTTCCGAGGCTAGAAAGGAGGGTCACTGTGAAAATATAGTTCAGGTATGCAAAACCATCATATGACACTGCAGGGGACGAAATCCATCTCCGAGCCAGCAGGACACTGATCCAGGCCAGGTGTGAGAAGGGGGAAAACCCTTTTCAAAATAAGTACCTGGCCCAACTATTTTCATGCAAGAGGGCAGTGAATGGATGGGGGAATGAGTCACAGGTCAGGAAGGCAGCTATCAGCCTCATCCAGAGAGCTGGCCAAGATGTGGCCTCAATTTTCAAATATAATAGACATGGAAAACACATAATGAAAAATCAGGGGTCATGCAGGGAGGTACATTTGACATGTAAGGAAAGTATATCACCTTTTTATCATCCCTCCCCTCACCCCCCAAAGAGATATAAAGTTTATTACATTCATGAGAGAGCTTATGAGGCTTTGAAAGGGGGAAGAAAATCTTTGGGAATTCACTTTGGGAAGGAGTTTTGAGTCCATGGAGCAGAGTAGTTCATGAGAATCCATAAAAGTGAGAGTAAGTCCATTAAAAACTTTGGAAAAAGTGGGGAGAAGTCCATAAGAGTTCATAATGCAAGGGAAATATCTTGGTGTGTTCATAAAAATGTGGGTTACAGGGGGCTGTGCCATGTGGGGCCAGGGGAAGTGCCTTTGGTTCCCACATGGAGAAGAGACAGGGGATTATGGGATCACTCCTTGGTAAAACTATGAATCCCTTGGTTCTGAACTATCTTTAGACAGAGGCCTGGGGGTGGGTCACCCCTGATATCAACAGCAAGCCAGTGATTCCGGTCATGGAAGTTTTCAACAACACATTCCTAAACCACTCACTTATTACGTTGCAGGAGAAGGAGATCAAGCCAGCCAAATATCCCATAATCTATGAGATTGTATGCCTCATTGAGTCATTGTTCGTGTGCAACGTCTCTGTGCGTGGTGTATTTTTCAATGTGCAAGGACAGGTGCTTGCATCAATAAAGAGGCATCCAATCTAGCATTTGTTTGAGGAGTTTTCCTAATTTGGACACAGCTATGGAAAACTCGGATGCAAGGAAAGCAAAGAATGCCAAAGCGCATGGGATTTCGGAAGCAGAATGTGAAAGCCATGCCTTCGTATGCATCAGCTCCAGCATAAAAGAAAGCCAGGCTGGGTCATTTCATTTTGTATTTTTTGGCACTTGCAATGCCAACCGCAGCATAGCAGGCGTCAGATGTGAAGCGCACTCATGCAAATGCTTCACTGCTTATCACTGAGAGATGCACATCAGGAGATGGAGAGGACCTTTGCCTCACTTTTGGATGATTTGAAGCAGACAGGAGGTGGAAAATGCTCAGTGTTGCTGGCTTGTTCAATGTGCGATGTGCATTTATGTGTGAGTGTATGCGCACTCAAATTCTACACCTTTCCATGTGGCAAAAAAGGATAGATTGCACTTTTCAATTTATCATTATTATTATTTCATACACAACAAGATTAGTACATGTAAGGAAAGTATATCACCTTTTTATCATCCCTCCCTTCACCCACCAAAGAGATATAAAGTTTATTACATTCATGAGAGAGTTTATGAGGCTTTGAAAGGGGGAAGAAAATCTTTGGGAATTCACTTTGGGATTAGATTTGTATTCGATCCCACATTGGACATGTCCCAAGTGTCTAGAACTGTGTGCTGTATCGGCAAATAATGTGTGCAGATCCCAGTAGGGTAGCCTTTTGCAGTCGACAGGTGGTGATTTGGTCAGTGTCGATTGCAGGCCCGGATTAACCAATTTTAGCGCCCTAGGCCACACTTTGGAATTACACCCCCAAACCAACCTCTACCGCACCCCCCCCCCCCCACCTCCTTGTGGCTCCTTGACTCAAGGAAGCCGGGCGCATCGCGAAGGAAAGGGGAGGAAGGAATTGAGCCTTCTCTTCCTTCCTCTTCCTCCTCCTCCGGAGGAGGAGGAGGAAGGGAAGCTCCCTCCTCCTCCCTCCCTCCCCAAGCCACGCTGAGGCCTCTGGGAGTCTTAGTGTGGCCTGAGGATTGCGACATCGATGATCCATACTTATTTTCTTTTTCCACGTCCAAAATTCTGTTAGTTGGAATTTGGAAGCCTCAAAGTAGTTTGACATTTCATTTCCCACATCCGTTTCAGGCTTGTGATCCCACCAGTTCTTTGTCACAGGCAGATGGTATTTGTGGCCCAAGTTCCAATCGATCACCTGTGCCATGGTGTTGTGCCTCTGCTTGTAGTCTGTCTGCACGATCTTCTTGCAGCAGCTGAGAATGTGATCCATCATTTCATCTGTTTCTTTGCAGAATCAACAGTTGGAATCTATTGTTGACTTTTCTATTATTATTATTAACTCTATTTATACCCCGTCTTTCTCCCCATGGGGTCTCAAGATGGCTAACAATCACACACTTTAGAAAGTGCAATACAAAAGTTAAAAAGCACCTCTGGTTGTTTTGGATTAAGCTTCAATTTGTCCTCATTACAGCTGCCAGGTACCGGTTTGGCACTGGAACCGCTTCCTTGGAATTAGGTGGAAACAAATAAATAATACGAATAAACTTTATTTGTATTCTGCCCAGAGGGACTTGAAGAGGCTTACAAGACAACAACAATGCAAAGCAAAACATATAGAATATACAATAGAAATTAGCCTAAATCAGGCATGGGCCAACTTGGGACTGGATGAGGGCGAACAAATTGAAATTGAATCCAGACAAGACAGAGGCACTCCTGGTCAGTCGAAAGGCCAAACAGGGCATAGGGTTACAGCCTGTGTTGGACGGGGTTACCTGAAGATGCAGGTTCGCAGTCTGGATGTGATCCTGGATTCATCGCTGAGCCTGGAACCCCAAGTTTCAGCAGTGACCAGGGGAGCATTCGCACAATTAAAACTTGTGTGCCAGCTGCACCCGTACCTTGGGAAGTCTGACTTGGCCACGGTAGTCCATGCTCTGGTTACATCCCGTATAGATTACTGCAACATTCTCTACGTGGGGCTGCCTTTGAAGACTGCTCGGAAGCTTCAATTGGTCCAACGGACAGCAGCCAGGTTGATAACAGGAGTGGCACTCAGGGAACGTACAACTCTCCTGTTGTGCCAGCTCCACTGGCTGCCAGTTTGCTACCGGGCACAATTCAAAGTGCTGACTTTGGCCTTTAAAGCCCTAAACCAGTGGTTCTCAACCTTCCTAATGACACGACCCCTTAATACAGTTCCTCCTGTTGTGGTGACCCCCTATCATAAAATTATTTTCGTTGCTACTTCACAACTGTAATTTTGCTACTGTTATGAAGTGTAATGTAAATATCTGATATGCAGGATGTATTTTCATTCAAATTTGGCACACATTTATTTATTTTATTTATTTAAAATTTTGAACCCTGACCTTCTCACCTCTATAGAGGGACTCAGACCAGTTTACAGCAAAAATTCAATGCTATACAAATTAAAACCTGTTACAACAACATTACTAAAAACTTAAACACCAAATTACATACATACAAATTACATACATGCATACAAAAACCCGATACACCCAAATTTGAACAATGGTGTGATGGGGGGGAGTTGTAGTTACTGCGATTTGAAGTTAATCCACAATCAAAGAGCATTCTGACCTCCACCAATGATGAAATCAAAGCAAACTTGGCACACAGAACTCCCATGACTAACAGAAAATACTGGAAGGGTTTGGCGGGCATTGACCTTGAGTTTTGGGGTTGTAGTTCACCTACATCCCGAGAGCACTGTGGCCTCAAAACAATGATGGATCTGGACCAAACTTGGCTTGAAAATTAACATGCCCAAATGTGAACTCTGGTGGAGTTTGGGGAAAATAGACCTTGACATTTGGAAGTTGTAGTTGCTGGGATTCAGGGCCGCAGCCAGGATTTTGATTCGGGGCTGAGTTTGGTTCGGGGGGCTGAGACTGGGTGGAAGAGGGTCTACCCTAGCAAACCTTTTGTATTGTTATCCCAATAACCCCATTAATGTGGGATATAATGAGCATGGTGATCAGATCATGATATGAATAAACATAACAGTTTAAATAATGTACCAGTAAGGCCTTCTCGCGGACCATCCTGAGAATTTCGGGGGGGGGCTGAAGCCCCCTTGGCCCCCCGGCTACATGCCTGCTGGGATTTATAGTTCACCTACAATCAAAGAACATTCTGAACCCCTACCAAAGTTAGAATTTGGCCAAACTTCCCACACAGAATCCCCATGACCAACAGAAAATGTTGTGTTTTCTGATGGTCTTTGGCGACCCCTCTGATACGTCTTCGCGACCCCTCCAGGGGTCCCGACCCCCAGGTTGAGAAACACTGCTCTAAACGGTTCTGGTCCAACTTACCTGTCCAAAAGCATCTCTTAATCTCTGCTTAAAATCATCCGAAGAGGCCCTGCTCTCGGTCCTGCCTGCTTTGCAGGCGCGCCTGGCGGGGACGAGAGACAGGGCCTTCTCAGTGGTGGCTTCTCGGCTTTGGAACTCTCTTCCTAGTGACATCAGATTGGCCCCCTCCCTCCTGACATTTCGTAAGAAAGTCAGGACTTGGCTTTTCGAGCAAGCATTCGCAGACGAATTTTAATCGAGATCAAGGATTACTATGACGATAAAACGGGAACTGATTTTAAGATTGTGGAGCTGATATTTGTATTTTGTACTTTTTAACTGTTAATTTTATATGTTTTTATATGACTGTTTATATCTTGTGATGTATTGTATATGAGCACTTGTTGCCGTTTGTTCAACGCCTCGAGTCGCCTTCGGGCTGAGAGAGGCGGTATAGAAGCATGGCAAGTAAATAAATACATAAATTGGGCCCTCCAGATGTTTTGGACTTCAACTCCCACAATTCTGTTAGGAATTGTAGGAGTTGAAGTCCAAGACACCTGGAGGGCCCAAGTTGGCCCATGCCCAGCCTGAATCAATAAAAAGGACTCATATTTGAGTGTCATCTGCCTATAGATGCCATCGCACTCCAAAAGTCCGGATGACCTCTTGCAGTGGTTTCATGTAATGTTAAACAGCATGATGGGGGACACAACAGAGCCCTGTCGGATCCCACAGGCCAGTGGCCAAAGGGTCGAACAGGAGTCCCCCAGCACCAAGGGTAATAGGATTGCTACAGTTTCTCTTTGCCTGGCAAACAAGGCTCGCCTCCTTTCCTCGCTCTCCCACCCCCTTTTGCACTGAATCATCGGAGCTAACATTTAATTAATTTGTGACACTTTGACAGTTTGCAAGGAGACATTCGTAGTTCTGTCAAGCTGCATTGATAATACTGTCAGGCAAGGCCCTTGGGGAGCGATCAGCTATTAAACTTATTTGCCCAAAATTTGCTTGTTGTGTGACAAAGTCAAAAACCACACAAAGGCCATACAATGCCCTCATTGTATTAACGGAGGGGTTTAATGTCTGGAAACAAATTGCATTCTGAGGACCTCATCCCATGGGTGGGGGAAAGCGCAGAGAATCGTCTTCAACAGTTCCGCTCTTACAGTCAGGAAATTCTATCTAATGTTCAGGTAGAATCTCCTTTCATGAAATTTGAACCCACCACTCCTGGAGATTAGGACTTGGAGACATGGGTTCAAATTACAGGAAGGGAGATTCCATCTGAACATTAGGAAGGACCTCCTGACCGTAAGAGCTTTTCAACAGTGGAACTCGCTGTCTCATAATTTGATGGAAGCTCTATCTTTAGAGACTTTTAAACAGAGGCTGGATGGCCATCTGCCAGGAGGGCTTTGACTGTGCTTTTCCTGCATGGCAGGGGGGTTGGACTAGATAACCCATGAGGTCTCTTCCAACTCTATGATTCTAAAATTCTTACCGTAGCATTTGGTTCCATTGTTTTAAAGGAAAATCTATGTATATAATAAAAGTCAGTGTTTGCGGAGGTGCGGAGGGTGGGAGGTGTGGAGGAATATGTGCCCGCTTTTCGATTGACTGCCTCAGAACTCCAACACTCTAAGGCACCAGACAGAGGGAACTGGTTGCCACTGAAAGACAATTTGCATAAATGACTCTGATTGGCCAGCAAAACAGAATGCAACTGAATGCTTGAGTGATAATTTTTTCCATTGGAAATGGAATGTTCATTTTCTCGGAGGTGCGGAGGTGCCAAGGAATATGTGACAGCGTTTCAATAGGTTGCCACTAAGAGAATATTTACATAAAGGACTCTGATTGGCCAGCCCCAGAACTCCAACATTCCATGGCCCCAGACAGAGGGGATTGGTTGCCACTGAAATGGTATTTGCATAAAGGACTCTGATTGGCCATCCACATTCCAACATTCTAAGGTGACTCAGAGGGAAAAGGAAAGGCCTCAGGCAGTCAGACGCTGCGGCCCACAGCAGTGACGGATCAGGACCAAACTTGCCACACAGGGGCCCAATGGCCCACTTCACAACGCAACCCTCACCCAATGACCAATACAGACCAAAATTAGCACACAGAGCCCCCTTGACCCACTCAACACCCTGGTGCTGTTTCAAGGAGGATGGACCACAGATGATGGGACTTGAAATACCTTCACTCACCTTCCGAGACCGCTGCAACCCTCATCCAAAGAATGATCAAGACCAAAAGTGACACACAGAGCCCCCATGACCCACTCTACATCCTGGTGCTGTTTGAAGGGGGGTGGACCATGGCCAATAGGACTTGCAGTACCTTCACTAAGTTCCTGAGACCACTGCAAGCCACATAAACATCTAATAGGAACCAACCTTGGCACACAATGCCTTTTTCAAATAACCCGGGCACTGCCGGGTCCCCAAGCTAGTTGATAATATTTTCAACCTCACCACACACTAAGTATTTTGACCATTTCTACTGTAATACTTCACATTCTGAGCTATCACACGGACAAGTATAATACCTGCCCATTCTGCAGTCTTTGTCTTCTTTTTTCAAAAGGGAAACTTCACAGTTGCAAAAGTCTGGAGTAGTGATGTATCGAAATTGCACAATTCCTGATGAATACATTAATTTTAAAAGGATACCATAAACGTTTCATGAAAGAGGAGTACTGGCGAGAAAAAGAACATCGAGGCTCACTTTGAGACCACTCACAGGAACATCACTTCTCTAAACATGACAAACACTCGTAACATGGGCACATATGACAGTTCCCATCCCAAGTGTACATGAACATCTTTAGCTGGTTCTGCATGCAGCGGGATCTCTGAAGATGATTGCTCCCTGACTCAAAAAAAATTCAGTTCCAAACACTTCTGAACAGTTTACAGAGTCCTACGGGGCGACCGGCAGAAGTAGTTTTGCCGCTTATGATGGGCTCCGTGGCACTCTGTCTGTAAACTGTTTTTAAAGTGTGTAGAAACAGGTGACCCTGCACCTAGTGAGTTCCTTAGGAATTGTTCCTGTGATATATATTGCCTTCTCTTAGGAATTGTTGTTGTTTATTTGATTAGTCACTTCCAACTCTTCGTGACCTCATGGATGAATCCAGGCAGGAGCTCCCTGTTGGCCATGGCCACCCCCATCTCCTTCAAGGTCAAGCCAGACCCTTAGAGCAGTGTTTTTCAACCTTTTTTGAGCCGCTGCACATTTTTTACATTTACAAAATACTGGGGCACACCACCAACCAAAATGACACAAAATGACACTCTAACTTACTATATTGTACTATACCATTATACTGTAATATTATTAGTACTGTTACAAGTATTATAAAATATATAATTTCAATATTGTATTATTTTTAAAAGTGTTATCTTGGATTACATTATAATAATATAAATATTATAGGCACATACAATATATTATCAGTAAAGCACAGTTAATCCTGACTGTTATCAGGATTAACTGAAGACGCAGGTTTGCAGCTTGGGAGTGATCCTGGATTCATCGCTGAGCCTGGAACCCCAGGTCTCGGCGGTGGCCAGGGGAGCTTTTGCACAGTTAAGACTCGTGCGCCAGCTGCGCCCGTACCTTGGGAAGTCTGATCTGGCTACGGTCATCCACGCTCTGGTCACATCCCGAATAGATTACTGCAACGCACTCTACGTGGGGCTGCCTTTGAAGACAGTTCGGAAATTACAACTAGTCCAACGGGCGGCAGCCAGATTACTAACTGGAGCTACATACAGGGAGCATACCACCCCCTGTTGTGTCAGCTCCACTGGCTGCCTATCCACTTCCGAGCTCAATTCAAAGTGCTGGTCTTGACCTTTAAAGCTCTATACGGTTCTGGCCCATCTTACTTGTCCGAACGCATCTGCCGCTACATCCCACCTCGTAATTTAAGATCATCCGGGGAGGCCCTGCTCTCGCTCCCGCCGACTTTTCAAATGCGGCTGGTGGGGACGAGGGAGACGGCCTTCTCGGTGGTGGCTCCCCATCTGTGGAATGCACTTCCTAGTGACATACGATCAATTCCATCCCTCCTGACATTCAGGAAAAAAGTAAAAGCCTGGCTATGGGACCAGGCATTTGCACACTAGCACAAGGCAGCAATATTATTATTTTTTTTAACTTAAATGAATGTGTATGATATGTTGATGTAATTATATTTTAATGTGTAATGTTTGGGGGGGGGTTTATACTGTGTTTTATGTGTTTTACTGTGTTGGCATCGAATTGTGCCTTTTTGGAAGCCGCTCTGAGTCCCCCCTCGGGGGTTGAGAAGAGCGGGGTAAAATGCCGGAAATAAATAAATAAATAAATTATCATTACTCTCATAGTCAATAACAGTATACACCATGACTATGACAAATACTGATAATATAACAATATAATACTAAGGGAAAATAATAATATGTTAATACATAGTTCATAATAATAATAATAATAATAATAATAATAATATAGCCCATGAGACTCCTTCCATGTCACATCACAGTCTCTGAGGCCCGGTAGGCCACTCATGTACCTGCCCGGAGGCGGGCCCCATTGTTCCCCGCGTCATGGCATCAGTAGGCGAAGAGGCAGTAGAGCCGCGGGTAGGAGAGGAAGCCCGTGAAGGTGGAGGCGGCGGCGCCAGCCAGGGCCAGGCTCAGGCTCAAGGGCTTCACCGCCCCGGCCGGCCAGACCAGTGCCAGGCTCGCCGCCAAGCCCAGCACCGCCAGGCACAACCGCTGCCGCATCGCCTCAGACGAGGCACTTCCGCTCCACTGGTGTCCCCTCAGGGAAGGTGCTTTCAGTCCCGCCGCCTCCGCCACTGCCATCTTGGTGCCAGGCGGGAGTTCAAAGCCATTGCAACGGGATTGGCCCACGGGGAATAAAGGAGTGTGGCTTATTCAAGACTCAAGTTCCAATTTCCCACGGCACACCTGATGATCACTCATGGCACACTAGTGTGCCATGGCACACCGGTTGGGAAACACTGACTTAGAGGATAACACCCATCCATCTTGCCCTGGGTTGGCCCCTCTTCCTTTTTCCTTCCCTCCCCCCCAGCATCATTGTATTCTCCAAGCTTTCCTATCTTCTCATGATGTGAACAAAGGACTTCATCTTTGTCTCTAATACACTTTCCTCCAGTGAGCAGTCGTGCTTTCTTTTCTGAAGGATGAACTGGTTGGATCTTCTTGTGGTCCAAGGTACTCTCAAAACGTTCCTCTAGCACAACAGTTCTGGAGCATCCATTTTCCTTCACTCAGCCTTTTTTGTGGTCCAGTTCTCACATCCATATGTTACTATGGGGAATACCATTGCTTTAACTATGTGGATTTTCATTGCCAGTGTGATGCCTTAGGAATAGAATTACAGTATGACCTCAATGTTCATGAGAAGAGTATCCACAGTTTCATTATTGGATATCTATCAAAATAGGTCCTCTCTAGACACTTTTAAGGTTCTCCGGTGAAACTCCTTGGTGGAGGCAATATATATCACAGGAAGTCCTGGGTTCCAAGGGAAAAAAGAAGAGGCCAAAGAAAAGAACAGCCAAAAGAACAGTCCCAAGTACACAGACAGCAGGTTTCAAACAAACCAAAGATGCCAAGTATTGCCTGATATTGAATGCAAAGCACGGCTGTCTCTGGTTAATATGTCATCTACCTGAGTCCCCTATGGGGTTGAGAAAGGCAGGGTATAAATATGGCAAATAAATAAATAATATGTAAAAAGAAGACCAATACTAGGTGCTGTAGGCTCTATTTCAGGGGACGAGGCTGTCAAAATCCCTTCTAGTCCAAGAAAAATTCAATATGCAACTGGGAGGAACATATATGGAATGTAGGGAAAAAAAGAGAGAAGATCAACCCACCTTCTAAGTGCCTGGGCACCATTTTAATAAAACCTGGATATTTCCAAGTTGAGGGAAATGGTAAGGAGGCAGTTTGACTCATTTTTAGAAGGACCAAGCTTCAGAATATTCTGAGCCATAGAAGTTGGTTACATTGATGTTTTAGGCCGCTGGATGTTCAGCAAAGTGACACTCAAGCAATTGGACCCATGCACAATGGGAGAGGTTCGAACGTGAGACACTACCTACCTGGCTCAAATGCCCATTCTCGGATGGAGGAGAGAGCGTTGCCTCCCTCTTTAGGAATTGATTTCACTGGACTGTGGAAGGAGTCACCTCTGGACCCACCATCTTTTTATGGGGCATGTGCAGGCCCGGATTAACACTTTTTGCGCCCTAGGCCACACTTTGGAATTACGCCCCCTTTAAGCCAACCTCCCGCCACCTCCAAGGTCCTCAATCCCACCGGCTGGAAAGCTCCGCTGTGCTCTAAAAGTCTCCTCGGGAGTCAGGAGGTTTGGGGAGAGCGCAGCGGGTGCAAACTCACTCCAAAGACCATGCACGAGAGAGAGAGAGCAAGAGAGAGAAAGCGCAAGAGAGAGAGAGAGAGCAAGAGAGAGAGAGAGAGAGAGAGAGAGAGAGAGAGAGAGCGAGAGAGAGAGAGAGAGAGAGAGAGAGAGAGCGCAAGAGAGAGAGAGAGAGAGCAAGAGAGAGAGAGATGAGAGAGAGAGCGAGAGAGAGTGCAAGAGAGAGAGAGAGAGAGAGAGCGAGAGAGAGAGAGAGAGAGAGAGAGAGTGCAAGAGAGAGAGTGAGAGAGAGTGAGAGAGAGAGAGCGAGAGAGAGAGAGAGCAAGAGAGAGAGTGCAAGAGAGAGAGTGAGAGAGAGTGAGAGAGAGAGAGAGCGCGCAAGAGAGAGAGTGAGAGAGAGAGAGAGAGAGAGAGAGAGAGAGACGGAGGGGACGGAGCAGGGGCTTTGCCGGGAGAAGGAGCGAGGAGGGGCATGGGAAAGGGGGAAAGAGGAGCAGACCAGGTGTTTTTTTGGTGCGTGATTTGCCCCCCATGGCTTGTGCCCCTAGGCCATGGCCTCGTTGGCCTTATGGGTAATCTGGGTATGGGCATCTGCAGAAGATGCTGACTCCTGGCAGTGTTTGACAGTTGCTGGGTACCAGCTATGAAACACCCATCGGGAGCCAACATAAGAACTGAAGCACTTTAAAGACAGAATAAACCAGCTCTTTGCAGGTAGCAGACAGGAGGGAGTCTGGCAGGGCGCAGATAAATAAAGAAGCATATGTTTGCTTTCATAGAAGTGATATTGTTTGAAATATGAGCACCGCATCCCAGATGCTTGCCTGCAGAGCCCCAGCATTATTAAAACTCTGCCTTGCTCATGATGGACGGCGGATCTAATCTCTCCTTCTCTCTCAATCTGTTTGGAAACAAGATTCTTGTTAGGCATCAGAACCTGGTTGGTCTCATTGGAGAATGGAGTGGAATGAGGCCAAATGAGTGTTTCTACTTGGAAACGCAAGCTATCCTTATGCAAAAGCCCCTTACATCTTGGGTCTAGAAAAGTGTTTCCCAACCACTGTGCCGCAGCACACTAGTGTGCCGTGAGTGATCATCAGGTGTGCCGTGGGAAAAGCAGGAGGCAGCTATGGCTGCTACTGCTGTTGTTATTGCTGTCCCTCTCCCTGCTGTTGTTCCCAGGCCCCTCCCATCTTCGCCCGAGCCGTCCGCGCCATCCTTCCCCTCAGTGTCCGAAGGGAAAGCAGCAGCGGCGCCGGAGGCCGCTTCCTCCTTGCCCCGGCCTGCTCTTTCCCTCATGCTCACTCAAGTGTGTGTGTCTGTGTGTGTATGTGTGTGTGTGAGAGAGAGAGAGAGCACAACAGCGCAGGCAGAAAAGCAAACATCACAGGGAAACATGTCTGTGTAGGAAAGTGAACATTAGGAAGAGCTTCCTGACTGTGAGAGCTGTTCAGCAGTGGAACTCTCTGCCTCAGAGTGTGCTTCCGTCTGGCTGCTCTCTTTCCAGTCGGCTTTCCTGCCATTCCTGCCAGGATAGCTATATTGTGTTCATCGAAACAGGCCCAGGTTTCACACTGAGTGTATAAATACATTTTAAAACATATTAACTATATGTATTACTGTGTTAGAGTGTCATTTTGTGTCATTTTGGTTGATGGTGTGCCCCAGGATTTTGTAAATGTAAAAAATGTGCCACTGCTCAAAAAAGGTTGAAAAACACTGGTCTAGAAGATTGAAAAGACTATATTTCCTTCCCTTGTACAATGCCACCATGGTATTTGTGGCCCCAGTTCCAATGGATCATCTGAGCAACGGTGTTATGCCTCTGCTTGTAGTCTGCATGATCTTTTTGCAGCAGCTGAGAATGTGATGCATCATTTCATCTGTTTCTTTGCAGACTCAACAGTTGGAATCTGTTGTTGGCTTTTTATTTATTATTTTTATTTCCCGCATTTATATCCCGTCACTTCTCAACCCCCGAAGGGGGACTCAGGACGACATTACAATTAAGCCCAATTAGAGGCTATTTACAAAATTGCAACAATAAAATCACATATTAAAACATCACATCATAAAAACAATACATAGTTTAAAAACCATACAAAAATTGAACAATAAAAACCAGCCTCGACAGTCATATCACCATTGCAATTTGTCCCTTAAAGTGCTGCTACATCTATTGCCCAAAAGGCTGGTCCCAAAACCATGCCTTCAATTTCTTAAGGAAAGCCAGGAGGGAGGGGACACATCTTAATTCTGTTGGAAGAGCATTCCATAGTCGGGGAGCCACCACCGAGAAGGCCCTGTCCCTCGTTCCCGCCAGGCGCATTTGAGCTGTTGGCAGAAGCGAGAGCAGGGCCTTGCCGGATTTATTATTATTATTATTATTAATAATAACTCTATTTATACCCCGTCTTTCTCGCCATGAGGACTTAAGAGGGCTAACATTCCCACACTTTAGTCAAAGTTTAGACAGAGCAATACAAAAGTTAAAAAGCATTTGAAACCTTCAAGGGAGGCCATTCTCTTGGTATTATTATTATTATTATTTGCCATTTTCTCTCTCTTAAAGAGACCCTATTTTGAGAGGAGTCAAGACAGGGTCAATCTGGTGGAGCCTCCATACTTGGCCTGTAGACCTTACATTCCTAAATGGGGCCTTCTGGGGATGCATTTGACTGCTGAGGATGAAGTAAGACTTCTCTTCTACTTGAGTTCTTGTTTAACCTAATAATTACTTTGGTTTCTTAAAGTTTTAACTCATTCACCTGAGTTAATTCAGTTTTAACTCATTAATAAAGTTTTAACTTATTCGCCTGTTGGTCTCCATTGTAAGAAGGACCGAGGAGGATTTGTAAACAACAAGAAGAAGTAAACTGTTGTTTACCTCTGGTTCAGTGAAAATACTCCAAAAACTGATGAAAGGAGTGACAGACCCACTTTCTAATCCCAGGGCATGTTTTACAAGGAATTTCCCAATCTTTAGGGCAAGAGGGCAAAGTTTTCACTCATTCAACTGAATGCTACTGTTTGTTGCACTAGAGCCCTGAAGCCCTTTTCACCACAAACCACACACAGTGCAGATAAAAAGCAGAGTATACTAAAAGCTGAATATATGAAAAGGAAGCAAATATTTAAAAGGAATAATAGTTCACCAGGTTATGTCCATAGAAGCAAAAGTCCCAAAATATCCCTTCAGAGAAAGTCTCTAAGATAATTCCAGCGATTTGTGCAAGAACAAGGTACATAAATCCAAGGCAGGCAAAACTATGCCATTCAAAGACAAGGTACATAAATTCCAGACAGGCAAAACTATGCCTCACAAAATCAGAACACAGAAACAGGATTACTTAAATTTCCCGGCTCTTCCCGAGAGGTCTGTACCTGAATGCAGTGTTGGTCTCAGAATGATTGTATCAACATAAACAACTTTTAAAATCCAAAATCCCTCCCATGAGATCACTTCTTTTGCACCTGCTCTCCTTATCCCTGAGCCATTTGGAGAAGTGAGACCGTAATTGATGGCCCTGTTGTCTTAGCTCTAATCTCTCTGTCTTTCCCAATTTCCTTGGACTGAACTTCTGGTAGATTCCCATGGGAATGACCTTCACCATTCTCTTGGTAACTACTAGGAAAATCCAAAACATTGCTGCCGAAAGATTCCAAAAATTTCTCTCTGGGCCCTCTGAACCTTTCTCAGCACACCCAGCCTCAGATTCTGAATACTCAGAATCTGACAAGGCCATAACAACATTAGTCTCCATTTTGAGAAGTACTGCAGAAGCAAACAGAGATGTAGTATGAGCCATAGTGTTATTTCTGGGGCAGGAGGGGTATTTTAATTGCTTTACAACCTATGGGGGTTTCCATGGCTTTGTAGCCAAAAAATATCCCAAAATCACACTTTTTTCTAAAAAAAAGATTTAAGAGGTTCCTTGAGGGAGCTCTAAGCCCACTGGTGGCGTAGCAGGTTAAACCACTGAGCTGAGCTGCTGAATGTGCTGACCAAAAGATTGGTGGTTAAAACTGGGGAGCGGGGTGAGCTCCTGTTGTTAGGCTCAGCTTCTTCTAACCTAGCAGTTCAAAAACATGCAAATGTGAGTAGATTACTAATGGTGCTCCATGCAGTCATTATGGTGATATGACCTTAGAGGGGTCTATGGACAATGCTGACCTAGAAATGGAGATGAGCACCACCCCCAGAGTTGGACATGATGTCAGGAGACACCCTAGCTTTACCTTTTGAGGGAACTTGTGGGGGACATTGAGGGCCACAAAAGTGGGTTTTTGGGAGCAGCATGGAACTGACAGGATACCTTATGCCAGTGTTTCCCAACCAGTGTGCCGTGAGCGATCATCAGGTGTGCCGTGGGAAATTGGAACCTCCAGGAAGGGGGGGGGGAGAGTATAGTGTGTTGAAGTATAAGAACCCTAAGAAACCTATCCTGATAAAGGCACAAAATTACAAACCCCTCCCCCCTGCTCCCCACCCGTTGTCTACTTGGTCTCTCCCTCTTCATGCATTGGGAAGGCCCACCTCCCTTTCCCCAAGTAGAGACCTCCTCTTGCCTCCTGGGGGTTCTGTGAGGGAAGTTTGGCCCAGTTCTATCATTGGTGGGGTTCAGAATGCTCTTTGATTGTAGGGGAACTATAAATCCCAGCAACTACAACTCCCAAATGTCAAGGTCTATTTCCCCTGAACTCCATCTACGTTCATATTTGGGCATATTGAGTATCCATGCCAAGTTTGGTCCTGATCCAACATTGTTTGAGTCCACAGTGCTCTCTGGATATAGGTGAACTACAACTCCAAAACTCAAGGTCAATGCCCACCAAACTCTTATAGTATTTTCTCTTGGTCAAGGGAGTTCTGTGTGGGAAGTTTGTGTCTTTCTGCCATTCATGCCAGGATATCTATGTTGAGTTCATCGAAACAGGCCCAGGTTTCACACTGAGTGTATAAATACATTTTAAAAACATATTAACTATATGTATTACTGTGTTAGTCATTTTGTGTCATTTTGGTTGGTGGTGTGCCCCAGGATTTTGCAAATGTAAAAAGTGTGCCATGGCTCAAAAAAGGTTGGGAAACACTGCCTTATGCCATCCTTGGTACACTCATCATAATGCAGCTGAACTTCAGTGGTGTTCGAAGTCAAGTCATTACAGAATTTCAAGGCCACAGACAGTAAGAATTCAATTAATTCAGTCTCTAAGGGCAAAGAAGTCAGTATTCAATATTCTCTGAAAAATTGAGAGATTTTACTGGGTGAACATTCAAAAGGAGAGGCTTCTAAAGGACTGGGGTCTGGAATGCATTGCTGAAGTTCACCGAATGGGACTGCTATGATAATATTATACCTTTAGATTAGAAATGAGAGACTTCATTTATTCCAATCTCCTTAATTTTGGCCTCTTTTCGTCTGCTCTGCATTAATCTCTCTCTGCATGTGCTCTCTTTGGAATAGAAAATCCTCCCAAAATATGTGTGTGTATAGAGAGAAGGGGGGGTTATACATTTAAAATACATATATGCATGTTTGAAACTGTCAATCTTAGTATCTATTGGATAACACAATTCCTATCATCCCCAGAGGTAGCCTTATTAGTCATGGGCCAAAATTAATAGTTGGATGGTGGAATAATAAGAAATGGGGGAAGCGATGTGCTTGGAATGTCAAAAAGATACGAAAAGCAGCACAATTTATTAATTCAAGAGAAGGTCAAGGCTGGCCTTGATAGCAGAGAGATTTCAAGGAGTCGGTTGCCCATCTATTATTCGTTTATGGAAGTTTGAAAAATAAGTCAACTGTGCGGCTTAACACCCACACAGACAAGATTGAAGCCACTTCTGATAAGGATGCTGCACATGAGAGAAACTTCTCAGCATTTGGCTGGATGAAGAGGACATGAAAGTGGTGATTCAAAAGAAACAGAAGAGAAAGAAAGAGACAGACAAGCAGAACATGCACAGCAGTCCTGAGGACCATCAGTCACAATTCTTTTTGGACTACAACTCCCAGAATCTCCCAATCTGCATGTTACCCTCAAAGTCTGGACCAAGGCTAGACATTGGGTTTCATAGCAGTTACTTTGGGTTTGATGAGAGTTATCCAAGGTACTGAATATATTTTGGGAATAGAGTTCAGGACCTTGGTGAGCTCTCATGTACCACCTCAGTAAAATCTGGCGTATTTGTGATTAGCCGTCCTAGCCGTCCCCTGCCACGCAGTGCTGTGATCCAGTCTGTGTATATGTATTTTGTGTGTGTAATATGTGTGTGTGTGTGTGTATTTTTGTGTATATGTGGTTTTGCGCATGCATTGTAATGTTTGTTTTTTTTTGGCTTTTTAAGTCTCTTCTGCTGTGTTTTTCAGTGTTGTGAACAAATTTGGTGTCAGTTTGTCTAGTGGGTTTTGAGTTATGTTAATCCCACAAACAAACATTGCATTTTTATTTAAATAGATGTCACCACTTGGGCAACTCACCGGGAATGTGGCGCAGCTGGGTGGGTGTCAGCTGCATAAGATCTCTACTGACCAGAAGATCATGAGTTCGAGGCCTGCGCAGGTCGAGGTGGGCTCTCGACCTATTGTGTAGTCTGTTGTCGACCTTTGCAACCCGAAAGACAGTTGCATCTGTCAAGTAGGAAATTAAGATACCACCTAGTGGGGAGGCTAAATTTAACTGATTTATGAGGCCATTAAAAAGATCTCCAGGAAACACGCTGAAGAATGAAGGAGTGCGACAGCTCCCCCTGGTGGCCAGATGTTAAATTGCCTCTGTCTGTCTTGTGTGTTTATGTGTCTAAATGTAATGTGTACTTTGTAATCCGCCCTGAGTCCCCTGCAGGGTGAGAAGGGCGGAATAGAAATGAAGTAAATAAATAAATAAGTAAATAAACTCACAACAACAACACATCAGCCTGCACACATTTTGGTGCCTCAAATATTAGCCCTGCCTCTGGGTATATTTGACCTGCTGATTCCAAGCATGGCACCAATTTCCCCGTATCAGCTTTTGAGATACAGAACATATGTCATCTACCAGTTACCCATAGAAAACCATGATAACCATATCAAAGAAACTGGAGCTGATGAGGTCTATCCAATGCAGTCTTTTGAATCAGTGATCCAAATAACCCCAGGAACAGGTCCAAAAACCAAGACACCAAGAACTTTTTGTCTGTGTTGTTGTTGTTGCTGCTGCTGTTGATGTTGTTGTTATTTACAACACCCTTTCCACTAAATAATGGAACATCAAATATATACAGTCAAAGTGGATAACACTTAAGCCTATAAATATACATATGTCCAGCTGCTTCCATAGAGGAACCTAGATGTGTGTGAGTTACCAGCAAGATACTAACAACTATATATATTCCCTTTTATAACATTCTGCACACCAGTTAAGGACCTTTTGTGGAAAAAAGGAAGATCATAATCATGTTGACAAAAATCAATACCGTCAATAAATGGTTCTCAAACTCATTTTTTCGCACCCGCTGGGGATTTGGAGGTAAACACAATTCAGGGCTGATCGATGAAGCTCCCCAGTGCTGGGTCTTGTTATGATCCTGTCAACATAGATGGCGGGAATCTGTTTCCTATAGTTTCATCAGTTCTTCTTCATCATTGTCAACAGTGATGCTTTTAGGATGTGACCCGAATCTAACCCAACAAGGAGACGAAGAGATGAAACACAGAGAGAATAATGCAGGTTGTGTTGGAGATAAATTCAGGAGGTGAAGAGTATTGCTGGGGAGGTTGAGAAATGTTGGGAAATGTGTCCGTTTCATACAGAGCCCAAATCTTGCATCTGATCAGGCTTGCTTTGGAAAGCTTTTGGCACTTTCCAAGGCTAAGAAGGCTTTCTTCCAAAACAGAGCTGACTCAAAGCTCTGTGTGGGATGTGCAATATGTAAACATAGAGAAGAAACAAAAGCTGACGGTTGTTTACATTTGTTGCAGTTAAAATACTCCAGGAGTAGAGGGAAGGAGTGGCACACCCACTTTCTAATCCTAAGGCACATTTTATATTGAGTTCTCCAATCTCTAGGGCAAGGGCCAACTCTGTCTGGGATGCATCCTCATTTCTTTCCCCTTCCAAGTTAAGGTCATAGAATCACAGAATCCTAACATTGGAAGAGATCTCATGGGCCATCCAGTCCAACCCCATGCCGCCAAGAAGCAGGTGAGGTTGTCTCCAGGGGTGCCCCCCTACTTTGTGGGGTGCCCCAGGGGGCAATCCTCTCTCCCCTCTGTTGTTTAACATCTATGTACGACCACTTGCTCGACTGGTACGTACTGTAGCTTCGGGCTGGAGTGTCACCAATATGCGAATGATACCCAGCTCGTCCTGGGGATGGAGAGCAGACCCGATTCCGTACCTGATAATTTCCATCGTTGCCTTGAAGCCATTACTGGAAGTCTGCGAGCCAGTAGGTTGAAGGTGAATCCGGCTAAGACGGAGATCCTGTGGCTGGGTCGTCCGGGCACTGGAGAGGTCCGGCTTCCAACCCTGGACGGCGTGACGCTATGTCCGTCGTCAGCTGTTAAGAGTCTTGGTGTCACACATATCTCCACCGTCAGTAGAGTAGCATTCTTTCATCTCCACCAGGCGAGGAAGCTGGCCCCCTACTTGTCCCGCCACGACCTAGCCACAGTGGTCCAAGCCACGGTCATCTCAAGGTTGGACTACTGTAACGCTCTCTACATTGGCCTTCCTTTGTCGGTGATCCGGAAACTTAAACTGGTGCAGAATGCTGCAGCTCGGTGAACTGCACTGGCTCCCAGTGGAGTATCGGATTACCTTCAAAGTGCTGGTACTGACCTTTAAGGCCTTGAATGGTCTGGGGCCAGTGTACTTGAGGGATCGCCTCACCCCATATTGTCCCACTAGACCACTGCGTTCAGAGTCACATAACCTCCTTGTAATCCCAAATTGCAAGACCTTTCATTCGACTTCAACACGGAGGAGAGCTTTCCGTATTATCGCTCCAACACTCTGGAACGCGCTCCCTCCAGAAGTTAGCGCTTTGTCTAGCTTGCTGGCTTTCCAGAAGGCCTGCAAGACTTTATTGTTCGAACAGGCATTCAGCCTCTAAAGCTGCAGACCCTCTGACAGTGTAAAACTGCAGGCCCTCTGTTGCCTGCTACCATGCGTTTTTGGGTTGTTGTATTATTTTTATGATTTTTAATGTATTATGTATATGCTGTTTTAACTGTGTTTTAACTGTGTAAGTTGCCCTGAGCCGGATGGGAGTGGCGACGGACAAATCCAAATAAATAAAATAAATAATAAATAATAAAGCACCCCGACAGATGGCCATCCAGCCTCTGCTTCAAAGCCTCCAAAGAAGGAGTCTCCACCTGCATCTCGCTTTTCTAGCTTGCCTCCTCTTACTTATCCCCACTGTTAAGCAATCCAGTGAGCATAAGCCAGAATTTCATAGTTAGCCCTGCATCAGAGTCCAGAATTACATTGAACTTCATGGTGAGCAAGAGTCCCTTCTTATCCGTAGTCTTTCCCTGCAAGATTTTGGCCTCTTTGAGTAGCGGAAACAAAGAATCCACAGTCGCATAGTCAGTGGTGTAAGGCTAAAGGCAAGACTCTAGAGCAGGCATGGGCAAACTTGGGCCTTCCCTCCACGTGTTTTGGACTTATGTATTTATTTATTTATTGTATCGATTTGTATACCATCCTTCTGATTTGGCTCAGGATAGTTTACAGTACATCGGCCAAAACATTAAAAAATGAACGATAAAATCAACAATAACACTTGAAACAGATTAACAAAGTTAGCTCATGACCATTAAAAGAGCACAGGTCATTAAAAACTTTGGGAGCCTATCTTAATAGTTTGGCTCTCCAAATTAAAGACCAAGTTATAACAAACTCAGGAGCTTCTCTCTATGCGTCTGCTCCCGTCGCCATCTTGCTCCACCCCCTGTCAGCTCATGACCAGGAATAACTAGACATTAAATGCCTGACGGAAAAGAACTGTTTTGCAGGCTTTCCGAAATGCCGGCAGTTCAGTGATTGCTCGAACTTCAGGTGGCAGGGTGTTCCATAGGCTCGGAGCAACAACAGAGAAGGCCCTCTGCCTAGTTGAGGACAGTCCGTAAGGAAGGAATCTGTAAGAGGTTGTGGTCTTCAGATCGAAGAGAACTCTGGGGAACATATGGGAGTAAAAAACTATACAGCTATTCAAGTATGCAAATAAGCACAGTCAAACAGTTTTAGTAAAATCAATTCATTAGATTGCACAACATATATATATATCAGCATATACATAATACATTAAAAATCATAAAAACAATACAACAACCCGAAAACGCATGGTAGCAGGCAACAGAGGGCCTGCAGTTTTACACTGTCAGAGGGTCTGCAGCTTTAGAGGCTGAATGCCTGTTCGAACAATAAAGTCTTGCAGGCCTTCTGGAAAGCCAGCAAGCTAGACAGTGTTGCCCACTGTTTATAGAGTGGATAAACCACTATAGCAGTGTCGCTATACAGATTACTCAATGCAGTTCATGTTATCAAAAAAGCACAGTGGCTGGTACAAATAAATCAATGGAGAAGGCCATTTCCGGATCTTGGGGTGGCCCGTCCTCCGTGCGGTTTGAACGACTCCTAACGATTTACTTGAACCGAGGACACTATTATTTTACGCCTCTGAGGAAGTCTTAACGAGGAAACGGCCCTCAGCCGGCTCAGGAGAGAGCTCCCGCCGTCAGGCGACCCTTCCTCCACTGCCTTCACCTACTCCGTGAACAGTGGACCCCTCTACTACTACCCAGGCATTCGCCAAGACACCCATCACTTTTAGGACGCCCTGTAAACTCTTCCCGAACTACCCTACCCGACATCCATTGCAGGCCGCCATTGCGCGTTCCTGCACATGCGCACTCACGTTCGGCTTTACAGAGCAGCCCTAGCTGGACTACGACGCCCAGAACCCACAGCGGCGAGCCACTGCGCATGCCCGCACGAGATTCACAGCATCTGGGACTCTTTAGCGTCTCCAGCCTTTCTCTTCCGTTTGACTCGGATCACCAGGGGACCCTCCCACCTGTAAACGGTCTATACTATTCCATTGTGATATATTGGACTGTTTTTTTGTTCACAGGAAGGTCTAACCTTTTTCCTTTCTGTACTAATTGACTTCTCCATTGATTTATTTGTACCAGCCACTGTGCTTTTTTGATAACATGAACTGCATTGAGTAATCTGTATAGCGACACTGCTATAGTGGTTTATCCACTCACATTTGTTTATATATCCCATTGTGGAAAGTGATATATATATATGTTGTGCAATCTAATGAATTGATTTTACTAAAACTGTTTGACTGTGCTTATTTGCATACTTGAATAGCTGTATAGTTTTGACACTACGGTGTTGCCCACTGTTTATTTTCTTCTTCTAACATATGGGAGTAGACGATCCCTCAAGTACACAGGCTCCAGACCATGCAAGGCCTTAAAGGTCAAAACCAATACTTTGAAGATGATCCAGAGCTCAATTGGCAACCAGTGCAGCTGCCGTAGGAATGGAGTGATGTGAGCCCTGGCTGGTACTCCAGCCACAAATCCCGCCGCAGCATTCTGCACCAGTTTAAGCTTCCGGATGACTGACAAAGGAAGACCGATGTAAAGGGCGTTACAGTAGTCTAGCCTCGAGATAACCATTCCCTGGATTACCGTGGCTAGGTCGCTTCCGGTGAGGTGGGGAGCCAGCTGCCTAGCCTGCCACAGATGAAAAAAGGCAGATCTGCTGACAGCCGAGACCTGCACCTCCGTTGTCAGCAGCGGCTCCAATTGGACCCCTAGGCTCTTTACTAACAACAACGAGCGTAGTGCCTCGCCATCCAGAGTAGGCAGCCGGAGCCCACACTCACCAGGGCAACCCAGCCAAAGGATCTCCGTCTTCGACTCCCACTGTTAAGAATTGTGGGAGTTGAAGTCCAAAACACCTGGAGGGCCCAAGTTTGCCCATGCCTGCTCTAGACCTCTTCTAGTTCTGCCCACAAATCAGAATTTTTAAAGCACTTTGGACTTTTTTAAAGCATAATGGACTGAAAGCCCACCTGTCTGCAATTTGTTGTCTTCATTTAACGCAACGATTCCATCAAATTTTGGTAACGAGAAAGGAAAATTACAGCCATTTGGAGGTTTCTAACAACTGGCCACAAATTCCAGGAATTGTGACTTGCATGGGTTGAAAGCAAAGCACACAAATGGACAAAATGGTTTTATTTTCTGAAAACATGGGCTTAAATCCCTAGCTCCATTCTGTAGTTGGTCCATACCTGCCTTGCATCCCTTTTTGCATGACTTTGGATCATGATGGAATTTCAGTCAAGAATGTATCTAGAAAAGATATGCCCCTGCCATAGATGGCTATATTCTATTTTATTTCCCAGCCATGATCATTCGTGTGGAATGATTAATCTATAGTAATCATAAGCCCAAATTGGCCTTTTCTTCGTTCCTTTGTTTTGTTTGTAAATGGTTCCTTTTTAACTAAGTGGGCTTGTCATTTATCAATGTTCTGGTTGAGGTGTTTGGACAAACACATTTTGCACAACGTGCTGAAGGTTCCCTTTTGTTTCCTCTCTTTTGTGATTTATGATCCGTGTTGTTTGGCTTGTCATTAAATACGCTCTCTCCTCCCTATTGTAAAACCGACACAGAATAATTAACCGTAAGTCATCAGAAGTGGTGGGGGGTTTTCCCCCCCTAGATGACTAAATCTTCTTCAAAACTGTTGTGATTCCGACTCTTCTTGTCAAGCTATCAGAATGTTCTTGAGAACGCAATGCAGAAATGTCACACTGCACCACAAAACACAGGCTCTGATCCAACACTGAAGAGGCAACGCATAACTTTGCACTCTCAGAGTTACACAACAGTTGTGCAACACTACCTCCAAAGTGTGGCACGACACAAGCAAATGCTCCATGACACAAAGTTTTAAATCTCGCCAAATATTCACTTGTTTCTTCTCTCCGTGGATTGTTGCACTTGCTACCAGGTCTGTTTCCAGATTTTGCTCCTTGCATTATGGCTTTGTGCTTCGGGAGATCTACACAGTAGAATGAACACAGTTTGACACCCCTTTAGCTGCCATAACGCAATGCTATGGACTCCAAGGGCTTGTAGGTTTACACCAGTGTTTCTCAACCGGTGTGCCATGGGAAATTACAGGAGAGAGAGAGAGAGAGAGAGAGAGAGAGAGAGAGCCTTGCAGGAAACTTCAGGCAGTGGAAATGAGGCTTTTCTGGCCAAAGCAGCAATGCCAGCCAGCCTGGCTGCAGTCAGGGAGAGCCCTCGGCATCCAGAACTTTCCTCCCTCTCTCCCCTCTCTCTCCTTATCTTCCTTCCCTCACTCTGTGCACCAAGGGCTACCTGGCTGGGCTGCGGCTCCTCCTGCTTCTTGGTTCCTGGGCGATCTTCTGCCCTCCTCCCCTCCAGCAGCAAGGAGGAGGAGAGGGAGGAGGGGTCCGCGGGAGCTGCCCCCGTCTGACCCCGCTCCCGGAGGCTTGAGGCGAGGCTTTCTGCCCTCTAGCCCCTCCGTGCCTGGGAAAGGGAGCAACCCCTCATCTCCTGGCCTCTCCTGGCTGGGCTCTGGGTTCGCAGAGCAGAGGCCAGGATGCAACGCAGGCCCACAGCCCAGCTTGGTTCCTTCCCGATCTGGCCCCAATGCGACAGCAGGGAAGCTGAAGGGATGCAGGAGGTAGGCACTCCTGGGGGGTCTAAACCCCTTCGGGAAGGAGAGCTGGGGGTGGTGACGGCTGTGAACCTCCGCCGCAGTTTGTTCCGAGGCTCGGAGCCACCCTGTGTGCTCAATTCCTATTCGTCCTGCTCAGCCGAGCCCGCATGTGCTTCGGCCACTCAGCGCACCCCTCCCCTGCAGGACGGTGATGGGCATCCTGCGAATGGGCCTCCTGGGGGGGGGGGGGAGGGGGTTTGGCGGAAGCAGCAACATCACGAAGGGAGAGGGTGACAGTTAGTAAAATGACAGTGTCATTTTGTGTCATTTTGGTTGGTGGTGTGCCCCAGGATGTTGTAAATGTAAAAAATGTGCCGTGGCTCAAAAAAGGTTGAAAATCACTGCCTTACGGCAGCAAGGAGCAGGAGAGCGAGGAGGGGTCCGCGGGAGCTGCCCCCGCCTGACCCCGCTCCCGGAGGCTCGAGGCGAGGCTTTCTGCCCTCTAGCCCCTCCACGCCTGGGAAAGGGAGCAACCCCTCATCTCCTGGCCTCCGGGTTCGCAGAGCAGAGTATGAGCAGAGTACTGTCCGTGCGCCAGTGATGAAGCGAAGCCAGGTCTGAACTTAGAAAGTTCTTTTATTGATTAAGTGAGCAAAGTAAAGCATTCTCACACAGAGCAATTCAGCAGCCTGCACCTCACAGCAGGATCAGCATGGCGACTGACTCAAGCAGCTCAGCGTCTCCCTTATCAGTATGTTTACACAGCTGAAGGTCAAAACAGTGCTGGACACCACTTGTGCTGTTTTAACTCTATACATGCCTGGTTACACAACACAGCATCTAATGCAATGGTTGAATTGAGAAACATTTGAAAATCACACACTTACAAGTACCAGTTCTTGGAGTATGATACAGAAGGTGGATCTTGAGAACTTTTCTGAAATTGAAGCCAGTCAACCATAATCGCAACAAGTGAACTCAAGTTCATGGACCCTCATTACGGTTTCCCCATTGTGGGATTTTTCCAACGGTGGATATGTTTGCCATGCTAGATAGATTTGTGCCCATCTTGTTCTTTTCCCAGCTCTCATCTCCTCCCACACTTAGTACATTCTTCTCAATTTGCTGAGTTTTGTCCTTATTTCACGACAAAAAACGCTTGTCAATCGCTACAGCCGCAGACTGCATAGAAGAGAGAATCCATCAAGTGTTGTCTCTGGCATTCCCAAAGCTGTCATGTCTTAAATGCTCTTAAGCTGTGTCGAAAAGTGACACGGTTGGCACAACTTGTCTTTAACGCATTGTCTTTAATATATTCTCTGGCAGAATTCAAATCATTTTGCTGGGGACAATCTTTCTTGTTAGTGAAAACAAACATTGTGCAGGAGATGGCTTGTCCATCATGAAATGCTCCCATATATTTAATGCTGAGGATGGTTGGACTGGGATTAAGAATGTGTGTGAATGTGTTTTGTAGAATACTATCCCACTCCAAGTCCATATAAGTCAGGATTTAATGTGGAATTAGAGATTGGCAACTTTGTTGGCCAATACATGTGGGTCTTTGGTATCTGCTAAACTTTCGTTCCAGAACCCTCTATTGCAGACCTGGGCATCTTGTGGCCCGTCGGCCAGATGCGGCCCGTCGGCCGGATGCGGCCCAAAGGCTGATGCTGACCAGCCCGGGGCTCCCTCAAGGCTTCGTCCTGAATAGAGGGAGGTGAACTCCCATTGGGGCGGCTACACGCAGAGCATGCCTTCGCCCTCCTCCTCCTCGCTTCACTTCTGCCTCGCGTGCTCCCCCCTCCCTCTTGTCTCGCGCTCTTTCCCTTCTGTCCTGTCTTCCCTCCCTGTTTCCTTCTTTCCCTCCCTCCCTCTCTGTTTTCTTCCTTCCCCCTTTCTGTTTCATTCCTTCCCCCTTCCACCACATGAACACAAGAGGGAAGGAGGGGTAGTGCAGCGAGAGGGGGGCAGGGCCAGAGCGGGAAAGGGGTGGGGCCAGAGCAAGAAAGGGGCGGAGACGAGGCCAGAGTGCGGGGGCACTTCCATTCCCTCCTCGTCTTCCTCCTCTTCTCTTCTGCCTTTTTGGGCATATTGAGGATTTGTGCCAAGTTTAGTCCCAATCCATCATTATTTGAGTCCACAGTGCTCTCTGGATGTAGGTTAACTACAGCTTCCAAACTCAAGGTAAATGCCCAGCAAACCCTTTCAGTACTTTCTGTTGGTCTCATGAGAGTTCAGTGTGCCAAGTTTGGTTCAAGATGGCTGAATGGCCATCTGTGAGGAATGCTTTGATTGCGTTTTTCCCTTATGGCAGAAGGAGGTTGGACTGGATGGCCCTTTGAGGTCTCCTCCTACTCTAGGAATCTGTTGTTGTTGTTGTTATTATTATTAGCAGAGGCTGAATGAATATTATTATTATTATTATGAATAAATTCAGGGTCTTATTATACTCACATTTAGTTGAATTCAGTCTTAAAATATATCATATCGCTCTCACTGAAACACATTTCCAAATATTTTGCTTTTATGGCTCTCTGAGTCAAAAAGGTTCCTGACCCCGGATATAATGAATCACAAATGATACAAATGATCACATTTTGTTAACCTTTGTTTTGTAAAAGTTTAGTGAATAAATGTCATTTTTCCTATGACAACCTCTCTTTTTTATTGCTCATAACATATACTCTTATCAGTCTTATTAATATATCAAAAATGCAATGTAGTGCCTTTTTATTATTATTATTATTAAATAAATTCAATTGATATTATGTAGAATGTAGTTCAGCCTTTAGGTGCGGCCCTCCATAATATTTTTTGGCTCTCGTGTGGCCCCTTGGAAAAAATAATTGCCCAGTCCTGCTCTATTGATACCAACCAAATCCCATGGATGTCCAAGCCCTATTATATACAATGGTGGCATAAAATGATACCCCTTATATCAGGGGTGGGCAACCTACGTCCCAAAGGCCAGATGCAGCCCGGCAGCCGATTCTGTCCGGCCCAAGGAGAAGGGCGTTGAGGAAGGGGTGCCGCTGCCGCCATCCCATCGCGGGCTCTGTGGGGCCTGTGTCAGCAGACAGGCCGGAGGAGCGGCAGCTTTGTAGTGCCTGACATCCCTGGAAGCGATCCGGGCCTGCAGCGGGAGCACTCAGCAACCTGCGGGGGCTGATCGCCCTGGCGACCCGGAAGACTTGATCATCTTCTAGGTCTCCAGGTCGAATAAGCTGCCTCAGATCCACGACTGCTCCCCCTGCAGGCCTGGGGATGGCAGGCACGCCATAGCAGGGCAATCAGTTGGGGAACGGCTGGGGGCGAGAGCGGGCGGAGGCCCTCAGCCTCCAATCGCCTGCTGCTCCGCTCTGCATTGCGGCGGCTGGATCCACTTTGTCATCCTCTGGGCTGGGTCCATTGGACCATTCCATCTTGGGATCCTTCCTCTCTTGAGGATATCAGCCTCTATCTTGGTTTGCACCTTGTCTTCTTGAATTTCATTTTATTTTAGTGGTTTTTATTATTATTTTATAATAATATAATAGTAATATAATAAATAATAAATAATATAATAATGTTATATTATATTATAATTTCAATATATTATAATGTCTATATATATATACTATAATATAATAATTATGATATTAATACTAATAATATATGAATATTTCTTGATATATTAATATGTTAATATTAATGATGTGTAATATATAGTAAATATAGTAAATAAATAAATACATTATGTAGATTAGAATGTAGTTCAGCCTTTAGGTGCGGCCCTCCATAATATTTTTTGGCTCTTGTGTGGCCCCTTGGAAAAAATAATTGCCCACCCCTGCCTTATATCAAACTTCAAAACCAAGGCTTGCTTTTTGGAATTGATAGTAGAATCTGAAATTGATAACGGAGAACTGGCTGTAGTTCCATCTGTGAAACTTGGCTTTGTAAAAGCTGGTGTTAAGACGTGAATAACTCCTTTCTCTCCATGTATCTTCTCCAAATGCTACATCTAAAGTCGCCGAACCGCAAACCTCCAGCCACTTCTCACTATTTGCTGCGGCACTTTGGAAAATGTTGCCTTCTTAAAAAGGGGTGTTTAGCGATTACTCCAAGTCTTTGACAATAAGTCGCATGGCATGATCCAATTAGCATAAACTTTTGTGAAATTGCTTTGTTTGCTGAAGGGTCCTAATCGGCGTTTTAATCTCCTTTGGAGCGGAGAGAGATAAAGGGATAATCAAAGCAAGATGGGGAAAAGCAAGGCCGTTCTGGAGGAATTTGGCAACGTGTTCCATGCATAAATGTAATTGCTCTCAAGAGGAAGGCCATAAATAGCCCTTTGTATCTGCCAAACTAGGCTTGGATCCGTCAACTTCGGTTTCATTTCTGAATGAACAGCTAAGCATCACACCTTGGATTCTACAGTTGGCCTTTTGCATTTGCAGATTTCACTTTTGGAGATTTGATCATTTGCAAATTTGATTACTCTGTTCCATCAAGGAATTTCCAGGTCCTCCAATGCAGCACTATGGTCGAATTCTGGCAAACGTTATGGTTAACTATAAAGTCATAGAGACACCTAAAGAGAATAATACATCTTCCAGCACTTAGAGGTCCTCCAAAATCTTTGCATTGGAAGTGGACCATATTTTGTTTGGTGAGGCCCCAGCACTCGTTGGCAAAGCATAAAACTTCAACTCCCATGATTCCATAGCACTGAGCCATTACAGTTGGAGTAGTGTCAAACTGCATCCATTCTGCAGTGTAGATGCACCCTTGGAGACTGAACCTTCTGCCACTTACGTTGTTTTCTCCTTTTGTGCCAAGGCAGGTCCCAAACCTGGAGGGCTCTTCTTCTTCTTCATGGATTCCCCCAACATGTCCTGGTATGATGGCATCTATGAAAACAGAAGCCTCAACGAGTCTGGCCAAGAACCAAAACCGGCCCACGAGTACAACTACTATGCCATGCTCCTCACCCTCCTCATCTTCGTCATTGTTTTTGGCAATGTGCTGGTGTGCATGGCCGTGTGTCGAGAGAAGGCTCTTCAGACCACCACCAACTACTTGATTGTGAGCCTTGCAGTGGCTGACCTTCTGGTGGCCACTCTGGTGATACCATGGGTGGTCTATTTGGAGGTAGGTGCACATGGGGAAGGTCTGTTGTTGTCATTGCTGTTGACATACACGGAACAGTAGTAATGAGTGCAGATCAAGTTTGGGTAACGTTTATGTATCAGGACCAGGCCCAGATTAACTTCTTTTGGCGCCCTAGGCCAAAAGAAGCCAGGCCGCCCCTGGGCCTTCCGTCCTCCTCCTCCCGCGACCGGAAGTTGGTCACGGGGGGGAGGAGGAGGAAGGGAAGTCCTGCCCCCAGGGCACTGCCCCGGCTGTGGGGCTTCCGTCCGCCTCCTCCCGCAACCGGAAGTTGGTCGCGGGGAGGAGGAGCGAAGTCCCGCCCCAAGGGCGCATGCGCAGCCGGGGCCACTGCCGTGCGGCAGTACAAGGGGCATTTTTTTTAAAAAAATTAATTTTTTGTGCTTGATCTGCTGCCCCCTAGGCCTGCGCCCGTAGGCCATGGCCTAGGGTGGCCTTATGGGTAATCCGGGCCAGCTCAGGACCCTCCAAGGACTACATGAACTGCTAAGATTTTTTTTCAAGTAGTCCTCAAAATGGGTAAGTTTTATGTTGAGAACAAGGAAATGTTGCAACTGATTTGAAAAGTAAATTGTTGCACTTGGAGGTTTCCAGGAGCATACGTTTGCTCTCTCCTTTAGAAAGAATCTCATTCTTCTGGGAGTGTTAAGAGCACCAAAGACTCTTTGAGGTCGTCTTCAACCTCCCTGGGACAGTAGATGGTCTTCTGCTCTTGCTTTAACCAGAGGGGGAAAGAATGTTCAAAAACATTTGGAAAATTGTCATATATGATTGTATACATCAGGTGAGAAGATGATGGTGAGAATAATCCTTCACCAATGAAGCCTGAAGTATTGGAAGCCTTCATAGCTCAAGATGTAGAATTGGAAGAACTTCATCCACCAGGTCCATCCAGTCCAGTCCCTTATATAGACTTACTCTACATAAAATTCACACATGGTTCTTTTGCAAAGGAAACATCCTTTTTCTGAGTGGAAAGTGATGCTTTTGCACATGGTAGCATATGCAGTGCATTTCTGTGCAGAAAATTGCCATGTTTATATATTATTTTATCTTATTTATTTATTTTATTTATTCAATTTTATGTACCGCTCTTCCCCGCAGGCTCGGGGCGGTTCATAAACAATCAGTTAAAATACACATAAAATACACAAAATATGCAAAATGCATATAAAACATTAAAACATTAGATCAGATAGGGCATGGTCAGAGCCGGAGGGCTTAGTTAAAGGCAAGCTTAAACAGGGTTGTTTTACATGCCTTCCGGAAAGGAGCTAATTCCATGATGGCGCGAATGTCGTCCGGCAACGCGTTCCATAGCGTCGGGGCCACCGCGAAGAAAGCTCGTCGTCTAGTTACGGAAA
This sequence comes from Anolis apletophallus, assembly GCA_030556195.1. Lineage (NCBI taxonomy): Eukaryota > Metazoa > Chordata > Lepidosauria > Squamata > Anolidae > Anolis > Anolis apletophallus. The sequence continues at coordinate 17,178,923 of JARBWK010000013.1, forward strand.
GATGGCAGGAGCGGACTGATGGAACTGTCAGGAGATTTTGTTCTTCTGAACGTAGTGGTCTCGGGGGAACATACGGGGTGAGATGGTCCCTCAGGTACGCTGGCCCTAGACCAGGGCTGTCCACCTGCCGGCCCTGCAGGTGTTTTGGACTTCATCTCCCAGAAATCCTAGCCAGTTTACCAGCTGTTAGGATTTCGGGGATTTGAAGTCCAAAACACCTGCAGGGCTGGCAGTTGGACAGCCCTGCCCTAGACCATACAAGGCCTTAAAGGTCAATACCAGCACCTTGAATATAATCCGGTACTCTATTGGCAGCCAGTGCAATGGCTGCAAGATAGGAGTGATATGCTCTCTCGCCGATGCTCCCACCAGCAATCGAGCGACAGCATTTTGCACTAGCTTGAGCTTCCGGATTGTTGACAAGGGAAGGCCAATGTAGAGGGCGCTACAGTAATCTAGCCTCGAGATGACCGTTGCCTGGATTACCGTGGCCAGGTCATCCCTGGATAGGTAAGGAGCCAGCCGCCTAGCCTGTCGAAGATGGTAGAATGCTATCCTACTAACCGTGGAGACCTGGGTCTCCATGGATAGCAGTGGGTCCAACTGGACCCCCAGACTTTTTACCAAGGGTGACGGGCTTAATTGCTCACCATCCAGGGTAGGCAACCGGCACTCATCCATACCAGGGCGACCCAACCACAGGATCTCCATCACACACACACACACACACCCTCTCTAGTAGGGGAGAGGCTTGCGTACCCTAATGAAGTTGTGAGCTATGCTGGCGGTGGCAAAATAGTCACCGGTAGAGCCTCCCATGCCAGACAGGTCACAACTGAAGGGTCTGACAAAGAGCGTCAACTGGCAGGATGGGCTCTCTAGCCTTTTGGCAACCATCCTAAGAAGAAAATGGAAGCATTATGTCATAGTATGGGGTCCAGGGACCCAATGGAGTTGGGAGAGGAATATTTCAATATGCATTTGCCTTTCTTTGGAGGCATTTATTTCCAGTTTGGGGCAGAAACTGTCCTAAAATTGTGCCCATCCCTTGCTTTTCATATTGAGGACACATGAAGAGAAAGATGTGTTAGGTAGGCCAAACTGAAACAACAAACTTTTGTGTCTTTTTTGCTGTTAGTCAGGTAGGCCAAACTACCTATTTCCTTCACTACTGTCTTGGTAAACATATAGTCTTTTGTCTGACTTAATTTCAATCCACTTCTAACAAGACTCAACTCCCAATCATAAGCCATGTTCCACATCCATTTAGGAGAGAGCTGTTTGTGCAGGAACATCTCACTTGTTGATCTGCTAATCCCTTCTGAAGCCACATGTCTCTCCCATAAAGGCAATGGTGCTGAGAGAGATTGGTGTAGCTTCCAAGGCCAAGAGCAGGGGGGGAGGCTCCTGACAGCTTGTTGGATGCACATTCAAGTCAAGCACTGCTTGCTTCCAAATGCTCTTGGGCTGATAAGTTTGGTACTGATCTCTCTGGACACATCTGCAATGTCTGCATTCAGAGGAATCAAGATCTAGCCAAAGGCGTTGACCAAGAAACATCTGGAAAAGCAATGGAAGGTGTGATTTGCACAATATTGATTTGCTGTGCACCACACTTGTTTTCCCATGGCCATTTGATGCATTAAAGGCATCAAGAGAAAAATCAGTTTTATTTTCTGATAGCATGCACATACATATTATTGCATTGCTGTTGTTGAGTTTCTTCTCTTTCCAGGTGGTTGGGGAATGGCGATTCAGTCGCATCCACTGCAACATTTTTGTGACTCTGGATGTTATGATGTGCACTGCAAGCATCCTCAACCTTTGTGCCATCAGCATTGACAGGTAAAGGATCCCTCTCCGATTTCTCTCTGGCCAAAGCTCAGAGTGTAGCAGCAGGACTGTCAACAAAGTACAAAACATGATTCCTCCTTCTCTTCTTGGACCTAAATTTCCTCTGATTTGTTCCTATCTCACTTACTTCTCAACTATACTGGTGAGTTCCAAGTCTGCACCACTGATGTGTCTCCTTTTTCATGTATTGTGTTCCAAAGGTACACAGCTGTGGCCATGCCAATGCTTTACAACACACGCTACAGCTCCAAGCGCAGGGTCACCGTCATGATCTCTGTGGTGTGGGTCCTCTCCTTCGCCATCTCCTGCCCCTTGCTTTTTGGACTCAACAACACAGGTAAGCAGCACCATGGTCCAATATACATTGGTGGGGGCTGTAAGTGGAACCAATTCAATCTCCCTAGAATGGGCAATTATCTGCTCATTGTCCATACCAAAGTACCACACAGAAAGTAAGCATTCACAAGTACATGCACACAGCAGAGAAAGAATCGGGCAGACATTTCCTTCACCTATTGCACCTATGTTGAGATTGGGGATTGTCCCAAATAAGAATCCTACCCTCTATGAAATTTTATTTCATTCTCAGATTTCTAGCGTTGCATTACTGAAATGTCCATGGAGCATTTCTAAGTTGAGTATGACCTCTTTATCCACGAACTCCATGGTTTAACTTACCATGGTTTCCATGGTTTAACTCAGTGTTTCCCAACCTTTTTTGAGCCGCAGCACACTTTTAACATTAAAAAAATCCGGGGGCACATCACCAACCAAAATGACACAAATTGACACTCTAACACAGTAAAGAATGGCTGGGGGATGGTGGCCTGCTGGGAGCAGCTGCTGGGAGTGCCGAAGCTGGGGGAGGGGGTGGAGCCAGGCCACACCATGCCCCGCCCCCTCCCCCAGCTTCAGCTCTCCCAGCAGCTGCTCCAGCCTTGAGGGGGCAGTGCCAAGCCAGCGGTGGCAGAGCCAGCACAATGCTGGCTTGGCACTGTCCCTCAAGGCTGGACCAGCTGCTGGGAGAGCTGAAGCCAGGGGAGAGGGGTGGAGTGAGGCCGCGCCATGCCCCGCCCCCTCCCCCCAGCTTCAGCTCTCCCACAGAGGAGGAGCATTAGCAGTGGACGGGCTTCAGTGGGCGGGGCTCCTCCACGTGGCTTCAGCGAGCAAGGGGCGAGAGTCATGGCGGGAGTCATGGCGGATTGGAGGCAGGCTGGGAAAATGGCCAAAGGAGGTGGTGCCCTGGTCCCTTCTTCTTTTTCTTTGCCGCCGCCCGGCCCTTCCTGCTCCTCCCCCAAGCAGCAGGAGTTCGGCAAGAGGAGGGGGGAAGGAAGGGGGGCAGAGAGCTTTTCTCGTGGCACAGCAGGAGGTGCGTCACGGCACACTAGTGTGCCACGGCACATTGGTTGGGAAACACTGGTTTAACTTACTCCGCGTCTCCAAAATTCCCTTTCAGAAGTGTTTGTGGGACTCTCTAGATCCTCCAGTGCTATTCTATGGTATGCTTCCAACCCAGGGGTAATCAAAATATACCTGTAGAGATTTTAGAACTGCTCATCAGCAGATACATCTGTTGTACTGCACCAAAGTTGGGGAAAGTACTAGGTATTTGAGAGGATTAATATCTCATTCTCTGGAATGCTAGAAAAGTGGAGACTAAAGGAAAGTCTTATGGGGAATGAAATTTGTATTTGGGAACAATAGTTATCTCCTGCACCCTGTAAGGCTCCACTAGTAAGAAAGGGTAAGATACGTCAGATTCAATGACTAGAATCCTGTTGGTGGCATTGGCCACCATGATTACCCTTACATTAGTGGTTGGAGAAGGGTCACAGTCCAACACAACTCTTCCATTGTGCCAGCAGTTGTGCTTTTCAAGGCAATGTGTAATGGTATCCTCTAAATAGGAGGCCTGTCAACCATTGCACAATAACATCATGCATCAATGTGACTTCTGCAATAGTTTGTTCAGTTGTGCAGTCCAGTATATGGGCAGCCACGTGCACTAACCACACAGCTGCGCTGGCATAATATTATGCTATGCAAACCCTCCCAAATGTGTGGTCATCCCTCGCGAAAATATCACCTTTCCTTTCACTTGGGTGGTCTGGGTGGAGATGTGTCTTCTGTCAAAACACACATGTACCCACACGCACACACTGGCAGTAGCTCCTAATGGCTGGGACAATGCCCCTGCAATCTCTTGTGTCTTCCAGAGGAGAATGAGTGTATCATTGCCAATCCTGCCTTTGTTGTGTATTCCTCTATCGTCTCCTTCTACGTTCCCTTCATTGTCACCCTGCTGGTGTACGTGCAGATTTACATAGTGCTGCGGAAACGCAGGAAGCGGGTCAACACCAAACACGTCGGCACCCACCTGGGCCCGGACTCTGACACGCAGGCTCCGCTGAAGGTAAACGCAACCCAAGCGCCTCCCATCCAACTCCACCACCACCACTTCCCATTCCCCGTCCTCTCTCCTCAAGGATCCGATTTTATCCTTCGCTTTTCCATTCTTCCCATTTTTCCTTCCCAAATCCATGTTGTGAGCGAACCCAAGATGGCTGCTTGATCCACTTGCCCTTCCAGAACTCCTTGATGAAGCTCCGTCAAGTCAGACTGTGGGGAAAATAATTTTATGGACTATGACTCTCAGTATTACTGAAGCTAGCATGACAAGTTGCCACAGTGGAGGCAGAATTATGGGAGTTGCAGTTCCCCCTCCCTGGTCTTTGGGTGCATCGATGATTCATTGTAGGATCTGAGAAACATGGCCCAGTAGGATGCTTCTTCTTCTCAGTTAACCATTCTCATTATTTCTAAGGTCAAACCTGTTATTAAGTCATGCCTATGCAGCAGAGATCTGGGTGGAATAAGGGAAGAGATTTCAGGAAGGAAGACTATTGCAGCAGCACACTGGAAAGGTCCGTAATGAGGCTGCAGTCCTGTCGGTGCACTACAGTAGTGCAACTCCATAGTGATAAGGCCATGGATACAGGGGCCACAAAGAGTCAGATACTGGAGAAAGAGGCTGCTCAGAACTAGAACAGATCTCACTTTCCCTTTTTTGTCAATGTTGTGTAGCCATGGAGCTGAGGGACATTGCCTTTCGGGACCACAACTTCCATTGAATAAACCTGAAAACACCACGATAGGTTCACCTTAGGCCAATGTTTCCCAACCTTTTTTGAGCCACGACACGCTTTTTACATTTGCAAAATCCTGGGGCACACCACCAACCAAAATGACACTCTAACACAGTAAAACATATAGTTAATATGTTTTTAAAATGTATTTATACACTCAGTGTGAAACCTGGGCGTGTTTCTATGAACTCAACATAGATATCCTGGCAGGAATGGCAGAAAGACACAAACTTCCCACACAGAACTCCCATAACCAAGAGAAAATGCTATAAGAGTTTGGTGGGCATTGACCTTGAGTTTTGGAGTTGTAGTTCACCTATATCCAGAGAGCACTGTGGACTCAAACAATGTTGGATCAGGACCAAACTTGGCATGAATACTCAATATGCCCAAATATGAACACAGATTGAGTTCAGGGGAAATAGACATTGACATTTGGGAGTTGTAGTTGCTGGGATTTATAATTTCCCTACAATCATTGTGAACCCCACCAATGATAGAACTGGGCCAAACTTCCCACACAGAACCCCCAGGAGGCAAGAGAAGGTCTCTACTTGGGGAAAGAGAGGCGGGCCTTCCCAATGCATGGAGAGGGAGAGACCAAGTAGACAACGGGTGGGGAGGGGGGTGTTTGTAATTTTGTGCCTTTATCGAGGTAGGCTTCTTAGGGTTTTTATACTTCAACACACTAGACCCCCCCCCCCCTTCCTGGAGGTTCCAATTTCCCACGGCACACCTGATGATTGCTCACGGCACACTAGTGTGCCCTGGCACACTGGTTGGGAAACACTGCCTTAGGCACAGTGTGAATTGAAAATGTCTTGAAGGCACACAACAAAAGCATACCACCAGATGTAAAAGAGACCAGAGTGGAGAACAGTCCATGGACATAGTAATCTTTTGATGCAACCAGTTGAGGGGGGGGGGGGGTCCAAGAAATGTTTAATTTCTTTCCAAGATGGGAAAGGAGGCTGCTCCTCAAGCTTCTGAAGGAATATGGTCCATGATTGGTAGGATGCAACAAACTGGAAATGTGTCCACGTTTTGATTTCATGTGGAAGCTGGCAGCTTGGAATCAGCGGCCAGTATTATGTGTCATCTTCTTCACTTAGTGTAGACAGAACTGCTGGCATCTCTATTTGCTACCATATGGTTGCCTGTTCAAGTAAGGTTGCATTATTTTCACAATTTCCATTACCAAGAGTAATACTTACTTTGGCCCCAAACCCAAGCCTGTCTCCTCTCCCTGCTTTTATGCGTATGAGAGATAGACTTTGTCAAGCTCTTCAAGGAGATGTAAAAGGGTGACCCTCCCTAGGCTCTGCTTGAGGCCCTCCTCTTGGCAACCCAGTCCCTCTTGCTCTGGGGCAGCTGTCACCTGACATAACCCATGTGTCCCTCCTTGCCTCCCCCTCCCCATCCTCAGGACAAATGCACGCATCCAGAAGACATCAAGCTCTGCACGCTCATCTTGAAGACCAATGGTAGCTTCCCGCTTCATAAACGGAAAGTGGTGAGTGTTCCTCCCAGGGATAGACCTTAGGCCACTGTCTTTTCATTTGGGTCTTCGAGGGCCAAAACCCATGGCCAAGGGCAAAGTAATGACTCAGGGCACAGGCAGGGAGACATAGACATCCCAAAAGTCACATTTGCTCAATAGTTTGCTTGGAGAAGGCCTCCCCAATTAAATTTGGAGCCTAATTCTATTATCTTGATGTGATAGACACATATTTTTATCTAATCTGGTACACTCCAGGCCCCAAATTCAAATCAAAATTGCTCGTTTAAGGTTGAAAATGTATGATAGTTGGAGGCCCCTTCTCCGCAAGTGCTCCTGACTAATTGTCCCAAATCGCTCAAGCAAGTATCTTTGTATATGCTGAACCCACCCCAACATTTGCTCTCCCCCTCCACAAAAGTCATTTGGGAAACACAGTCAATATATACTATTAGCCATGCTGGCAAATGGGATTTGGGAAATGTAGTCCAGAAAAGTAATTTTGCTCAGCTCTGCGCTCTTCTGCCCACGCTGTTGTATTTCTGACAGTCTCTTTCTCTGCCCAAGTAGGGAGCAAAATGCAATCTCTGTGGTCCTAAATTGGGCACCAAAGTTTAGAGATGAGAGTTAGAGTAGCGGTTGCTGGTTGTTGAAAGGTTAGTCTCACCCTCTACTAACACATAAATGCTGGGTTTTGCTTAGAAATAGCAATCACACACAAAAACAAACACCGGGTAGTCTGGAAATGGTTTTTTCATGCACAGAAACCCACAAGTTTCATACAAAAAGTTCCTATCGATGTATATCTGTGCAGAATAATTTCCCAAAACACTTCTAAATGAACTACTATCTAGTGGAATAGTCTCACTATTGCATTATTATCCCCATCCAAGTATCCCAGTGTCGGGGAATCTATTTGTTTGCTCCGGAAACAAATCACAGCCAAAATTCTTTCCAACCCTAATACATATCTGTGGGAATTTTGTGCAGGACACAGTGAACCAGATAGATGAGATGGAGATGCCCACCAGCACCAGCCCACCAGAGAAGAGCAAACACAAGCCATCAGTGCCAAGTCACAGCGAGTTAGCTGTGCCGGCCCCTTCCCACATGTGTGCCAACTCCATGCTGAAGTCTCCAATGGACAGCCCACTTCAAGTCGCAAAGAATGGGCACATGACAGACAATCCCAAAACAGTCAAGGCTTTTGAGATCCAGACCATGCCCAATGGCAAGACACGGACTTCCCTCAAGTCCATAAGTCGGAGGAAATTCTCACAGCAGAAGGAAAAGAAAGCCACACAGATGCTTGCCATTGTGCTTGGTAAGATGTTGGTTTTGTCACCTGCTATGGTCTACAAAGATCTCCTAGCAGTCCAAGAACCATACAGAGTCTGATCAATGGCAACCTAGTGCCAAATCCTGTTTCTAGTTCCAATTAGAGGAGATGTACTGAATCACTTACTACATGGCAAGTCAACACTTACTTATCTAATCCCCATTTATTCAGTAAATTTCCTCTAGTTGGATTTAGGACTAAATTGTTACAAAGCCCAATAATATACAGTATTTTCTTGGTGTCTAGGCTTATAGGCCTGTTATTTGGGGCACTGAATTGGAAAATGGCATTGGATAGGCTGCATCAACACTAGTTTCTTAGATATGGCTATTATGGGTGGATATCTCCAATTTTAATACTTTGAAATCTGTTAATAATTCATATTTGAAATTATTTTGACCTTATATCGACCCTCGGGATCCAACCCGGAAGTGAAGTTCCAAAACCAAACCCGGGATCACCATTTTTTGTAAAGGTCACGTTATTAGGTCATTTTCCCCCCTCCTCAGTTCTCAACTCATGAGAGGAGACTGGAGGGCAGAAGCCCCCTCCTTTCTCCTCTCGCCAGCCCTGCGCTCCTCCTCCCCTACCAAGATCTAAACCGCGCCAAGGCTTGCCGCGGTTTAGATCTTGGGAGGGAAGGAGGGGCGTCCGCTCCTGGCTGGGGAAGGAACAGAGGACTGGGATGGCTACAAGCCACCCCACTCCTCTGCTCGTTCCCCCCCTGCAAGCTCAGAGACATACCAGGTTAAATATAACCCGGTATGCCTCTGAGCTTGCTGCCTGGGGAAGGAACAGAGGACTGGGGTGGCTACAAGCCATCCCACTCCTCTGCCCCCCCCCCAAGCTCAAAGCCATCCCGTGTTAAATATAATGCGGGATAGCTCTGAGGGGGCAGGGGAAGGAAGGTGTGTGTGGGTGCCTTGCATCCACACACGCCTTCCTTTCCCCGCACCTCAGAGCCATCTCGTGTTAAATTTCATCCCAATGCTTCTGAGCTGGGGGGGGGAGGGAAGAGTGCAGGGCTGGCGTAAGGAATAATAACAAAAATTCGTTATTAATTATGTTTCAATTACGAAATTTACTTAAAATTTTTCGGAATAATTTCTATAATGACCCAGCAACGGAAACCCCCCCCCCCCCCGAATTTAGAATCAATTTTTTTATGGATCAACCACCCCTAATGGCTATCATTGTTTTCTGTGGGCGAGCAGATGGCAACTGGTATATGGCATATGTACTGTATCTCAAAAACTAGAGATGATAGGGGGAAACTGATACAATTTTTGGAATCAGCGGGTCCAATATACCCAGAAACAGATCTAACATTTGAGTGTGTTGGCCAGTGTATTGGATGAGCTCAAAGGAAGACTTGGATCTACCTTCCAAAAGACGTCTTGCATCAGGATGCCTTGACACAACACCATGATAGAATTTATCTCTGCACGCTTCTCTAATTTCTTCTGAAAACCATCTATGCTGGAGGCCATGTTCAGGGCCCATTAATTAAGGATGTGCTTTAGGAAGAAGCCATCTTCTCTCCATTTGTGATGCTGATTTGTCTCTTTTCATTTCTCCTCCGCCAGGTGTCTTCATCATCTGCTGGCTCCCTTTCTTCATCACCCACATCCTGAACATGCACTGTGACTGCAACATCCCCCAGGCCATGTACAATGCCTTCACGTGGCTCGGATACGTCAACAGCGCCGTCAACCCCATCATCTACACCACCTTCAACATTGAGTTCCGAAAGGCCTTCATGAAGATCCTCCATTGCTAGCTTCGCTTTCAGGATCAAGTGCATGGATAGCATCGTCATACTATGGGGAGGTCTCGTGAAGAGACATTTTGCAGTGTGGTATCTCCAAGGAAGCACATACAGGGTTCAAAATGTGCTGTGTGTTTTTTCAGTCATGGTCTGAGACTGCCTTGTTCTCACGGTGATGTGTAGATTCTGACGAACCGTCACAAAGGTGTTCATTTCCAATGCAACCTCTGCACTGTGCTTTTTAACACAAAGAAAAAAAGCAAGAAGACCAATGACAATGTTTGCTTGTGGTCAGCAAAGCCTCCAGTGCATTAATCACACGACTTGTAGAGGAACCCAACCACGGGAGACACTTGGACTTATTCCTGTGTTGCTGTTACTGGTACGTTTCTCACCAAAGACACCGCCACCTTGTCTGCTTTGCAATAGGAGATGCTCCCACACACTGAATTGATTTTTCTTTAAAAGCCAGCACCCCTAGGAATCATGTCCATTGGAATGGTCTTCAGGCTTTGAAATGAACGTTTAGGTTTCTTGCCGAGTCTTGGTGGAGCCAATTTCACCAAAGGTTTCCACCAGCCCAACCACTGTTACCCTATGATTTTCAGAGCAGCGAATGTACGAAAACGGAATCTCAGGGCAGAGTAGGAAAGGGGAAAAAATACTACAATGACTGTATCATACTAATGTATATATGGAGGGAGGGGGGAAATGGAAGGAACTGAGCCGAAGCCCAAGCCAAAAAAATAAATAAGATATTCCAAAACTTGTCTTGCATGGTATGCACTACATTTGAAAAAGCCATCTTCACTTGGAGTTATAGGCAATGGTTGTTTCAGATCCTCCATCATCATCATCATCATTATCATAAGTTGGTTTTTAGCTGGTATCTTGCCCTTTCCTTCCCCACAGACCATTTCTTGAAGAAGAACAAAACTGGTCATGTAGATTCCTGCTAAATAGGACTCCAAAGGCACCACAACCCATCTGATCTAGCTAAACAGGATCAGCGCTAGTAAATACTTGGAAGGGGTGGTAAATACCGCGCTGGTAAATACTGCCAGGAATACCAGGTGCTGGAGGCCATATTTAGAGCAGGGGTGCTCACCCTTTTTAGCATGCAAGCTACTTTTGAGCAACCAAGTTGAGAAGATCACCTGCCGCGGGCGGCTTCTTATTAATTTGGTTGCTCACCGGATCGGGGGGGCAGGCACTCCGATCCATGGCGCCTCTCGAGGCCCCCCGTTGCGCTCCCCTCACCTGTCTCTCGCCTGGATCCATGGATCCGGGCGAGAGAGATGCGAGGGGAGCATGCAGGGGGCATCCTCCTCCTCTGTCACTGCCCTGTCATAGGTGACAGAGGAGGAGGAGGCCCCCCGCGCGCTCCTCGCTGCCTCTCTTTCGCCCCGATCCATGGATCTGGGCAAGAGAGAGGGGCAGGGGCCTCCTCCTCCTCTGTCGCCGCCCTGCCATAGGTGACAGAGGAGGAGGAGGTCCCCGCATGCTCCTCGCTGCCTCTCTCTTGCCCCCATCCATGGATCCGGGTGAGGGAGAGGCGAGTGGAGCGCCTCGGGAGGCCCCCTGCACGCTCCTCCTTGCCTCTCTCACCCGGATCCATGGATCAAGGCGAGAGAGAGGCAGCGAGGAGCGCGCGGGGGGCCTCTTCCTCCTCTGTCGCCTATGGCAGGGCAGAGGAAGGCGGCGCTGGGAGTGTGCGTGCGCGGGAGCGCGCATTGACCAGGTGAGGGCCTGAAGATCACCCGGATGAAGCCCAAAGATCACCCGGTCGATCGCGATCACCGTCTTGAGCACCCCTGATTTAGAGGAATGGTGAACCACCTCTAAACAGCACTTGTCTAAGACAACCTCATGAAGTTTATGCCGCCTCCTGGTCATCCAACGATTTGAAGCCATATACTCATCTTTTCCTTTTTTTTTTCCACGAAGGCACATGTTTCATTGAGTTCTAACCTTCCTTCATCCCTTAGCCACATTTTTAGAAAGCTTTGATGCTTTCTAAATTGGAATCTCGCCATTCTCTGACAAAGGCAGTGGTGGGAAGGGAACATTTTCAAACACTATATATGTCCAACGTCATCACGCTTTGTACTTTGCCATCAGGAAGCCCATTGACCATGCCCATCTCACCAAATGGCTGATGCTGTAACTCCTAACTGTATCCACTTCACAGAAGCTTTTGTAAGCTGCCTGCAGCAATTCTACAGCCACTTAATAAAATGACACAGAAATGGGTCTCTGGAATTTTAATTTACGAGCCTGTCTGGTGACTAAGGTAGGATCTATCAGTTGTCCTCCATCACACAATGAAATCTCATTAGGATTACATACGTTCAGCCAAGCCCCGTCTTGAATCAGCCTCAGGTTTCAATGGGACTCCACTTGTCTGGCCTGGGGACTTCAAGGTTTCTCCTAAACCCCTCTTTCTTCCACATGCTTTCTATCTTTGCAGCCAACTTCTCAGTGAGTCAACACATCCATGTCAGAACCCAATCCCTTTATGACACTTAGTTGCCTCCAAGTGAGTTGGGATCATTGTGAGGTTTGGAACAAACTTCAAAATAACATTTCAAATAAGTCCTCCAAATAAATTATTATTCATCAGGTTTTGTTCTGAATTTAAACTTCATCCAAAACCTGGATAAGATTCAGCATTCTTCATCCCTCAACATGGGAGCCATCATTTGACAATGGTATTACTGTAGAATGTTGTTGTTGTTGTTATTTATACCCTGCTTTATCTCCCTCAAAGCAAAACAGATTAACATACAGTTCCTTTGATTGGATGTCCTCCTACCTACCTACCTACCTACCAGGGGTGGTTAATCCATTAAAAAAATGATTCTAAACTCGTGGGGGGGGGTCGCTCTCTCTGGGTCGTTATAGAAATTGTTACGAATTTTTTTACCTTTTTTCGTTATTGAACCGTAATTAATAACGAATTTTCGTTATTTTTCCTTATGCCAGCTGGGAGGAAAGGATGGAGGGCAAGCCCTGCACTCTTCCCTCCTGCCTCCCCCCCCCCCCAGCTCAGAAGCATCGGGATTAAATTTAACATGGAATGGCTTTGAGGTGCGGGGAAAGGAAGTGTGTGTGGATGCAAGGCACACATACACACATTCCTTCCCCCGCCCCCTCAGTGCTATCCTGCATTATATTTAACACGGGATGGCTCTGAGGTGCGAGGAAAGGAAGTGTGTGTGGATGCAAGGCACACCCACCCACACCTTCCTTCCCCCGCCCCCTCAGTGCTATCCCGCGTTATATTTAACACGGGATGGCTCTGAGGTGGGGGAAAGTGTGGAGGAAAGTCGCACCTCCTTCTCTACTTGGGAATAAAGCGGGACCTCCTTCTCTACTTTATTGGGAATAAAGCGGGACAGTCCCCCCAGTCCTCTTTAAATTCAGTCCCTCTTTATTCCCATGCAGAGAACGAGGTGGGGACTCACCTCCTCACTTCCTTCTCTGCTTGGGAATAAAGCGCAACGCCTCAAAGCGCCCCTGTCTCCCCCGCCGTTGCCACAAGCCAAGGAAGGAGAGCGATGTTTTGGCCGTCAACTCCCAGAAATCCTAACAGCTGGCAAACTGGCTGGGATTTCTGGGAGTTGTAGGCCAAAACACCTGGGACCCACAGCCTCAGCTCTCAGCTCGCGAGAGGAGAAAGGCAGGTGCTGCTGCCCTCCAGTCTCCTCTCGTGAGTTGAGAACTGAGGAGGGGGGAAAACGACCTAATAACGTGACCTTTGCAAAAAATGGCGACCCTGGGTTCGGTTTTGAAACTTCACTTCCGGGTTGGACCCCGAGGGTCGATATAAGGTCACAATAATTTCAAATACGAAAAATTAATGGAAAGTGAAGTATTTAAATAGGAAATATCCACCCCTACTACCTACCTATGTACCTGTCTCTCTTTCTCTCTATGTATTTGCAAATAGGAAACTAGCATGTCAGGGAATGTGTTGGGATGCATGTCTTTCTATTTTTTTTCTATGCAAGAATCTTTTGTATGCAAGAGGATATGGCGATTGTGAGTTACGACACCAATAGCCATCAATAGGAATCTGGTCTAAATCAGCAGACCATAAACATTTCCAGATTAAATGAATGCAACACATGGTGGCTTGCAAAGTTGCAATACATAAGAGAGGATTAGAGGTTTGCACTGAATATTGGAGTGTAAGAAACTTGTCCAGTTCTGAAGGATATGAAATACTTTCCAGTCCACGGTCCACATTCACTTTCTCAAAGGGACCCTTTCAACAGCCAAAGGGATGGCCAACATAAGAAGGACCATAAGATGTTCTTTAGCTTGAGAAGGAAGAAACATACATGGAAACCACCAATAATGGCATGATGAGCAAGAGGACATGGGTCATCTGGAGAATCCTAGAGGCTGTTCAAGTCCTGAACCGGTGCTTGGCCACTGTAACGGACTGGATGAGGGCTAACAAATTAAAACTAAATCCAGACAAGACCGAGGTACTCCTGGTCAGTCTTAAGGCCGAACAGGGCATAGGGTTACAGCCTGTGCTTGACGGGGTTACACTCCCCCTGAAGGCACAGGTTCTCAGTCTGGGAGTGATCCTGGATTGGCCGGGAGAGCTTTTGCACAGTTAAAGCTTGTGCGCCAGCTGTGCCCGTACCTTGGGAAGTCTGACATGGCCACGGTGGTCCACGCTCTGGTTACATCCCAAATAGACTACTGCAACGCTCTCTACTTGGGGTTGCCTCTGAAGACTGCTCGGAAGCTGCAATTAGTCCAACGTTCAGCAGCCAGGTTACTAACAGGAGCGGGGCACAGGGAGCATACAACTCCCTTGCTGCGCCAGCTCCACTGGCTGCCAATTAGCTTCCGGGCACAATTCAAAGTGCTGGTTTTAACCTACAAAACCCTATACGGTTCTAGCCCAGTTTACCTGTCCGAATGGATTCTCCCCTACAAACCATCAAGAACATTAAGATCCTCCGGAGAGGCCCTGCCCTCAGTCCCGCCAGCTTCGCAAGCGCGCCTGGTGGGGACGAGAGACAGGGCCTTCTCTGTGGTCGCCCCTCGGCTGTGGAACTCTCTGCCAAGTGATGCTCGATCTGCCTCCTCTCTGTTGTTCTTTAGGAGGCTGGTGAAGACTTGGATATGGAACCAGGCCTTCCCCAGAATAGGCTGAGATTGGCTATTGTCTGAATGTATGACCACGTTTACAGATTGAGTGGAATAGTTTTAATGGCGATGTGGTTTTATGCTGGGTTTTTATGTATTTTAATATGTTGTTCTAGTTTTTAAATTGTATAGCATTGAATCTTTGCTGTTATGCTGGTCTGAGTCCCTCGATAGAGGTGAGAAGGCCGGGGTACAAAAGTTTTAAATAATAATAATAATAATAATAGAGCAATGGATCTGGCTTCAGGAACTAACATAGCACAGCCCTGATCTTCTTCCACTGGTGAAATATTGGAGACTGTGTACTTGTGCCTTTCTCTCTCAGTTTGCAAGAAAAGGAAGGACCAGAAAGTTGTGGAAGGAGAAACACCTGCAGTTCAGACAACGGTAAAGCTTTGCAGATCCTTTCTAAAACACAACTCCGAGTCACTTTCCAAGAGCGGGAGATACATGGTTAAACGTCGGGTACAATCAAGCGCACCAGTTTTGCACCGTTGCCATGTTTTATCCCAGTTTCTTCCTCTCGGCTTTGATGCCAGAGTCAATATTTCATCCCCGTCGGGTGACATTTTTCTGTTTTCATCTCACTTGTTGCGGCAGGGGCGGTGGGGGAGAGCGGTGGCCTCCTGCTTTTATTTTAATTGTGCAAAATGTGTTGACATTTAGGGTGTTTGAATCTTTTAATTAAGGGGATGGCGAATTGATTTGCAGCCCTGGGTTGAATTTGTTTGGGTTAAAAGGGAAAGAAAACAGGCCAGCCGGCAGGAGCAAGACATCTTCTCAGGCTCTTGTGCTTGGCATTTACATTTTCTGGATGGGGAAAGGATTTTGTTGCCTTCCTGTGTTGATGGAAGAAATTAATCTTTGCTTTACATGTAATCCTGCTAATCTCGCTTGACAAAAGCATCTCTAATTGCCATGTGACTTTCCACACCGTGGGCCGATTAGCCATGCGCCATTCATTGGCAATGCATTGCTCAGGGCAGGAAGCATCAACAGGAGCCCAGCTGGTTCAAGGCAGGAAAAAGCATCTTGTGGGCCTTCAATATCTGACGAAATGGGGGAGTTGGGATTTGACCAACCAGAATTAGTTTGTCTGGGAAGATTGGGAACATGTGACCCTCCAGATGTTCTAAACCCCATTCATTTTAGCTGGAAGAGGGTGAACAAATGGGAGAGATAGTCCAACAGCATCTGGAGGACTATTCATTCCATAGCCATGCCATAGAGCAGTGTTTCCCAACCAGTGATTTAATGATTTATGTTTTATTGTTACTGTTAAGATTTTATTGATGTTAATGTTTTTATATTGTACTGGTGCTTCTATGGCAGTGTTTCCCAACCAGTGTGCCATGAGCAATCATCAGGTGTGCCGTGGGAAATTCGAACCTCCAATACCCTTTCTTCCCCCTCCCGCCGAACACTTTTTCTTCTCCATTCGGGCTCCCTTATTCCCAGCCTCGCTCTGCTCGCTTTGCCTCGCTCTGCTCACACTACTGTGCAGCCTCAGGCCCTTTTCCTCCCCCCCCCCCCAGCCACTTAAGCAGGAAAGGGCCTCAGGAATGGTGGGAGTTGAAGTTCAAAGCACCCAGAGGGCCGAAGTTTTCCCATGCCTGTTTTAGGGACCTTAAAGTGGTGAGCCTCCTTCCAACATTGTGATTCTGGATAGAAAACAAACAACAACATAACATAACATTGTTTGAGTCCACAGTGCTCTCTGGGTGTAGGTGAACTACAACTTCCAAACTCAAGGTCAATTCCCAAGCAAACCCTTTCAGTACTTTCTGTTGGTAATGAGAGTTCAATGTGCCAAGTTTGGTTCAATTCCATTGTTGCAAGAGTTCAGGATGCTCTTTGATTGTAGGTGAACTATAAATCCCAGCAACTACAACTCCCAAATGTCAAGGTCTATTTCCCCAAACTCCATCTGTGTTCACATTTGGGCATATTGAGTATTCATGCCAAGTTTGGTCCTGATCCAACATTGTTTGAGTCCACAGTGCTCTCTGGATATAGCTGAACTACAACTCCAAAACTCAAGGTCAATACCCACCAAACTCTTATAGTATTTTCTCTTGGTTATGGGAGTTCTGTGTGGGAAGTTTGATTCCATTCCATCATTGGTGGAGTTCAGAATGCTCTTTGATTGCGGGTGAACTATAACTCCCAGCAACTACAACTCCCAAATAATATTTTGTGTCATTTTGGTTGGTGGTGTGCCCCAGGATTTTGTAAATGTAAAAAATGTGCCACGGCTCAAAAAAGGTTGAAAAACACTGCCATAGAGTATTGAAACTCAAAGCAGGGGCCCACAGACCATTGATAGCCACAGCCACTGGTACCTGCTGAGTTTCCTGAAAAGAAATATATGCTAAGAATAAATTCCCAAGATACCACTACTGTTTTACAGTACATGCTTGGATTGGATATTCCTGTATGCCAAAATAGGTTGGACTGCATGACCTTGATGGCATTCTATGATTCTATGAACTTTCAAGATGGAAACATTCAGGAAAGAATGGATGGTGATGGAGTTTCTGTCTTTGGATGTCTTCAAGTAGATGTTTGATGACAATCTGTTGGGAGTGCTTGGATGGTGTCTTCCTCCCTGGCAGAATGGGATTGGACTGCATGGCTTTTGGGGTCTCTTCCAATTCAAGGATTCTAATGTCGAAAATGACCGTTGCTGGCTTTCCATGTCAGATGCTTTGAGAAAGCATTGCTGTAGAGCAGTGGTTCCCACACTTTTTTGGCCTACCGCCCCCTTTCCAGAAAAATATTTACTCACCGCACCCTTAGAAATTAATATTTTTTTAAAGTTTAATAGCAATTAAACAAAGATATATGTATTAATATTTCTACATTTTTCGTAAAATAAAGGAAGATGTAAATTAGAAACATTGAAGTTTGAAATTATGAAACTATTTATTGAACTTAGAATAGAAAGGTAATACAAAAAAAAGTTTAAACATTTGAAATCATCTTAATGAGAAGGATGAACCTGGTCTGCTGCTACCAGTCTAGTAATCCTCGGCTCTATTTTTGTCCGCAGTAATCTCAAATAATCGCAATTGACTATTTTATAATTGGTTTCTTTTTTTGTTAATAAATTGGTTACCGCACTGAATCCATGTTCCACTAAATATGTTGAAGCACATTATTATTATTGTTATAAAATTCAACCAGTTGGAAGGGAACCCCAAAGGTATTATTATTATTATTATTATTATTATCATCCCTTGCTTGGCGAGAGGAGGAGGAGGGGCAGGAGGGCGGAAGAAGCGAGAGACACACACACAGGGATGGATGGAAGCCTGTCACCTGGCTCACGGCCCCACCGGCCCCTTACAGGGGTTCAGCACCCCCCAAATTCTCCTGAGCCTTCCAGCGCCCCCCTAGATTGCCCCACCGCCCATCAGGGGGTGGTACCGCCCACTTTGGGAACCACTGCTGTAGAGCATACCTTGCTGTTTTTCACTCCAGTGCATGCCATCATTACTACCATCATCAGCACCTTCCCTATGACCACAACTATCTTCAACAGCTCCACCTTCATCGCCATCTTCATGGCCACTATCAATACCTTAATAGTCTAAGGTGCAGCATTGGAATAGGATTCAGTACCTGAGACAGCTCCTTTACATCCAGACAATTTTCAGCACTTTGGGTTGCTCTTTTGAAGTGTCCCTTTGTCACCTAGATAGTAGGCCTGGTTAGGTTCATCGTATCCCAACAAATTTTGTTTGTATTTTGTTATAAAATTACTTCAGAAGCATTTTCGACGTGCAACAAGCAACCCGGAAGTGACATCACAGTTTTGAAGCCTTGGGCGCCATTGTCGTGAAGGCGCTGTAATGAGTTTTGCCCTTCTCTGCAACATGGGAGGGAAGACAAGCGCTTTCAAGCCGGGTTTGACAGGGCTTCTGGCTCAGGTCCCTCTCTCCCACGAGAAGGACCTGGGCCGGAAGCCCTGTAAAACCCGGGTGCCTGTTAGTCCCCAGGTCGCGAGGAGGAGTGGAGTAGATGGCCCCCACTCCACCTCACCACTTGGGAACCAGCTAATACGCATTAATTCCCAGGTGGCGAGGAAGAGTGGAATAGATTCCCCCCCCCCCCCCAATTCCTCCTCGCCACCTGGGAACCAATGCGCATTAAAGCTAATGCCGCCGAGAAGGAGGTGGCGGCCGGGAGGGGGGTGCTCTCTTCTCTCGGTCTGGCTGGCGGTGAGGGCCACGAAGCAGAAACTGAGGGAAGCCCTGGGCTGTCAAACCCAGTTTGGGCAGGTTTTCCACATTGCGCATGCGTGTCCGCCATTAACGAATTACTAACAAATTTTGTTAGTTTTTACTAAATAATTTTGACATTTTCATGGAAAATTTTGGAACTCCACCAGATACGAAACACCAGCGCCCCCTACATCCGCAGCGAGTTTTGAACCATTCTTTTTCTTGATCAACCAGGCCTACTAGATAGGGTTCGGAGCCGTGCTCTTCGTACTTTGAAGTTGAAACTAAACCCACCCTTCTGTCATCATAGTCACCAGCCAGCCATCACTGAACCAAGATAAAGCTCAGACGATGCTCAAGAAAGGGTTCCACTTGGAAACATCCGAATCATTCAATTCTGGTTTGCTGCTTGAGATAAGGCTTTTCACTCTGAAGACAGAATTCACAATCATGGTTGCTCTGTTTGCCGCTCCCTGTCTTGATTTGGATGCCTGTTTTACGAGGTCCCCTCAACCCAGATGTCATACTAAATTCATGAGACAATGCAAAGAGGTCAGAACACCCCGCGCTTTCCTAAAGGTGCCTGAACATCATAGGTGTTTCTTGGCACTCGAATTGCCTGCCTGAATTTCAATTGCTCTGGGGTAATTTTAGCTGTTCCCATCTAACAGCAATCACAAACTTGGCAAAGGCAGTTTTCAGTCTTGAGTGACACGGCAAATGGATGAGTTCTTTCCCATTTGTGAGAGTGGAAGGCGAAATGATCAAGCAATTATGGACTGGGCTGTAAAGAGTCACATTGCTTCTGTGGCTTGTCTTGGTGGTATTTTGTTTAGATATTGAGGTCTGTGTTGATGTGGAATTTTCTTTTTACAAACATTGTTGTGTGTTTACTACAGCAGTGTTTTTCAACCTTTTTTGAGCCGCAGCACATTTTTTACATTTACAAAATCCTGGGGCACACCACCAACCAAAATGACACAAAATGACACTCTAACACAGTAATACATATAGTTAATATGTTTTTAAAGGTATTTATACACTCAGTGTGAAACCTGGGCCTGTTTCAATGAACAAAACATATATATGACTTCCTCTCACATATTTATACATGGCTATCATGTCTTCTCTCAGCCTTCTCTTCTTTAGGCTAAACATGCCCAGCTCTTCAAGCCACTCCTCATAGAACTTGTTCTCCAGACCTTTGTGAAATTTCACCCTGGGTGAAACTTGCTTCCAGTTAACTATGGATGTCATGAAGCTGTTATAAACAGTTCCTTTGGGGGGGGGGACAACTCTTGAAAAATCTAGTAAAATAGTAAACATATATTTCCAAGCAGAGAGGCTCAGTTTGTGTCTTGGAAACCTGTGAGGGGCTGCTAGGAGGGGGAGTGCCAATTTCCCACAGCACACCTGTTGATCGCTCACGGCACACTGGTTGGGAAACACTGTACTAGAGAAATCAAGGTAAAATATGCTACATGGTGTCATGTATAGTGTGTTTAATAAGGTAAGGAATAGTGGGGAGGGGGGAATACTGGGGGTGGAATTTAATTGGGATGCAAAGAAAATCTTACTGTGCAATGTATATATGCCAAACGGCTCCAAGGTTAAATTCCTCAAAGGTCTAAGGAAGAAAATCCAAGAAGCAACATTTGATGATTTGATCATTATAGGGGACTTCAACGGAGTAGTAGACAAAAAATTGGACAGAACTGGGGGAAATAAGAATAAAGATAATAAATCGGGCCAACTCCCAAAAGAGGGGGTTAAGATTCTGAGAGACTTAAATACTATCGATATTTGGAGAGAACAAAACCAAGGGGCTAGGGATTTTACTTTCTTTTCAAACAGATTTTTGAGTTGGTCGCGTATAGACATGGTTTGGGCCACCAAAAGTATGTGTCTTAATATGAAAGATTTAAAAATTATGCCCAAATGTCATTCTGATCACTGTGCATTGACATTCAAACTAGGCTTGAAAAAAACTCAAAAGAAGTGGAGACTGAATGAAGGACTCCTGAGGAAGGAAGAAGAGATCCAGAAGTATAGAGAAATTATAGTAGAATATTTCAAATTAAATGCGGTGAAAGAGACATCTGATGTGGTAGTGTGGGACGCAAGTAAGGCGGTCATCAGAGGACATTTTATCCAGCAGAACAGTATAATGAATAGAAAGAAATACAAGATGGAGCAGGATATTAATAGAAAATTAGAGACGCTAGAAGCACAACTTAAGAAATCCCCTAAGGATAGGGAAGTAAAAACACAACTGGACTCCATTCTAAAACAGAAAGAAATCTTAGATCTGGGGAAATTGGAAAAGAACCTCAGATTTTTGAAGCAACAGCACTTCCAAAACGCTAATAAACCGGGTAAATGGATGATGTCAAAGATCAGGAAAAGACAACAAAAAAACTATATCACCCAAATAACATACAAGGGGAAACCCCTCTATGAAGCAAACCAGATTAGGGAACAATTTGGAAAATTCTATAAATCACTCTATGCGACTGACAATATTAAGAAAGAAAGGGTCCAAGCCTATATAAGTAAAATGAATCTGGCCAAGATCTCGGAAACACAGAGAGAGAAACTAAACACTCCCATATCCCAAACTGAAATAAAAAATGTCATACAAAATTTAAAAAATAACAAGTCTCCGGGCCCAGACGGGCTTACAGCCAAGTTCTATAAAACATTTAGCGGGGAACTTACACCCCACCTACAAAAAATAATGAACAAGGCTCTAGTAAAACCAGATCTCCCTGACTCTTGGTCAGAAGCAACGATCACATTAATACACAAAGAGAGAACGGAGATGAAAAACTATAGGCCCATCTCACTTCTAAATATAGATTATAAAATTTATTCGAATATAATTGCCAATAGACTCAAGAATTTCCTGTTAGAGTGGATAAACCCCGACCAAACAGGGTTCCTACCGGGCAGACAGGCCAAAGAAAATGTGAGACTGGTCATAGATGCAATGGAATTTTACAGGTCCAAAATCCAAAAAAAGGCGGCATTTCTATTCGTGGATGCCAAAAAGGCCTTTGACCGGGTAAACTGGGACATGATTATATTAGTGATGAAAGAACTAGACTTGGGGTTCAAGTTTATTAACAGTGTTACAGCAATATACAAAAAACAAAAAGCAAGCATATGTATCAATGGAGAGCTGTCGAAAGAAATCCCAATCTATAAAGGCACTAGGCAAGCTGCCCGCTTTCCCACTCCTATTTATTATGGTAATGGAGCTTCTAATGGTTAATATCAGAGCAGATAAGGAGCTTGGGGCCTAGCAATGAAGAACTGTTCGCTAAAACTAAGGGCTTTTGCAGACTAACTTTAGTTTGCGTGATAGAGGACCCAGTAATGAACATAGAAAAATGGGTTAATAAAATAGAGGCCTTTGGAGAAGTGTCAGGCTTTAGACTAAACAGACAAAAGACCAAGATGTTGACAAAGAACGTAAGTATGGAAGAAAAAGAGATTTTGAAACAGAAAACCAATATAGAAATATCTAAAAAGGTTAAGTACCTGGGAATCACGCTATCGTCAAATAATCTAAACCTAATAAGAGATAACTACGAAGAAAAGTGGAAAGGGATAAAAAAAAACCTGGAGAACTGGAAGCACCTTAATCTATCGTTGCTAGGTAGAATATCTCTTATTAAAATGAATATAATTCCCAAGATGTTATTCCTCTTTCAAAACCTCCCAATTTAAAAAAAATAAAAGAGTGCTTAGTCTATGGAAAAAGAGCTGGCCAACTTCATCTGGCAGGGGAAAAAACACCGAATCAAGTGGAAGGTCATGATAGATGACAAAAGGAGAGGTGGTTTTGGTGCCCCAGATTTAGAACTCTATTACGAGGCGGCCGCCCTAGAGTGGGTAACAGAATGGATCTCCTTAAATAATGAGGGTCTGTTAGCATTGGAAGGATTTGATCTCAGAGCCGGATGGCATGGGTACATTTGGTATGATAGGGCGAGAATAGAAAGAAATTTTAACAACCATGTATTCAGGGCTCCCCTACTTAAGATATGGCTTAAGTACAAGAATAGATTCTGCGAAAAAACACCCCTGTGGCTTTCACCCCAAGAAGCCTTTTTCAGGCGACAGTATGGAAGACCGCTTGGGTGAGATATCGAGCTGTGCTGGACAAGAACAACAAGGAATTAGGTTTGATAAATTTAGAAAATATTTAAAAAGAGGACAGTTCATTTGACTGGTTTCAATATAAACAACTGTCTGAGATCTTTAAAAAAGACAGAATAAAAGGCTTTGACCAAACCGCAAACTTCTGGGACAAATTAATTCAAAAAAAGAAAAAGAGAATCTTGATAATCTATAGAAAACTTTTAGAATGGGCTACAGAAGAGGAGTCGGTAAAAAACTGCATGATTAAATGGGCCAATAACTTCGGACACAGCATTAAATTGGAAACTTGGGAAAAGACATGGAGGACCCATCTAAAATACACGTACTCCTATGATTTAAAAGAGAATTTGTTGAAGATCCAGCACAGATGGCATCTCACCCCAGCTAGTATAGCCAAATACTGTAAAAAAATATGACCAGCGATGCTGGAAATGTAAAAAGGAAGTGGGTAGTTTTTACCATATGTGGTGGGGGTGTAAAAAGCTAAAGAACTTCTGGAGGAAAATCTATAGAGAAATACAAGAAGCGCTTAACGTTAAGTTTGAAATGAAGCCGGAATATCTTCTCTTAGGGCTAATAGACTTTAAAATGGAAAAAAATGTAGAAAAACTGTTTGTATATTGTATTGCAGCCGCTAGACTAATTCTCGCGAAAAAATGGAAAGGGAGATACCAAGCCTCGACTCTTGGAGATCCAAATTAATGGAGATTATGAAAATGGATATGTTAACAACAACACTGGCCGACAACAACATCAAGAAAAAAACAGACTGGACTTTATTAATAAACCACTTCAGGAACTCAAATTTGGATTGGACGATCGAGCTGTAACCAGGCAGAAGGCTATGACTTAGGGTAGTAAGCATAGCCAAATTATGTTAGTAGATATATAATAGCATATTAAGATTCTAAAGACAGGATTTGTGGGAAATGATCGGGGGAACAATCCCCGTTACTTTTTTTATACTCACGTCAAGGTATTCTTTTTCTAACCTCTATCTTTCTTTTCCCTATCCCCACCCCCCTTACCCGCCCCCACCCAAGTTTCTCTATTGTCTTTTAATTGTTGTGTGTTATTATGCAAAATCAATAAATATCATTTTTTTTATTAAAAAAAAGGAATAGTGGGGAGGGGCACAAATATGGAATACTGTGGGTGATGGAGATTGGGGGAGTGATTCATACTCATTGAATATACGCAAGTTGAAACTATCCCAAAGGATCCCACTTCTTATTGTTAGTCTTCACTGGAATAGACCCATTTAATTTTTATTCAATGGGCCTATTCTAGCTGGGACAAACCAACAGTGTCCTGACTTGAGGTTGTTTTTTAATGATAAACTATGAAAAGGTAAACCCATATCCAAGGGAGTGCTAGGAAAAGTCCCAGAAGCTAAGTTGAAGGAAACCAAGTCCAGCTACCCTCCGCAGACAACCTGTGCTCTGGATGTATAGTCACACAAGCATACACCAAAGTGGGACACAGGGAAAATCCCATCATCCCTTCAGGCAATGGGCATAATCCTCAAAACATAAACACAGGTAATATCTAGATCACCCTGCTGTGAACACTAAACAATCAATAGCCAAAACGAAATGATATTAGATGACTTTTATATGCTGCAAATAGCAAAACCAGCCCAATGGCTAAAGGAATGTTATAGAATAAAGCTTTGTAATATCAAACAAAGTAAATATCGTCATAGAATACACAAAACGTGGTAGGCAAACCTCGCAATCCTATGAAAGGCCAGCAATAGAAATGTCCTGACCTGAGATTGTTTTTTAATGCTAAACTATGAAAAGGTAAATTCCTTCTCCAGGATGTATTCAGGAGGAGCAATTGACCCACTGGGAGGAAAGCAGAAGAAGAACATGGTGGTGCATTGTGACTGAATGTGCATGTTTTGGTCCATCCACATCATGAAATAGAAGAGGCGTAGAGCACCAATCCATGCATAAATCGGTTGTCAAAATCCCAGGATCCCAAAAGTACCCCAAAACCCATATCCAAGGGAGTGCTAGGAAAAGTCCCAGAAGCTAAGTTGAAGGAAACCAAGTCCAGCTACCCTCCGCAGACAACCTGTGCTCTGGATGTACAGTCACACAAGCATACACCAATGTGGAACACAGGGAAAATCCCATCATCCCTTCAGGCGGTGGGCATAATCCCCTAACAATACCTCCATGCAGCCAACAATGGACAGAGGAAAAGATCATGGAATTGCCCGATGCTTTGCTTTTGTATTTCCCTAAGGCAGTGTTTTTCAACCTTTTTTGAGCTGTGGCACATTTTTTACATTTACAAAATCCTGGGGCACACCACCAACCAAAATGACACAAAATGACACTCTAACACAGTAATACATATAGTTAATATGTTTTTAATGTAGTTTTAAAACTAACATAGTTATTCTGTCAGGAATGGCAGAAAGACACACATGAAGGTCTTGCTCAACAGCTGTCAGTCATGGGAAAACTTCAGCCCTCTGGGTGTTTTGGACTCCAACTTCCACCATTCCTAACAGTCTGAGGCCTTTTCCTGCTTAAGTGGCTGGGGGGGGGGGGGAAGGACCTGAGGCTGCTAGGAATGGTGGGAGTTGGAGTCCAAAACACCTGGAAGGTCCAAGTTTGCCCATGCCAGCTTTCGATTCCATCGCCACATCTATCTTCAGCCTCTGGCGGTTTGAATATATGTGATTATCTACGTGATTTTCTACCTTGTCGCTATGATTATGGTGCTGCTTCTTTAAATTGTCCGCAAACTGACTGTGTTATTGTGCAGATCCCGGAACTGACATTGGATAACATTGTGAGGATACACTTTGTTTTTTGCACCCACTTCCGTGATTTCATCAAATATCGCGAGTTTTCCGTAGAGGAGCGCTCTATGAACTTGCTACTTCCTGGTTCGCAACTCCTCCGCTCTCTGTGGCGACCATGCCGAACTACCTTATGTAAGACTTTTAATTTTCTCCAGCAGGATTGGGTACTTTTAATGTGTTTTTTGCGTATGATTATGTATGATTAATTGTGCATTTTGTACTGTGACGCAGCGGCGCTCTTTTAATAAGTAAGGGTATTGGAGGTTCCAATTTCCCACTGCACACCCGATGATCGTTCACGGCACACTAGTGTGCCCCGGCACACTGGTTGGGAAACACTGCCCTAAGGGACCATCCAGGAGTGCCAACCAGACCCATTGTCCCACCTGAGATGGCAGGAATGACAGCCATGTGCATCCATCAACCCAGACCCTACCCACATTCCTTTCCCTCATGTACCCTCCAAAGGTGGACCCAAAAAGCAGCCACAAACTTCAAACTGAGCAATGACGGTTCATTACAGTTCCTGGCAATGACAGTTTATTAAAATCAACTGCAGTGGTAGATGATGCACTTCGACCAATCAGCACACAGATCCTAGCCAGCACCAATCTGAACCTTTGTGTCTGTTTTGAGAGTGCAAAGTTTCCTGACATTCTCTTTGGCTGAGGTGAATAAACCCATTGTTCCTTGCCTTCAACCCATTTGTGTCTCATTTGACCTTCGGAGCCTAGGCACGCAGGGATCCTGAACCCATGGTTCTTGTAGAACTGAAATCACATATCAAAGCCACAAATAAAGGTGTTCACTATGAAACCCTGTGGTAGGATCCAAACCATTGGCACTCCAGAGGTGCATCTGCGCTATAGAATCAATACAGTTTGATCCCACTTGAGTTGCTATGGCTCAATGTTATAAGATACTGGGAGTTGCAGTTTTACAGGGTCTTTAGCCTTCTCTGCACATTCCAAACACCATGGTGCCTCAACAAACTACTGCTCCCAAGATTCAATAGCCTTGAGGGCAGATAAAGTGATGCCGAGCTCCATTAATTCAATAGAGGCAGCACAGGACTAAGATTTTTCATATTGCACGGAGTCCTTCATTAAATATTGAAGTTGAAGAAACTCCAGGTGCTGTTAAGAATGTGAATTTAGCATGAAAGCTATTTCTCAAGTTACAAAGCCCTGACAGTTTTCTTTTTCTTTCTTTTTTCAGAAAATGGGTGGGATGAAGGACTTTGTTATTTGAAGCCACTTGACTCCAACTAACAAAAGACACATATGCCTCCCATGCTCACCAGAGAAAAAACACTCATCTTATTGCATTAATGCCTCCCTCCTTCCTCTAAACTTCAGAATAGGTGGGAAGAAAACAAGAAATGCTCACAGACAATAAGCGGAAAAATAATGGCAAGTTTTCTAAAGCCATGATTGAAGTCGGTATCTCCATTTGGGCAACCAAATGACGCAACATCCATCAAAGGATTTGAGATCGTCCCAAGGTGGAGATGGTTAAAATCAGATGCAAAGAAAGATAAGGAGTGTATCTACACCAGGCATGGGCAAACTTGGGCTCTCCAGGTGTTTTGGACTTCAACTCCCACAATTCCGAACAGCATACCGGCTGTTCGGAATTGTGAAAGTTGAAGTCCAAAACACCTGAAGAGGCCAATTTTGCCCTTGCCTGATCTACACTCTAGAATGCTATAGCATGCTGGGAGTTGTGCTTTTAGAAGGTGTTTAGCCTTCTCTGCCCAAGAATGCTGGTGCTTCACCAAACTACAACTCCCGGCATCCCATAGCATTGAGCCATGGCAGTTAACGTGATATTAAACTGCATTCATTCTACAGTGTAGATCAGGGGTGCCCACACTTTTTCAGCATGCGAGCTACTTTTTAAATAACCAAGTCAAAAAGAACCACCTTCTCCTGCCGCTGTGCGTGCACTCCTGCCAGCCGCGCGCATGCTCCTGCCGCCCGTGCGGCATTGAAGGAATGCCCCATGGGTGGAAGAGGAGCGCGAGGCTCCTCATTCTTGCCATGCCCCATGGGGGTGGAAAGAGGCAGCACGCAGGTGGAAGCTTCCTGCCACCCGCACGCTGCCTCTTTCTGCCCGCGCGCCACCTCTTTCTGCCCGCGCGGCATTGTGGGAACGAGGGAGGCCCCGCCTCATGCTTCCTCATTCGCGCAATGTTCCGCGGGCGGAAAGAGGTGGTGTGCGGGCGGCAGGAGTTCCCTTGTTCCTGCTCACACTACATCGTTCCCGCAATGCCCTGTGGGCGGAAAAGTGCCACGCACATGGCATAAGCGCCCCATCTGCCTGTGATCGCCCTGATTTCGTCTCGTGATCGACGAGTTGATCGCGATCAACTTCCTGAGCAGCCCTGGTGTAGATGCATGCTCAAGATGCACTGGAATGCTGAATCGTGAAAGCTGACACACAAAGAATCGCAACGTAGAACAAGACCAAATATTTAGTAGAATTCAATCCAATGGATAATTGAAAGTGATACAAGGTGTGTGTGTGTCCCCCTAGATATCCACTTGGACACTGCATTATGGGATCCTGGGAGTTTCACAAGTTAGAAAGGATGTTGCCATGGCACTTTAGTTGAACTCATAGTGATATAAAACTGTGAAGTGTGAAAAAGCTCCTGAAAAGCTGGAATCAATTTTGTGCATCTACACTGTAGAATGAATGCAGTGTGACACCACTTTGACTACCATGGCTCAATGCGATGGAAGCCTGAAAGTTGTAGTTTTACAAGGCCTTGAGCCTCCTCTGATGGAACTAATCCTAGGAAGTGCAATCGCGTTGGCAAGGGGATGCTGGGATTGGCAGTCCATTGCTTCTATTTTCTGCTCAGGATTGCAAAGGTAAGAGCATCCTCACAACCTCTGAGGATGGCTGCCATAGATACAGGCGCAACATCAGGAGAGAATTGTTCTGGAACTTGGCCATACAGTTCAGAAAACTCACAGCAACCCAGTGATTCCGGCCATGAAAGCCTTTGACAACACATAAGAGCATTTTCCTGAGAGCAATCTTCAGTTCATCTCCTTTCCAATATCTGATAGTTAAGCCTCCCTCTCTCCCTCTCCCTTTCTCCTTCTCTCTCTGTCTTTTCTTTTTCCCCATTTACATCTCTACCACACAGTCCTTCACCCATCTCTTAAGTGGATGCACACAAAGGCTATACATGATGTGCCATTTCGCACATTGCAGATGGTTGAGGGATATTTAAATCTATTATCTGGCAATTATGGGCCTCTAATGGGTTTTTAGTCAAACGGTTGGCTGTCTCACAGTTTTGTAAGGGAGGGGTGGAGTGACCCATGTTCTGTGTCATTTGGGCCATTGTTTGCTCTCAATCCAAAAATCACGGGAAAGCGCCGACACATCTCCAGATTATAAGAATGGGAAGGCCATCTAGTCCAAACAACGCTCAATGCAATGGAGTCCTGGGATTTGTAGTTTGGTGAGGCACCAGCACTCTTTGGCAGAGAAGGCTTGTAAAACTACAACTCCCAAAACTCCATAGCATTCAGCTCCCTCAGCTAAAGAAGTGTCAAACTGCTTTATTTCTACAGTTTAGATACACTGAAAGCAGGCGGAGACAAGCCCCGTTGTTAAAACGAGGATTTTATGAATGATGTAATTAAAGAGCCACTTTAATGAACTCCCGCTCACTTCATGAATGTGACATTCATTTCTTTTTCATCTCCCCAATCTTCAAAGAGAAGGGAAGCATCAATCAAAAGAAAGAAAAGTGATTAAAACCCATCCACCGACAGAAGATGCTTACTTTTTAATCAGAGGAAAATATGGTGATAATTAAGTCCTCAACCTCCCCCCTTTCAATTAAAAAATTGGCAAGCTAGAGACAAGGTGTTCCTCCCCATCACAAAGAGATAAATGAGGAGAAATCTATCCCTTTCAGCGCCTCGCGGATGAAAATGTATTGCCAACTGTATTTAGAATTGATGCCGTTTGAGACCAGTTTAAACACTATTGTTCAATGCTGTGGAAGCTTGGGAGATGAAGTTTGGTTAGGCCTCAGGACCCTTGGGCAGAGAAGGGCAAAGACCTTATAAAACTGTGCATGATTTCAGCTTCAAGAACCATGGATTCCAGAGCCCGGCATGTCTACCTTCTCAGAAGGCTAAACTATTACACAAAGGCAATATTTTCTGTATCAAAAATATAATATAGGTAAAGAGGACAACACAATTCACATTTCAGAACCAAATGCACATACTAGTGTCTGTAATAGACGGGATAAGTTTTGCATGACAGTTTCAAACCTTGAATAATCAATTACCGGACAATCTGGATTATATTGAGTCAGTCCAAAGTCACGCAAATAAAGTCTGCAAAGGGTTCCAAAATGTTCAAAGAATGATGAGAAGACGATAATAGTCCCCAATACCAGCAGGCATAATTCAAAAGTGATAGGACAGTAAGGAGATCCGTATAATCCAATGTTGTAAGTGTTAGCCAGGGGCCAACGGGCTGGCGATGCCAAGAAATGTTGGGCCACTTGTTCTCCGTTTCGCTCCTGGATGGAGCTTTATCAAGGCCTCCAAAAATTAGATATTCCATTTGTCCTTATCTGTGAAATAATATTTATACATAATATCAAAGAAGCCAAAAGTAAACAAACCCATAAATAGGTACATTCCAAATACATACCGATAAGGAGATGTTCCAGAGCCTAACCTCGCTAAGGAAGCGAGGTGAACATAAAGGTAAGTTCGCAAAACCAAATACAGATTATATACAACTCAGGACGTACGTTAATTACATAATTAGCAATTGCACACTGATGGATTCATTTAACCCTTTCGGGTATTCGGTGTCAAGAAGGACGATCCATTTACATTCTAATTTTCTGAGCACTTGGTGAATGTTGCTATGGGGTGCTGGATCAACCTTTTCAAGAACTTGGATTATTAAAGAGCCAGGCGTATGATTTAAGGATTTACAATGGGTGTAAAAAGGTAAATCCTCATTGCCCGAATTAATTCTACTGCGATGTTCTATGAATCTTTGTCTCAATTTCCTAGAGGTAATCCCCACATAAATCCTGGGACCTTCAGAAGGCCAAATGAGACACAGATGGGTGGAAGGCAAAATCAGAGATTAATTCTCACTGGCTAGAGAGGATGTCAGCAAAAGAAAACACTCCAAAGAATTGACATACCACAATTATGAATACAGATTATATTTATTATATCTTGACAGCTATTCAAGACTCCCACGATGGCTCCTGATTGGTCCAAAAAGTATCAGTGGTTGGTCTAGGATTCCCTTCAATGTCATCAATGTTTAGGCTCTTACCCTGTTGGGAAACGTTAATAAATGGTCATTGGTTTATTTTGAAGTATCTGTTTACTGATCCTCCCCCGAGAGGGGTGCAATCATGAAGGAATGTGGTGTGGCAATTATCAATAGGTTTATGATGGGACTAATGGTTTTAGTCTAGTGGACATACGTAATAGGGTTTATCCATGATACACAATAGGTGCTTGAAGGTGATGACCAGCTCAATGGGTGTTGCAAGGGTGAGGCTGGCTTAGGGGATGAGAGAGGAATAATTCCCACAGATAGCCCCAATCATATATGGGAAAACAGGAAAAAGGACCTAGCAGTTCTGACGCAACTCTATTATATGTTCATTGTGAGGGGATTATGATAGATTAATAGGTTGTTTCCCGAAGTCTGGAGCATGCCTACCTAGACAAAATTCCAAAGGTCATTCATGAATGGGTTACTACAGGGCAAAGGTATGCGCGATTGCTTCATATCCCAATGGAGCCACCGCTTGCATTTCATATAATTTATAATTTCCGTTCCGATGCCTAGATAACAAAACTACAATTTCCATCATTCCATAGCACTGAGTCATAGCTATGAAAGCAGTGTCAAACTGCATTCATTCTGCAGTGTAGATGCACCAGGAAGTCTTAAAATCTGCCTATTTCAACCCAGTGTCCTGCCAGATCTCTTTGGAGAAGCCCAAACTAAACATAATACAATGCATCTATCTTTAACTAGAAATGTCACATAGAATATGGAGCTAGTCTGTTTTCTGCTGTTCCAGAGCCTAGAACATGAATCAATGAACTTCAGTGACAAATACATATTTAGAGATCAATAAACAGAGACTGTTTGGACTTCTTTCATGGATGCAGCATTTGCGTGTTGGCAGAATGGAGTTGAACTGGATGTCCTTGGGAGTCCTGTACATCTTTAAGATTTTATTTATCTTATTGTCAGGCCTGGATTAACACTTTTTTGTGCTCTAGGCCACACTTTAGAATTGCGCCCCCTTTAAGCCAGCCTCCCCTTTAAGGTCCCCATTCCCACCGGCTGGAAAGCTCCGCTGTGCTCTGAAGGTCTCCTCAGGAGTCGGGAGGCTTGGGGAGAGCGCAGCGGGTGCAAACTCGCTCCAAAGGTGCGCACGAGAGAGAGAGAGAGAGAGCACGCGGAAGAGAGCAAGAGAGTGGGAGAGAGAGTGTGCGAGAGAGAGAGAGCGCGCAAGAGAGAGAGCGCGCGAGAGAGAGAGAGCACGTGCGAGAGAGAGAGAGAGAGAGAGTGCGAGCAAGAGAGAGGGAAAGAGAGAGCACGAGAGAGAGAGAGCGCGCAAGAGAGAGCAAGAGAAGAAGGGGACAGAGCAGAGACTTTGCCGGGAGAAGGAGCGAGGAGAGGCATGAGAAAGGGGGAAAGAGGGGCGCAGACCAGGTCTTTTTTTTTTGGTCCATGATCTGCCCCCCTCAGCTTGCGCCCTTAGGCCATGGCCTCGTTGGCCTTATGGATAATCCGGGCATGCTTATTGTCTTTCTAGCAATGCTGTAGTCCTAGAAAAGCAACTTTTCCAAACCTTGGTTTCTACCACAATCGCTCTAAAAAGGCCCTTTTGTAAGATGGCATTCGCACAGTGGATTGGTTAATTTCTTTATTTGTTTGGTCTCTTTTTTTCTGTCTTTGACCAAGAGACCAAAGGAACCACAACAAAAATGAAGTGAATTCTCTTAACATTTCTGGCACTTTTCAAAAAGTCTTTACTCCTGTAATACAAAGCTTTTTCAAATGCAGCACTGATATAAAGAACAGAGAATGCTGTCAGCAAAGCAAAGAAACCATGATACCGGAGGAAACAAGATACTCTGGAAGGAGATTTGCTTCCCAAGAAAGAAGCCGGTGTTTTACATCCTCAGCAGCTTTTGCTTCCTTTATCTCCAAACAGTCAGGCTGCAGAGCTAAAAAAAAACCAAGCACTTGCTGAAATCCAGGAGATTTGCAGATTGCTGTTGTTTGGATGATCACATAAAAGAGGAGAGAAGGCGAGCAACACAAGACAAACACAAGCGACTTCATAAAAAAGGGGAAATGATGATGATTCAACTATTCCTATTCTAACTTTCTAATATTCAGATCCAATCTGGTCTCTGCCCAGGAAAGGATGGGTCTCTAGGGCCAATGGAGCAGTTAATCCACTCTGGGTTTTAGACCAAACTTTAAGCAGCGGAACCTTTCCCCCCAAAATAGGTTCCAGTCTTTGGATAGTTCATCTGCAGTCCAGATTCAAACCTGCTGCAAATTTATTAAACGTCTAGCAAGGAAATCTCCAACCAGCTTTAATCCGCCTCCTTTTCCTCCTCATCCTTCGCAAATTGTTGTTATTGTTATTATATGTTTGTTTGTTATCCTAAACATAGGATTTGGGGCACATCATTCTCTGAGTCCTAGTGCAAATTGGCCTGGCAAAATCACAACCAGTTCCGACCCTCTTTGTGTTTCATTTAATAGATAAATGATATAATAATAATAATAATGGCTTTGCCTCAGCCTCTCCACCAATCTTGTTTAACACAGGCCCGGATTACCCATAAGGCCTAGGGGGGCACCAGATCAAGGACCAAAAAAAATGTCCAAACAAAACCGCAATGTGCGTGCGGCATGATGACTCTCTCTCGGGGAGGGTGGGGGGAGAGCGCTGCGAGGAAGTGGGGGAGGAGGGAATGGCGCCCCCCCTCACCATCGCCCCTGCCCCCATGTCAAGGAAGGAGGAGGTGGAGGGAAGCCCCCGGGGCCGCTAGCGGGAATGCGTGGCACCCAGGAACATGGCGGAGGAGGCGAGGCCGCGGCCAGGGTGGGGCTTACCTCCGCCTCTTCCTCCTCCTCGCCATGCCCTCCTTCCTTGAGTCAAGGAGGAGGAGGAAGGAAGAAAAGCCCCGCCCCCGGGGCCGCTTCCGGGCATGCACGGCTGGAGGGAGCACTGCGGCCTCCTCCGCCACGTTCCTGGGTACCGCTCATGCCCGCCAGCGGCCCCAGGAACTTCCCTTCCTTCTTCCTCCTCCCCCTGGGGCCGCTGCCGCGCATGTGCGGTACCCAGGAACATGGCGGAGGAGGCCGCAGTGCTTGTGCCCTCCCTCCTATTGCACATGCGTGGTAGCGGCCCCGCCCCCCGGGGGCGGGGCTTCCAAAATGGCCTAGTGCGCCAAAAGAGCTTAATCCGGGCCTGGTTTAACATCTTTACTAATGATCAGCCACAGCCACCACTCACACAGAGCTTTCTATATGCTGATGACCTTGGTCTAACAACGCAAGCAAAAGACGTTGAAACAGTTGAAACTCAACTTACTAATGCCTTGAAACATGTCTCCAGCTGTTACAAAGAGAACCACCAGAAGCCTAACCCTGCCAAGACACAAGCGTGTGCTTTCCACATATGTAACCGTGAAGCCAACAGGAAATTGAAAGTTACCAGGGAAGGCCAAAAGCTGCAACACTGCTCCCATCCTAAATATCTTGGCGTCACTCTAGATCAGGGGTGCTCATTACGGTGATCGGGAGCACCTAGGTGATCTTCGGCCCTCTTCCAGGTGATCTTTGGGTCTCACCAGCCGGATGGCGCGCTCCTGCCATGCGTGCGCATGTGCACTCCCGCCGCCACCTTTGCGGCGCTTCTTTTGCCAAAATGAGGCTTTAGTAGGCGGGCCCTGGCGCTCGTCTTGCCATGCACGGTGTGGTGACATGACCACCCATTGGTTGCTGCTGGGGGGGGCGGGAGCAAGGCGAAGGCACGTGCACGGATAGGATGCGAGGCTGTGGGAGGGATGGAGGGAATGTGTGTGTGTGTGAGAGAGAGAGCCAAGGAGAGAAGAAAGAAATCTGGAGAACTTTTTCGGATCATTTTGGCAGGCAAGCGGGCGCTGGAAGGAGAAAGGGAGAGAGAGAGAGAGAGAGAGAGAGAGAGAGAGAGAGGCGAAGGAGGCCAGGCAAAGTGGGGCAAAGCCAAGCAAGCCCCGCCGCAAACCCTTCAGCTGCCCTCGGGACTCCCATTCCAAGCAGAGACCTCGGCGAACGAGCTGTGTGGGGCTGCTTTCTTTCCTTGGTTGGGGGCGAGGAGGGAGGGCTCCGCCGTGTTCCTGGGGCTGAACCCGAGGAGGAGGGGGCTGCGGGGATGGAGACTCCACTTGCTGCTGCTTGTGCCCTCGCCGCCTTTCTCCACCTCGCCCGCCCTCGAAGGAGAAAGGCAGCGAGGGCCCACGGGAGAGAGAGAGAGGGGGGGTGGCTAGGAAGCCTCACGTGGGTCCCTCTCTCGGTTGAGTTTCCTGGCCCAGGCAGCAGCCAGGCGACCCCTCTTCCCAGCCCTGCGCCTTCCAAGCCGCTGCTGAAGCCATATCTGGCCGGAGTGCTGGTGGGTGCACCTATAAATACCCTCCTGCTGCGTGCGTGGGAGGGGCCTGCTGTGCACGCAAGAAGCAGGACGGGATGGGGACTTCCTGCTTCACGAAAGCACGCAGCAGGAAGGAGGAAGGCAACAAAGACATTAAGAGAGAGCGCGCGCGCAGGCAAGGAGGATCCCCTTCCTGGGTGCGCGTGGCGGCGAGTTCGTGGGCAGGCAAGAAAGAAGCCCCACGCGGACGGAAGGCTGCAGTAGGAGCGTGTGCGCACGCATGCGCGCGCATGCTCACATGCACAACAGGTGATCTTTTCAACTTGATTGTTCATATAGTAGCTCGCATGATGAAAAAGTGTGGGCACCCCTGCTCTAGATCAAACACTAACATTTAGGAAACACTGTTCAAACACCAAGCACAAAGTAGCCACACACAATAACAGCTTGTGGAAACTTACTGGTAGTGCATGGGGTGCAGACCCAAAACTAATAAGAAAACCAGCCCTGGCCTTGTATTATTCAACTGAGTAAGTATGCCTGCCCTGTTTGGCACAAGTCTGCCCATGTTAAGCAGGTGACTACAGCACTGAACGAAGCGTGCAGAATAATCACAAGATGCCTCAAACCTACACCTGTTGATAGACTCTATAACAGACCTGGGCAACCTACAGCCTGCGGGCCGGATGCAGCCCGGCAGCCGATTCTGTCCGGCCCAGGGAGAAGGACATCAGGGGCGGGGCCAAGAGGAAGGGGCGCTGCTGCTGCCCTCCCATCGTGGGCTGTGGGGCCTGCATCAGCAGACAGCCTGCCGCTCCGGAGAACAATCAGAGGAGCGGCAGCTTTGGAGTGCCTGCCATCCCGGGAGGCGATCCAGGCCTGCAGCGGGAGCAGTCAGCGAGCTGCAGAGGCTGATCGCCCTGGCGACCTAGAAGACTTGATCGTCTTTCAGTTCACCAGGGCGATCACTTGCCGCAGCTCGCCCACTGCACCCGCTGCAGGCCCGGATTGCTTCCCTGAATGGCAGGCACTCCAAAGCCAGGATGGCAGGCACTCCATGGCAGGGCGATCAGCTGGGGAACGCCTGGGGGCGAGAGTGGGTGGAGGCCTGCAGCCTCCGATCATCTGCTGCTCTGCTCTGCTGCGGTGGCGACTGGGTCCGCTTTGTCATCCTCTGGGCTGGGTCCATTGGGCCATTCCATCTTGGGATCCTTCCTCTCTTGAGGATGTCAGCCTCTATCTTGGTTCGCACCTTGTCTTCTTGAATTTCATTTCATTTCATTTTAGTGGTTTTTATTATTATATAATAATAATATAATAATATAATAAATAATATTGTAATTTCAATATATTATTATGTCTATATATATACTATAATATAATAATTATGATATTAATACTAATGATATATGAATATTTCTTGATATATTAATGTTAAGATTAATGATGTGTAATATATAGTAAATAAATAAATAAATTATGTAGATTAGAATGTAGTTAAGCCTTTAGGTGTGGCCCTCCATAATATTTTTTGGCTCTTGAGTGGCCCCTTCGAAAAAATAATTGCCCACCCCTGCTCTATAAGATAGCTGGCATTGCCTCCCTTGATGTGCAATGGGAAGTTGTTGCCAACTATGAGAGAAATAAGGTTGAACACTGGGAAAGCCACCCACTGCATGGCTATCAGCCTCCTCCCAGCAGACTCAAATCAAGTAAAGTTTCATGAGCGTCACCACTTCTCTAAATGTTCCTCCAGCATCAGCAAGAGTATCTCTCTGGGCAGCAAAAACAGGAAATCCCAACTGGATGGCCCCCTGCAAGGGTCTTCCTCCAGGGGCTTCTGAGTTTGTTCAGGGACTTCCAATTTGGCCAAACTTGGAAGTCCCTGAACAGACTCAGAAGCGGAGTGGGCAGATCAAAAGACAACCTGGCCAAATGGCACGACCTAGAAGAATCCTCCACCTTGTGCGACTGTGGAGCAGAACAAACAACACCACATCTGTATGCTTGCCCGCAATGCCCTACCTCGTGCACTAAGGCAGAAGAACTGTTTGAAGCTACAGACAATGCAGTCAGTGTTGCCCATTTTTGGTCTATCAGTTTTATACTAATTTATTTATGCAATGCTTTTGATAGGAAATAAATTAAGCTCAGCCTCGTCCAAGATTTGGGTTGACCACCCAAAATCTCATCTAGAAATATTCAGAAACAGTAAGGCGAATTTTCCAGATATTCCAGGATGTTAATTTGTACCATTTTGAAGAGGCTCTTACAGATGACCAAATTCCAATTCCTTAAGCCAGTGTTTTTCAACCTTTTTTGAGCCGCGGCACATTTTTTACATTTACAAAATCCTGGGGCACACCACCAACCAAAATGACACAAAATGACACTCTAACACAGTAATACGTATAGTTAATATGTTTTAAATGTATACACTCAGTGTGAAACCTGGACTTGTTTCGATGAACACAACATAGATATCCTGGCAGGAATGGCAGAAAGACACAAATATCCCACACAGAACTCCCATAACCAAGAGAAAATACTGTAAGAGTTTGGTGGGCATTGACGTTGAGTTTTGGAGTTGTAGTTCACCTATATCCAGAGAGCACTGTGGACTCAAAAAATGTTATGTTATGTTGTGGTTTGTTTTCTATTCAGAATCACAATGTTGGAAGGAGGCTCACCACTTTAAGATCCCTAAAACAGGCATGGGAAAACCTCGGCCCTCTGGGTGCTTTGGACTGCAATTCCCACCATTCCTAACAGCCTGAGCCCCTTTCCTGCTTAAATGGCTGGGGGAGGAAAAGAGCCTGAGGCTGCCAGGAATGGTGGGAGTTGGAGTCCAAAACACCTGGAAGGTCCAAGTTTGCCCATGCAGCTTTCGACAGAAACCTCTTCCTCCCCCTCCCCCTTTGCGCCCTTTCTTCCCCCTCCTGCCGAACACTTACTTTTTCTTCTACACTGCCGCTTCTGCCGCCATTTTGATCCGAGGGGGCAGCGTGAGCGTGTTCAGGAGGGGAGGGGGGAGGGAGGAAGACGTGACCCGTGTTGGCGCTATTGCGTGGACTTGCCCCAGAGCAAAGTGAGGCAAAGTGAGCAGAGCGAGGCTGGGAAGAAGGGAGCCCGAGTGGAGAAGAAAAAGTGTTCGGCAGGAGGGGGAAGAAAGGGTATTGGAGGTTCCAATTTCCCACGGCACACCTGATGATCGCTCACGGCACACTAGTGTGCCACGGCACACTGGTTGGGAAACACTGCCTTAAGCAATGAGGGTTCGATCAAATAAATCATACTGAGTTTTTGACTTGATGCCTATGCCACGGCTATTTTCCTAACCCAAGCCCAGCTTCAAAGAGGAAGCGATACTTTAGTCCTGAGTGAATTGTACATTTCTTTTGCTGACAATTTTTAACAATGATTTCAAAAACGTTTTGAAGACTTTGTGTTCTTTTCTGTCTTGTCTCCAGCAAAGATGAGTTGGAGGGCACAAAGGAGGCTCATCTGAAAGGGCTGGAAAGCTCCAAGCTTGATGGGGAACAAGGAACCACACGACTCCACTCTGCTCTTGATCTCTCAGATATTACCAATGAAATTGGGGGATGAAATTGTCCTGCATGGAAGGGGATCCCAGAAAGCTTAATTTGTCTCCGATAGTCCCCAAAGTGCAAAGCGTTCTGTACAAACAATCAGCTTTTCTAAGTCTAAGCTTTATTCACAAACACACACCTCATCCCCCCCCTCTCTCTGACATCCATTAGAAAGAAAACATGACATTTCCCTCACCGAAGAAGGCTCACTCTGCTGTCAAGTTGGAGGAACAGGAGTCAGCGTGACCCTGCCTTTCATCTCTCAGCTTTTGAGAGCACTTCATAACCTTTTTGAGAGCAGCATGACCCATCTCCCCACTGCTTTCCTCTTGTATCACAGCCTGAAAATGAAGAACTACACCAAGGTTTAAACAGGCATGCAAAGGTAAGGCACTACGTTTAGGCAGAAAAAATTGAAATGCACACATATAGGAAGGGTGATACCCGGCTTGAAAACAGTCCATGGAAAAGGGATCTCAGAGTCTTAGGAGACCACACACTGAATGTGAGCCAACAATGTGATGTGGCAGCTCAAAAGGCCAACTCTGTTCTAGGCCAATATTTCCCAACCAGTGTGCCATGGCACACTAGTGTGCCGTGAGCAATCATCAGGTGTGCCGTGGGAAATTGGCACTCCCCCCCTCCTAGCAGCCCCCTCACAGGTTTCCAAGAAACAAATTAAGCATCTCTGCTTAGATTTTTTTATACTATTTTAATGGATTTTTCGAGAGTCATCCCCCCCCCCCCCCAGGAACTGTTTATAACAGCTTCATGACATCCATAGTTAACTGGAAGCAAGTTTCATTCAGGGTGAAATTTCACAAAGGTCTGGAGAACAAACTCTATGAGGAGCGGCTTGAAGAGATGGGCATGTTTAGCCTGAAGAAGAGAAGGCTGAGAGAAGACATGATAGCCATGTATAAGTATGTGAGAGGAAGTAATATATATGTTGTGTTCATCGAAACAGGCCCAGGTTTCACACTGAGTGTATAAATACATTTAAAAATATATTAACTATATGTATTACTGTGTTAGAGTGTAATTTTGTGTCATTTTGGTTGGTGGTGTGCCCCAGGATTTTGTAAATGTAAAAAATGTGCCGCGGCTCAAAAAAGGTTGAAAAACACTGTTCTAGGCTGCATCAATAGGAGTGTAATGTCAAGATCGAGGAAAGTCATAGTGTAGGGCAACGAGTGGAGAGGGGTGGGATGGCCTCTGGGAGACTCCCATTAAGTTGCGGGGTCCCCCAGGGAGCTATCCTTTCCCCTTTATTGTTTAACATCTACATGCATCCGCTCGCCCGACTAGTTCGCAATTTTGGTCTGGAGTGCTATCAGTATGCTGATGACACCCAGCTGGTGCTGAGAATGGATGGCAGGCCAGACATCGTACCCGATTGTTTCCATCAATGCCTTGAAGCCGTGACTGGATGGCTGTGCACCAGCCGGTTGAAGGTGAATCCATCGAAGACGGAGATCCTATGGCTGGGTCGTCCTGGTATGGGTGAGTGCCGGTTGCCTACCCTGGATGGTGAGCGCCTAAGCTTTGGTAAAAAGCCTGCGGGTTCAATTAGACCCACTGCTATCGTTGGAGACTCAGATCTCCACGGTTAGCAGAACAGCATTTTTCCATCTTCGACAGGCTAAGTGACTAGCTCCTTACCTATCCAGGAATGACCTTGCTACGGTGATCCAGGCGATGGTCATCTCGAGGTTAGACTACTGTAATGCCTTCTACATTGGCCTTCCCTTGTTGACAACCCAGAAACTCAAGCTGGTGCAAAATGCTGCCGCTCGATTGCTGGTGGGAGCACCTGCGAGAGAGCACATCACACCAATCCTACAGCAATTGCTGCCAATAGAGTACCGGATTGTTTTCAAGGCGCTGGTTTTGACCTTTAAGGCCTTGTATGGTCTAGGGCCAGTGTACCTGAGGGACCGCCTCACGCCATACGTTCCCCCGAGATCTCTGCACTCAGAAGAACAAAACCTTCTGATGATTCCATCAGTTCGTTCCTGTCGCCTCTCAGTGACAAGACAACGAGCCTTCTCCGTGGTGGCACCGAAGCTATGGAACGCGTTACCAGATGACGTTCGGGCTATCACGGAGTTAGCCCCCTTCCGGAGGGCCTGCAAGACGATGCTTTTTAAGCAGGCCTTCAGTCTAAGTTCCCCCGGACAACTCTCACCATGTCCTTGTGTTTTATATAACAAAGTGTTTTATCTGCATTTTAATCTGTTGTTTTATGTCAACCGCCCCGAGCCTGCAGGGAGGAGCGGTATATAAAAATGAACAATAAATAAATAAATAGTCTCGCTTTAGTCTGACCTGGGAACCACAATTCAAGGATATGGACAAAGTGGAAGGGCCACCAAAATGCCCGAAGCTCTGCAAGCCATGGATTTCTATGAGGAGTGGTTGAAGGAGCTAGGGATGTTTGGCTTGGAAAAGAGAAGGTTGAGAAGGGACATGGGAGCCATGTTTCAATATCTGGAAAGAGGACACATTGAGGAGGCTTATTTTCTGCTGTCTTACAGACTAGGAAACAACAGAGCAATGGTGAAACGGTTCCACCAAAACATCAGGAAGAACATCCTGACAGTAAGAGCGACTTGGTGGTGGAATATGCTCCTTCTGCCTGGGAGTCTGACAGAGCCTCCTTCTCTGGAGATTTCTAAGCAGAGGCTGAATCGTAGGCCTGGTTGATCAAGAAAAGAAATGGTTCAAAACTCGTTTCGGTTGTAGGGGGCACTGGTGATTCAATTATCAAATGATTTCTGACATTTTCTGGGAAATGTTTCAAAATTTCTGAAATTTCCGAAATTTTGGAATCGCTTCATTAATGGCATCCGCGATTGCGTAATGCGCAAAAACCTGCCAAAAAAACCCCCTCAGTCTGACGCGGGAGGGAAGAAATCTGCTTCCAAACTGGGTTTAACACGGCTCCTGCCCCAGATCCTTCTTGCGGGAGGGAAAGGAAACGAAGCGAATCCATCCACATTGGTTTGAAAAGCTGAATCATTTCCAACTCACTTAACGATTCTGGTGGAAAAAGCTTCAAAATGGCAAGGATACTTCCGGGTTCCCAAATAGCTTCGAAATCTCTTCAAAAAGAAATTTGATCTGAATTTATTCCGAATTAAGAAGATCCCGAACGAACCTAACCAGGCCTACTGGATCGCCATCTGTTGGGAGGGCTTGGATGGTGCCTTCCTCTGCGGCTAAAATGAGGTTGGGCAGGAAGGCCCTTGCAATCTCCTCCAACTCCAGGATTCTATGATTCTGTGTTTAATGTTTCCAAATGGAACCTTTCTTGAGCATCTTCTGAGCCTTATTAGGGTTCAGTGATAGCTGGTAATGGCTCTGATGGCAGTGGGATGATCTTCATCTGGATTCTGGAGTCACTCTATAGCTGACATGGGCAAACTTTGGCCCTCCGGGTGTTTTGGACTTCAACTCCCACAATGAGGACTTTAACTTACAATGTGTTGCACAATTGCGCAATTGCGCCCTATTTGAGCATTCCTTATAGCAGGCCTGGGAACACTTAGGCCTCGCTCCAGCTGTTTTGGACTTCAACAACTGTGGAAATCAAAGTCCAAAACACCTGGAGGGAGGGCCAAAGTTTGCCCAGGCCTGCTATATAGCTGCACTTTCACATGTTCTTGGAAGTTTCAGCAGAATTTAATGGCACTTTGAGGTTTGCAGCCTTCAGGGCAGGTGAGAGATAGAAAAGAGGACACAAGCTGGAAGTAAAAAAAAAAGCCACCAGTTAACATTATTGCCTGAAATTGACTCCCGGAAAAATCACAGAAAGATCTTGTTGGAGGAAAAGCATGCTGACATTTCACGTGGTGCTATTTTAAGAGCCAAATGGACCTAACATTTGAAATCCACCTTTTGCTGATGGAAGAAAATGAATGCTTTTGAGTGCTGAAGTTTCCTGAGTGCAGAGATTGGCTGAGAAGCTGGGTTTTTAGAGGACCATAAAGAGCAAACACGGAGGCCTTGGTCCATGGGAAAGAAATCTGAAGAACTCCAAATCTGGATAAATGGTACATAAAAGCAAGGTGGGTCCTCGCCTCCCTCCCTTTTTGTGACGTGTGACATGGGCCCTGGATCTGGCTGGCTTATCACCCCCTGGTGGTAGGGGGGATAACGCCCTGGCCCCTGGAGTGCCGAGTTTTCGTGGACTGGTAGTGAGCTGGTGGCACCCAGGCATGAAAGCATCTTCGGACAACAGCGGGTTGTCCGATCCCGGATCCAGGACCTATGCATGGCTGCCAACCCTTCTTCCTGTTATCAATAAATGAGTTGCGGGCAATTTTATCCCAACTAATTGTGTCTGTGTGTTATTGGTTATTAGGTGGGAGGTGTATCACCCATGCACAGGCAAATGGCTCGACCAGACTCACCGGGCCAAGCCATCTTCTTGGCCCTAGGGAGGGGGTTTCTTCCCAGAAGCCCCTTGGGTGTCGGGAGAGTTTCCCACCACCAGTGTCAACTGGCCAATGGTGGGGCTGGCACCGCCTCCCTTGCCCCGTCTGCGGGCCAGCCCTCCCTTTCACCTGGGCAGTCTACTTAAGGCTGCCCGAGGCTCCTCAACAGGCACTGGGACTGATCCTGTTTTTGTCCAACCCACCCACCCTGCTTGCATTCATTGTTTGTATCTTTTTACTTTTCATGCTATGTATTTATTGTTTGTATCTTGTTAACTTTTCTTGCTGTTACTTGTGTTCATTGTCGCAACTCTGTTTGGCGTGTGGCATGGGCCCTGGATCTGGCTGGCTTAT
Organism: Anolis apletophallus; assembly: GCA_030556195.1. NCBI lineage: Eukaryota > Metazoa > Chordata > Lepidosauria > Squamata > Anolidae > Anolis > Anolis apletophallus. The sequence goes on from JARBWK010000013.1 coordinate 17,222,988, forward strand.
CACCCCCTGGTGGTAGGGGGGATAACGCCCTGGCCCTTGGAGTGCCGTGTTTTCGTGGACTGGTAGTGAGCTGGTGGCACCCAGGCATGCAAGCGTCTTCGGACAACAGCGGGTTGTCCAACCCTGGATCCAGGACCCATGCATGGCTGCCAACCCTTGCTCCTGTTATCATTAAATGAGTTGCGGTCAATTTTATCCCAACTAATTGTGTCTGTGTGTTATTGGTTATTAGGCGGGAGGTGTATCACCCATGCACACGTAAATGGTACAAAAAAGCAACGAGACAGAGAAGAACGAGAAAAGCCATACAATGAAACCAGATGTTGAGGAACAGAGTAATGCTTCGAGAGTGAGATTATGACATTAATTTCTAGGCCTACAGCTCCCAGAATTATGGATATTATACTCATGAAAAGTATAGTTTTGCAGTCAAAAGATAGAGATTGCTCTGTGTTTTAAGTCTTGGAATGCATCATTGACTCCCGAACAAAGAAGCAATATCTAATTCCTTTCTGGAAAGATACAAGACAACGATAACCCAGATGTGTCTTTTTTTCTGCCTTGGACAAATCACCGCCACTGTAAACAATTACTTTTCTTTGCATTTGTATTTTATTTTCTGGAAGGAAAACATGGGTTCTGAAATGTAAATATCCTCAAATCCTGGCGAGCAACGACGATATGGAATTGCAAATGCTGCCCTCAGGGATGACATTCAACTGCATTAATGCAAGATTAGTCATTAACATTCTGCTGGGCTGAGAGGGTGGTAATGGAATGCTTTCAATAAATAATCATATACGATGAAAAGATGGTCCCCGCGAAAAAAAGGTGTTGAAACCATAAGAGTACATTCACAGCCTCCTCAGGAGAGATGCTTGACTTAACCTGGGATCAATAAGAGCAGGTAATGCCAGTGAATTGGGGAATTAAGGGACGTAGTAAGAGGATTAGAGCAATCTTCAGCAGGGATGGTGGGTTAATACTTGTTATCGTGAAAACAATAGAAGCCAAAAGGGTCCAAAGTCCTGAAGGCATCTCAGAGGCTTAGAGAGCTTTCCATGACTTTCCCGTAGCCCACAAAGAGATGAGATTCTAATAGGTTTTTCATGTATATCAAGCTGGCATATTGTTCAAGAAAGAGTTATCCTTCCGATGCCTAAGAACATCTTTCCTCAACCTGTTACCAGCGCCTGATGTGGCGGACTATAATTCAAATCATCCCAATCTCAGGTAGCTATGGAGAAACTGGCCCAAGGACATAAAGCATTGAATCAAACTCAGGATCCATCAAGTTTGTAGACTAGATGGATCCCAACTAGATTCAATAAATAAATGCAATTAACGATGTGTTGATTCACCATATAACTATTGATCCAATGGGGCAAGTCTTGTTGGACCTAACCAATGATATTGAAGTCTCTGCTTCCTGCAATGGCTAGTTTAAAAAACCTCATAAACATGGAAACAGTCCTTATTTACGGATGTCGCCCCATATACACTGCTCCAAATCATGGCCATCTTGGCTAGTGATAGGTGATAGGTTCCATGTCAGTGGGTCAATGAATTCGCAACAACAACAAGAAGTAAACTTGTGCACCAGCTGCCCCCATACCTTGGGAAGTCTGATCTGGCCACGGTGGTGCATGCTCTTGTTACATCCTGAATAGATTACTGCAATGTGCTCTATGTGGGGTTGCCTTTGAAGACTGTTCAGAAACTTCCACTAGTCCAGTGGGCAGCATCTATACTTCCTACGAGATCGTCATACAGGGAGTGTACTACTCCTCTGTTATGTCAGCTCCACTGGCTGCCAATCCAGTTCCGAGCACTATTCAAAGTGCTGGTCTTGACCTATAAAACCCTATACGGATGTAGAATGCTTCTACATTGCACCTAGGAGTTTAAGATCTTCTGGAGAGGCCCTCCTCTTGGCCCCACCCCTGTCACAAACACAGTTGGTGGGGACGAGGGAAACAGCCTTCTCGTTGGTGGCCCCCCACCAGTGGAATTAACTCCCCAGGGAAATTAGGTCATCTTCATCCCTCCTCTCCTTTAGAAAGAAATTAAAACGTGGATGTGGGACCAGGCCTTTGGGTAATCTTGCAGACTTGACAATGACAATGACGACAATTGCTTTGGAAATGGTTTATGGAAAAGCTGAATGGAGATGGCAATTACAGAACTCGTTAGGACGACAGCCACTATATTAATTTAATGTTTTAACTATTTAATTATTGATTTTGATGTGTATTTTATTGTATTTTATGTGTGGGCATGTGGTGTTCCAGCCTAGCAGTGGGATGCCCCAGCCTAGTGGTCAGGGACAGAATGTGGAGGATGAATGGCTAGATGGGAACATTTCTGCAAATGGGGATTTGTCTTGGGATAATGACTGGCTGCATGGGTATTGGCCCAAGGAAGGGGTTAATGAAGATTCTATGGAAGTCAGTTTTGAAACAGCTAGCGAGAACTCCAGTAACCTTGACTCTCATGGGAACTTTACTCCCTTGCCAGCTGAGCTCCCGGGAAATAGGGAGGAAGAGCCTTCTCAGCAAGATATGAGTCCACCTGAGACTGCTAAAGAGTTGTTGGATTTTGATAGAAGGGCCATTATCAGATCCTCCCAGAGAGATTGAAATTTACGTCGGGGAATTCAGTGGTCCCACAGAAAATAGATTCCTTTAAGAGACTGGCCCGGGGAAGATCTCACCAGAGCTGAAGCTACGTTTGGCTTGGATTGTTCATGCTTAAGTTCCCAGGTTCAAGTTGGCTGCAGGAGTGGGTTTGCCCTGCCGAGCTACGTTCCCGTTTGACCATTGCCACGGTTTGCTTTGGACTCTAAGTTCCTGTTTCAGCCGCCGGAGCGGCCTGTCATGGTTTTGGATTTGCTTTCTATGAGATTTACTCCAGTTTAAAGACTTTACAAGTTTTACCTTTGGACTTACTTTTTGCATTACTGCTTTCATCCTATGGACTATTCTTATTCTAAATAAAAGCATTTTACAGAGTTTGCTTGTGTGTGTGGGGTACGCTCCAGGTCTGAGGTGCAACAGGGCATAGAATATGTGCCGGCTGGAAGCCGCCCTGAGTTGTTGTCATCCCCAAAAGGTGAGAAGGGCAGGGTACAAATATCTAAAAATAAATAAATAATGAACTCACAATGGAGTTTAAACTTGAGCTCTCCAAGGTGCTGAATCCAATCCCATCAAAATAGTTTCAGCACCATGCATGGCAACTTTAAACATCTAACAACAAGTTGGGATTAAGGATGCATCTAGATTTAATGTTTGACACCACTCAAGGACATGGAATCCTGGGAGTTGTAGTTGGGTGAGGCATTCAGCACTCTTTAAGAGGGGAGACTAAAAATGCTGTAAAATGACCATTCCCAGGATTCCACTGAGCCATGGCAGTTAAAGCAGTATTAAACTGCACTTATTCTACAGTGTAGATACATTCAACATCTTGTTCCTTCTTTGCCTTTGTCCAGTCAGCCTATATGAAAAGTATTTACATGCCAGCTTCATATTCAAGGCACGGCTGAGATAAGCTAAGTGTGTTAACTCCAACGGAAGACTTTCTGTTCTCAGTGGGGGTTCTTCCCCTGTAAATGTTGCCTCAAGAAACCCCAGTGAGTTAAATGCCAGGCACATTTGTTACTATCTGAAATGCAAATATTGCCCCAATGCTGCCATAGGTTCTCTGTTCTAGGTAGAACAACACATATCAAAGCTATGAAAAACAGACCCCAGAGGAAACAGTGCCGATTGCTGCAGAAAGATCTGGGGTTGGAATCTAAGAGGCCGTTTTGCAAGGCTTTGAAATATCTGAATTATCCACTTGGGCTCAAATAGCTCAAGGTGGAAAAGAAGGGTAAAGGAAATAATACTCTTAAAACCTGACAAAAAGCCACACGCAAGACTCGGAAAAGGGCTCACTCTCTGCAACAAAATCCTCTTTTAATGTTCCCATTTTTGGCAGTCCGGCCGTAATCAAACAGCTGGAGGCCCAGCAAGGATCCAAAGTAATTTAGGCCGGGAAATTATGACATTTTAATTAGGGGGGAAAGATGGCCCCCTTCTGAGTCCCTGGTTCAGTCTGGGACACAGGAATTGAGAAGTGCACCGGCAAGGCGCTCATAATAACCCTCATTAGGTCCAATTCAGACAAACACAAAGGCAGTGACACTTTAGGACAAGCTCTGACAAAGTCACACTGTAACTAACCATGTACTTTTCAAGTTTAGACTAAAACCAAGACTGGACTCAATGTCCCACTGACACAAGAGCATTGCGTTTAGGATGACGTTAGCAAACACTCTCAGAGTAATTCCTTCCTTCTCCCATTTTCTCATTTTGTTCTCAGTGCACATCGGCAGCTGCAAAACTGAGTTGCAAAAGCAGTTGGCATCAATTCGGGGAAGTAGGGAGAAAAGAGGATGAAGAGGAAAGTGACGCCTTGTCCTCAGGCCCAGATTACTCATAAGGCCAACATAGGCCATGGCCAAGGGGCGCAAGCCAATGGGGACGCAGATCACGGACCAAAAAAAAGGTCGGGCTCCATGGAGGCAGTGCTCGTGCTCACCGCGTCAGCCTCAGCCCATCTATCTACGCCGCTGCTTCTCAGCCAGTGCTTCTGCGCCTGAGGGGAGGGGAGGGGCCTGGCCTGGCTCGGAGCGGCTTCCTTCGCAGGCTGCTGAGGGAAGAGGAGGCCACGGGAAAGAAGGGCAGCGTGCGGCGTGGAGGCCCAGAGGGGAGCCTGAGGCGGAGGAAGGCCCCGACTCTCTGCAGCCGCTGGGCTATGAGCCGCACGTGGGGCTGCCTCTGAAGCCGCTGCCCTTCTTTCCTGTGGCCTCCTCTTCCAGATGAAGAGCATGCCCGGCTTTCCCCGTCCCTTTGGGCTTTGGCTCTGCATTTGCTCACCCTCCTCTGCCTCCTTGAGTCCTTCCCGAGAGGTAATGAACTCGCTCCCCGGCCTGCCACACAAAGGGGCCCGTTCCCTTCTCTTCAGTGACAGCACACGTGTACCTTTCCCCTCAGCCCTATTGGCACAGGATGGGAAGGATGCAGCGGCGCGCGGCGGGGGAGAGAGGTGGGGTTGGTTTAACAGGGGCGTAATTCCAAAGTGTTGCCTAGGGTGCAAAAAGCTGTTAATCCGGGCCTGCTTGTCCTTCCCAGAAGAGTCAGACCAAAGCAAACTATGGCACTCTCTCTCAGCTTGTCCTGCTAGTAACTTTTTGCCATCTTGAACAAATATCTCATGGGTTTTATCTGCAAGATGTTGGAAATTATGAGACAGACACATACACTGAAGGATAGACGCACACAGAGAGAGATAGCGATAATTATAGTTAGAGATCGATATGTTGATTGATTGATTGATTGATAGATGATAGAGATAGATGCTTTTAGTCACTTCTGGTGTGAGAGATTCAGCCATCTACAAGGACGTTGCCCAGGGGACACCAGGATGTGTTCAATCCTGTGGGGAGGCTTCCCCCGCTGCCGCCCCTCTGTGTGTGTTTGTTTGTTTATTTGTTTATTTACATTACAACTGTACCCTTGGGTCGCTCCTGATATGATAAATGAATAAATAAATAAATAGAGATAGATGAGAGAGATAATAGAATGATAGAGACAGATAGAAGATTGAAATTATAGCCAGCTAGCATAATGATTAGATAGATAGACAGACAGACAGATAGATGGATGATAGATAGATGAAAAAGAGAGCAATAATAGATAAGATAATGGTTACATATAGATATAGTAGAGAGATGGCAGAAATATAGAGACAGAGATTATAACTAACTAGATGATTTGATTACATAGCTCCATAGCTCCATAGCTCGATAGATAGCTCAATAGATAGATAGGTAGCTCGATAGATAGATAGCTCGATAGATAACTCGATAGATAGATAGCTCGATTGATTCGAGAGATAGATAACTCAATAGATAGATAGCTCAATAGATAGATAGCTCGATAGATAGATAGATAGCTTGATAGATAGCTAGATGATAATAGATAGATAGCTCGATAGATAGATAGCTTGATAGATTGATAGCTCAATAGATAGATAGATAGATAGATAGATAGATAGATAGCTCAATAGATAGATAGCTCGATAGATAGATAAATAGCTCGATAGATAGCTCGATAGATAGATGCCATGGCTCAATAGAAAGATAGCTCGATAGATAGATAGCTCGATAGATAGATAGATCAATAGATAGATGACAAAACTAGAGAAATAGGGGCGCAGAAGTCATTCCTCCTCTGCAGGCACACATCTTTATTTCTGATTAATGTCTGACAACTAAACTGGAATCTTTGATGAGTTAATCATCGCCTGTTGTTTATTCAGAGATGCAAAATCCAATAACAACCAAAGGAAAATCCATATCTTCCTTTTTTCTGCTTATAGAGAGAACCCACCAACTCCCTCTGATCAATCCTTTCACGAGGAGCCAGTCGCAACCACCAAAACAGCCATTTACAGTTCAGATGCAACAACACTCATTCAAGGAAAGAGTATTTAAAAGCCGAGGAAACATTGTTTCAAAATCCCTGGGAATTTTTTTTAAATTCCAAGACCTCATCTATTGCTTGTCTCCCATCCAAGTCCTAACCAGACCTGACCCTGCTTAGCTTTCATGATCAGGTGAGATTTAGTATTAATTTAATTCCTTGGTTTTACCCCCATAGCAGTTATATATTGGTCTCCATTTAAAAAAAAGTAAAAGAAATGCATAGCTGTAATATGTGTTGTATCGAAGGAAACAGATGTCCGCTCGCATAGACAGAGAACCTATTGTTTTCCTTTATTATGCCATATGTTTCCAGGATCTAGTACAGAGAGCAGAATGCAAGGCTGGAATAGCCTAGTTGTATCTTCAAATTGAAGGGTTTTCTTCATTGGACCCAAGTCTCAAATCTCATCCTATTTCAATATAATTCCTGCCCCTTTTTGATGGCCCAAAGTGACACTAAAGCCCAGAAAGTTAAGAGGGAAATGGAATCAATGCTTAACGCAAATTTCACTGGCTAAAGAACTCTCTCTTGGTCCTGGGTGCTCAAATCAGGCGGAATATCTCCTATTTTTGTATCTTAATATATGAAGCATCCATCTACAATTCTAGGGCTTCCATCCTTATGCTGTAGCAAAAAGGACCAAGTTGATATACAATTTCATTTACCAAAGGAGATTATAGTCAATCCCACCAGGACGAAATATAAATGTTTCACTAGGGCCCATATCAATCCTGGGCGTTTCCTTCTTAAATAAAGCTGCAAACTGACTTTGGAGGAAGGGTCTTGTTTTCCTCAATTTCTGAATGTTCACCCTATTCCCTGGTGAGATTTGCAATTTGCATGACTTCCTCTTTACATCCAGTCCCTTCCCCTCCCTTCCCCCTTTCTCATTTTTTCTGCTTTTCTTCCCTCACTTTTTCCTTCCTTCCTTCCACCCTCCCTTCCCTCCCTTCTTCATTCTTTTCCCTTCCTCCTTCCTTCCTTCCTTCCCTCCCTTCCCTTTTTATTTTTCTTCCTTCTTCTTTCCAACCCTCATTCTTTTTCTTCCTTTGTTCCTTCCTTCCTTCTTTCTCTCACTCCTTTTTTCTTCCATCCATTTTCCTTGTTTGCTTTTTCCTTCCTTCCTTCTCTCCCTCTTTTCTTTTTTCCTTCCTTCCTTCCCTCCTCTTTTCCTCCCTCCCCCCTTCCTTCCACCCTTCCTTCCTTCCCTCCCTTCTTCCTTCCTTCTTTTTCCTTCCTTCCTTCCTTCCCCCTTCCCTTTTTATTTTTCTTCCTTCTTCCTTCCAACCCTCCTTCTTTTTCTTCCTTTTTCCCTTCCTTCCTTCCCTTCTTCCATTTTCCTTCCTTCTTTCTCTCCCTCCTTTTTCTTCCTTCATCCATTTTTCTTCCTTGCTTGCTTTTTTCCTTCCTTCTCTCCCTCCCTCTTTTCTTTTTTCCTTCCTTCCCTCCCTCCCTTCCTTCCCTCTTCCTTCCTTATTTCCCTCCTTTCTCTCCCTCCTTTTATCTTCCTTCCTTCCATCCATGTTCCTTGCTTGCTTGCATTTTTCCTTCCTTCTCTTCCTCCCCTTTTTCTTTTTTCCCTTCTTTCCCTCCCTCCCTTCCCTCTTCCCTTATTTCCTTCCCTCCTTTTTCTTTGTTCCTTCCTTCCTCCCCTCCCTCCTTTCCTTTTTCATTTTTTCTTTCATCTTTCCCTACTCCTTTTTCTTCCATCCTTTTTCCTTTCTACCCAGTTTTTTCTTCCTTTATTCCCTCCCTCTTTTCCTCTCTCTCCTTTTTCCTTCCTTCCTTCTTTCCCTACTTTTTTCTTCTTTCCATCCACTTTCCTTCCTTGCTTGCTTTTTTCCCTTCCTTCTCTCCCTCCCTCGTTTCTTTTTCCTTCCTTCCCTCCCTCTCTTCCTCCCTTCCCTCTTCCTTCCTTATTTCCCTCCTTTCTCTCCCTCCTTTTTTCTTCCTTCCTTCCATCCATGTTCCTTCCTTGATTGCTCTTTTCCTTCCTTCTCTCCTTCCCCCTTTTCTTTTTCCCTTCTTTCCCTCCCCTCCCTCCCCTCCCTCCCCTCCCTCCCCTCCCTCCCCTCCCTCTTCCTTCCTTATTTCCTTCCTTCCCTTCTTTTTCTTTGTTTCTTCCTTCCTTCCTCCCCTCCCTCCTTTCCCTTTTCATTTTTTCTTTCATCTTTCCCTACTCCTTTTCTTTCCTTCCTTTTTCCTTTCTACCCAGTTTTTTCTTCTTTTATTCCCTCCCTCTTTTTCTCTCCCTTTTTCCTTCCTTCCTTTTTTCCTTTCTTCTCTCCCTCCATCCCTCTCTCACCTTCTTTTTCTTCCTTCCTTCCCTCCTTTTTCTTTTTACCTTACTTCCTTCCTCCCCTCCCTCCTTTCCCTTTTCATTTTTTCTTTCATCTTTCCCTACTCCTTTTCTTCCTTCCTTTTTCCTTTCTACCCAGTTTTTTCTTCTTTTATTCCATCCCTCTTTTTTCTCCCTCCTTTTTCCTTCCTTCCTTCTTTTCCTTCCTTCTCTCCCTCCCTCCATCACCTTATTTTTCTTCCTTCCTTCCCCTTCTATTCTTTTCCTTTCCTTCCTTCTTTCTTCTCTTCCCAATGCCCACTCTTTCCCTCTCTCAGATTCTGCCACCTCCTCCACCCCCTATCTATGGTTTTAATGCCTCTCTCATAAAGGCAGAGAAATAGAGAAGCAGAGGCCGGAGTCTCCCTACTGAAAGAGCCGCTCCGCAGGGAAAGCAGTGATCCCGATTCACCCAAGCAATGTCTACTGGAATGGGCGCTTGGGGGTCTCATGGAGATTCATTTCCTGCCAGGGGGGCCAAGGGGGTCCCCTTTTGCACCTGCCCCCTCCAACACACCCAGAGAACCACAATGGCCCCCATTACGCCAATGGTGCTGGTCAGCGAGAGTAGGAAGGCCAGGAACATCATGGAGAGAGGAGAACCTGGAAAGAGAGAATGGGGACAGCACCATGTTGTGATCCTCAAAGAGCTAAGACTTTCCTCCTTTTCCCTCTTGCTCTGGAAACTCACTTGGAGTTGATCCAAGTGGAAACTCGGCTTCCGTTCTCAGGACCGGACCAAAGGAGATCACGTTGCGGAGGGTTTCATAACTCCTCCTGTCGCTCGGCTTGGAAGGCTCCTCTTGGATTTCCAAGCAGTTCTAGGAAGAAAAAAATAGAAACATCCATCTTAAAAATGACTTTAAAATGACTCATAGTTAAGAACTGGCGTGAGACAACCGGGAATGTGGCGCAGCTAGCTAAGTGTCAGCTGCATAAGATCTCTCTGACCAGTAGGTCATGAGTTCGAGGTCTGCCTGGGTTGAGGTGGGTTCTCGACCTTAAGTGTAGCCTGCTGCTGACCTTTGCAGCCTGAAAAGAGTTACATTTGTCAAGTAGGAGATAAAGGTACCACATTAAAGTGGGGAGGTGAATTTTGACTGATTTATGAGGCCATAAAGAATCGCTGATGAATGCGGAAGAAACAACAAGCTTCCCTCCCTCCCTTCCTCCCTCCTCCCCACTACTCAGCCTTCCTTGTTTGCTCCGGAGGGAAGGAGGGAGGGCCGCCTCCCAGGGTGACGGCTTCCCTCCCTTCCTCCCTCCCTCCTCCCTCCCTCCTTTCCCAGGGAGGTGGGGGAATGGGCGGGGCCAGGAGTGAGTCCTCTGAGCTCGCCTCCTGGCCCCGCCTCCCACCTGGTGACACCCATCAATCAAAGCTGAAGTGCAGCAGCCGGCCAATCGGGGAGCCTCCCTCCCTCCTGGGCGGGTGTGGCTCCATGGACTCGGCCAATAGGAAGGCGAGGGCCTGCTTGGAGGCGGAAGTCCATGGAGGGGGGTTCTCCCTGAGCCACGGATTGCAACTGAGGAGGAGGAGCAGCAGCGGCCCTGAAGGAGGCGGAGACGGGTGGGTGTCTCTCTCTCTATCTCCAGGGAGCCCCCCCCAAAGAAAGGAAGGCCCCCCAGGCCTCTCCCCACTACTCTCCCTCCCTGGGGCACGGGGATCCTAATCAGCCCCGGCAGACGGCCACCCCGCCATGGCCCCCAAGCCCCCGGGCGAGGAAGGAAGGAAGGAAAGGCAGGTGCAGCTTGGGCCCCACCCTCCCTTCCCAGAACCCAAACAACAACTTTCAGTGCCGGTAGTAGAGTGGGCGCAATTCCAAAGTGTGGCCTAGGGCGCAAAAAGTTGTTAATCCGGGCCTGTTTGCTCCCCCCCTTTCTGGAATAAAACAACTACTTTTAAAGTAAAGATCACCCAATGAAACAGGAAATAACACTTTGAAACCATTAACGGAGGATTCAGAAGTCTCGGAAGTTTTGACCAGTTTTGAACTTTTTTCCCCGTGAAAATCAGAATTGACTTTAGATCCGAACCACCAGTGCCCCCTACATCCAAAATGAGTTTTGAACCATTTTTAAACCAAACAGGCCATCTATCTATCTATCTATGTATCTATGTATCTATGTATCTATCTATCTATTTTTTACACTTAAAAATGTACCTGTTCCAACTTACAAACAAATTCAACTTGAGAACTAACCCGAAGAACCTATCTTGTTCATTACTTGAGGACTGCCTGTTGAAGTTCTAATTCCCAATCGCTATTTCTTACTCTTTAAGAAAAAGGTAAGTGATCAACCTATAACTATAATCCATTTTTAATGCTATCGCACCTCTTGACAACCAGCCAACTCGGTCAGACAGACACTGAGCTCGCAATGCAGGTATGCCACAGAATGGTTGAGCATCCGGAAAAGCTGGATGGCGAAGCTAGCGATGCCAGATTTGCTGTTCTGATGAACCTGGACATGTTTGCATCCCAGAAGTGACCTGTGAAAAAGGAGAGAATGGAAAAGAGAGGATCTCAGGGTGCTGGGAATCCAACAAATGTCGACAATCCAAAGCCTAATAGGGAATTCACACCTGGGGGTGTTAGTCTCCTAAACCATGGTGCAAAAAGATATATTTTGGGGGGGGGCACAATTATTACAATACTTCAACCTAGGTTTATTATTTATTTATTTAAAACTTTTATATCTTCTCTACCTCCGAAGAGGGACTCAGACCGGCTCACAGCAAGGATTCAATGCAATAATACAATCATACAACATCAAAAGATTAAAATACATCTATACACACACACACACACACACACACACACACATATATATATATATATATATATATATATTTGTTAGCCTATAATCACAACATGAACAAATTTATATATATAGATTAATAAACTTTATTTCTTGGATTCTCTCAATCCCTGTGTGGTGCCGGAGTGAAAAGGTGACTCACGGCTGGGGCACAACACAGTAGTAGTTGCTGCTGTTGTCATTATCTATCTATCTATATCTATCTATGTATATAATAAAAGTTGGTGTTTGCGGAGGGCGGGAGGTGTGGAGGGCGGGAGGTGCGGAGGAATATGTGGCAGCATTTCGATTGGTTGCCACTGTGGGATTATTTGCATAAAGGACTCCGCAATCGGAGCCTCAAGACCAAACTTGGCACACAGTGCCCCTATGACCCACTCTACATTCTACTGCCATTTGGAGGAGAGTGGACCATGGATGGGACTTGAGGTACCTCCATGGATTATGGGATTTGTAGTACTTTCAAAGCCTTCATTTCCCACAGACCACTGCAGCCCTGAACAAAGACCTATAAAGACTATACTTGGCACCCTGTGCCCCCATGACCCTGTCTCCATCCTTCTACAGTTTAGAAGAGGGCAGACCATGGATGATGGGACTTCAACTACCTGTACTCATTGCCCAAGACCACTGCGGCCCCCAACAAAGATCGATAAAGACCATACTTGGCACACAGAGCCCCCATGTCCCACTCTAGCTTCTACTGCAGTTTGGACGAGGGTGGACCATGGATGATGGGACTTGAAGTACCAAAGACCAACCTTGGCACACAATGCCTTTCTCAAATAACCCGGGCACTGCTGGGTCCCCAAGCTAGTTATAATTATATTTATACCTTGCATTCTTGATTGAGACACAAAGCAGCTTAAAATAGGTAAAAGAGCCTCTATGTGCCAGAGCAGCATTTCTGCGAAATCATCAAGCTAATGAAAGAGCATGGTTACTTGTTTCCGCTTTGCTGCTGGTCTGATTAAAGATTGGCAGTCCATTCATTTGCTAAGGCATCTTCCAGGAGAAGCAGAACAGTCAAAGGTAAGCTAAAAGCACACCAATGTGAGGCCAAGAGGGAAAGCTACATCAATGCTGCCTTGGATTACGGAAAGGAATGAGCTCTCAATTTCCAGTGCTAAATAAAAGCATTTTTTAAAAGAACTGAGCCCCCAAGGTGACTCCTTTAAGCTGGCCCAAACCGATGTCACGAGGGTTGGCTCTCATCCGTATGGAGCAAACTGTGTCACGAACGCCACAGAGGTGACCCTTGACGCTGGCCAGCTTTCAGCACGCATGTTTGACACTGTAAGGGGGGATTTGGCTGTGAAATAATCCCAGAATCATCAGCCTGAATGCAATGCTCTCTTCCCGTTAACAGGGTTCATAGCATTAGAGAGTTGGAAAAGACTCCAAGAGTCACCCAGTCCAACGTGCAGGAATACACAGCCAAAAACACTGAAAGGTCAGCATCCAAGCTCTGTGGAAAGACTTCTAAAGAAGACGAGCCCACGACTGTCCACATTGCTCAGTCCTATAGCTCTCATTACCAGGATGTTCTCCCAAATATTAGTCAGAATCTCATTTCATGACATTTGAAGGCCATTGGTTTGAGTCCCAACGGAAGCAGCCAAAGCTCACTCTGTCTTCTTCCAGATGGTCGAGATATCTGAAGGTGTCTATCCCAGAGTGCAGTCTGTTCAGCGCCTTCCAAGTCACCCAGTCTTCTGTATGCCCAGTGGGGAGTTTCTCATCCGGTCTCAGCCACTGGTTGGGGTTCTGGGTTTTCACCTGCCAGTTTTGGACTCTCGCTTCCTGAGGTGTTCCTGCAAGTATCTCTGTCGATCTTAGAAAACTACTTCTTGACTTAAGGCATTGGTGTGCTGGCTAATATTAGCACTGCAAACCAGGAGGTTACAAATAGAATGAAGTAAACCTATTTCAGTATCAAAAATATCATATATTGTGAACAACACAAGTGATAAGTTCAACACATTGGACTCAGGGATGGGATGGTCCATCCTCTGCGTCTATAGACACAGTGTGCATGGTAAATATACTCCGAAATCTTTCATACACTGTTATTTCTGGGTTTTATATTGTACTGATTCTATATATTGTTACTTTAAGATTGTTTACTACTGAGGACGACACGATTTTTGAAACGTTGGCCCTGAGGAAGTCTCGGAAAGGGACGAAATGGCCCGCAGCTGGCTTCGGAGAGCGCTCCAGCCGTAGGCAGCCTCCCTCGCGGAATGCCCCTTGGCGTCTTCCGTTTGGGAGCTTTGTTTACCACCATGCAGTTCTCCTTTATCCACAAAACCCTGGATTTACAATACTTCTACATGATCTTATCACGTATATATCATCCTGCTGTACTTTGGACCGTGGCATTGGAATTTACTATCTACTATATTGACTTCCCTCCTTGATTACCTCCGTTTCCACCTGGATCTACACCATGCTTTGCATCCAACAAGGTACTGACTATCTGGGTTGGATCCCTAGCGTTTTTCCTGGACTGGTGATTCTTTGAACGTCTGAGACAAACTCATTGCTTCAATGTAATATTGATATATATTAATCCTGTTTCCTTGTGATACTATTGTGCTGAACGTAATGTGTTGATCTTAATGTGTTGAACTCGTAATCTATATCCAATGTGTTGAACTTATCACTTGTGTTGTTCACAATATATGATATTTTTGATATTGAAATAGGTTTACTTCATTCTATTTGTAACCTCCTGGTTTGCCGTGCTAGTATTACATGGTGTTGCCCCCTGTCTTTAATAGTGCTGGCTAATATGCCAACAGAGGATGAGCCAGAGATGCCACTGCCTTGGTCCTTTCATTATTGGCTGCTAGTTCCCGATGGATGTCAGGTGGTGCAATACCGGCTAAACCAGTGGTTCTCAACTAGTAGATCCCCAGATGTTTTGGCCTTCATCTCCCAGAAATCCTAACAGCTGGTAAACTGGTTGGGATTTCTAGGAGTTGTAGGCCAAAACACCTGGGGACCCACAGATTGAGAACTACTGGGCCAAACAGAATAATTTCTCCAGTGGTGTAGGACATAGACATTTTGTGATAATGTGGCATGTCTCATTAAAAGCCATGTCCACTGTTTTAATGTAGTGAGATGTATTCCACTCTGGGCATGTGTATTCAGCAGCAGAGTAGCAAAGCTCAAGGGCAGATATATTCACTGTATCTAGTTGCGATCCCCAATTGTAGTATCAGTTGAGAAAAAGGGGATATTTGGAGTGCTCACAACCTATTTTCAGTTTCTTCCAGACCCCCAAAAATGGTTGCCTCCAATAGCACTAGCTCAGTGACTCAATTTTAGACCTTAGCTCAAATTCAATAAAGAGCAACCCAAAGTACTTAAACTCCCTCTTCCAAATAGATCCAGGCCTCCTTTAAAGTTCATCAAAACTGGCTACCACCATTGGCATTGAATTTCACTTTAACACATGAAAGTTGCAACTATTATACACACACCCCAGGTGTATAGTCCATCAATGTTAGTTGAAAAGTGAGTCTGCTCCAGGTTTTAATCCAAACTTTAAAGGATTTATCCCAAATACGGTGCAGGTAGAATACCTTTTGCCTCCTTCCTCACCTGGGAAAATGGCAGCAGGAGGCAGCCTCTGGTCCAGTTGGCCTGGCGGTGGGAGTCACACAACACGACTTGACACTCAAAGTGGGTCGACTTCCATTGTCGTGAAGAAACACTTGGGCCAGGAAACTGCCAGGAGGATACAAAGTCTTTCCCCGACTTGCAGGCTGGAGTCTCATTTCTGTGGTATAGTTTCCAGAATTGCAGACATCATCAGATACAATGGCCAAACTGTGTAGAATGTAGAAAAGAGATTAAGAGATTGAGAAAGCCAGAAAAAAGTGGAGGACAGGAATTCAGCAAGGCAAAATTCTATATAATGCCGAGATATTCTAAATTTCCCAACCCATCTCTTTAGCTAAGGAACCGAGAGTTTGATATTTGTTGCTATTTTTGCTTTTAAAATGCTGGTTGTCAGCTAATCTCTATCTGTCTGAAGGTTCCTTTAATAATCTTTGGTTAACTAGTTGACCCCCTCATGACCAACATTAGATTCAGACAGGTGAAGTTAGCACCAACACTCTATTTTAGCACTCTTGAGTGTTGGAAGCTCAGAGTATTCTTATGGGAGAATAAGCAGACCCTCTACTAGTCTTTATTATATGACAACATAAATATATATAGCCCAGTACTGTCAACTCTGACTATCAGCCATGGATCTGCAGAACTTCGGGAAGGATTCTTTCATAAAGAGGATGGTAACAGAACCTGGAGCATCTCCATATGAAGCCAGGACCTTCTTCTATCCAACCTAGTAGTGCCCGCTTTAACTAGCATTGTCTCTCCAGATTTTCAGGTAGAAGTCTCCTTCTAGCCATACCAGAAGATCCATGATGGTGGTCTTCTATCCGAGGACTAACTAAACTTTTGCTTAGCTTCCAAGGACAGATGAGATCAAGATGTGTTCAAGGGAGTGTTGGAACTAGTCCAGAGAGTACCAACTTCCTTTTTCAGCCCAACCAAGATCATCTCCTTCTAGTCCTACCTGGAGATCCATGATGGTGGTCTTCTATCCGAGGACTAACTAAACTTTTGCTTAGCTTCCAAGGACCGATGAGATCAAGATGTGTTCAAGGGAGTGTTGGAACTAATCCAGAGAGTAAGAAATTTCCTTTTTCCGCCCAAACAAGATCATCTCCTTCTAGCTGTACCTAGAGATCCATGATGGCGGTCTTCTATCCAAGGACTAACTAAACCTTTGCTTAGCTTCCAAGGACAGATGAGATCAAGATGTGTTCAAGGAAGTGTTGGAAGTAGCCCAAAGGGTCCCAACTTCCTTTTTTTAGCCCAACCAAGATCATCTCAAGGACATCAGGACTAGAATTTCACTGACCTTCTGGCTGTACACTAACGGCCCTCAACCCCTCTTTATGAAGAGGAGCCATGTTTCTGATCAAGTCAAGAAGGGATGGGACAACACTGACATCTGATGACCAAAATATTTTCAGTTGGAGGTCAAATTAGTCTCCTCTGCCATCACAGGAACCAACTTGTAATTTAAATTCCATCAGAGCAAAGGTGTCAAAAAGAATGACAAAAGTGAACGCATTACACATCCCTCTGCACTAAAATTCCTGTATGAGATCTGCAATCAATGATTCAACATCTTTGTATTGTTCACTGGGTGATAATATTTAGAATCAGCACACTTTCATTTGGTGGGGAGGGGACTGTTGGCAGCTTCTGCCTTTTTAGCAGTTTGTTATTTATTAACATGTTTAGACGTTGGCTTTTGAGTCCCCTAAGTGGCTGTCGCATAAATTGTAAATCAATAAGAGGATAAAATCATCATCACGCTCAGAACAAAGTCATCTGGAGCATGGAGACCTGACTAGGGCCAAGATGCGGCTGTGGAGGAACAAACCAGAAGACCCATAATTTGAAAAAGGATGTTTTTGAGAAGTTATATAAAAATTAAACCCACAACAATAATACAAAACAATAATACTGAGCAGCAGCTATAGAATAGTGAGCGTGGAAAATAAAACAGAGTAGAGTACCCTGGAAGTTAATACATCTGAACCTCAATGTGGCGCAGCTGGCTGGGTGTCAGCTGCATAAGATCTCTACTGACCAGAAGGTCATGAGTTCGAGGCCTGCCCGGGTCAAGGTGGGCTCTCAACCTATTGTGTAGCCTGTTGTCAACCTTTGCAACCCGAAAGACAGTTGCATCTGTCAAGTAGGAAATTAAGGTACCACATAGTGGGGAGGCGAAATTTAACTGATTCACGGGGCCATAAAAAGATCTCCAGAAAACACGTTGAGGAATGAAGGAGTGTGACAGCTCCCCCTGGTGGCCAGATGTTAAATTGCCTCTGTCTGTCTAAACGTAATGTGTACATTGTAATCCGCCCTGAGTCCCCTGCGGGGTGAGAAGGGCGGAATATAAATGAAGTAAATAAATAAATAAAAATATCAAATTTAGCAGATCATATCTGATCTCAGAAACTAAGCAAGGCCAGGTCAGGTTTGTACTTGGGAGGAGAACCACTAAGGAATATCAGGTGCTGTGGGCTATATTCCAGAGGAAGGCAATGGCAAGCCACTTCTGGGTATTCCTTGCCTCCGAAATTCATAGGGTTCTTTCTTCGTAAAGTTCTGTTCCTAGGCACTTCACCTCTATATGTCTCATGAATTAGACTTAAAGCTATGAAAGCTTATGCTACCATGTTCTTTCTCTCACTTAGTCCCAAAGGTGCTACAAGATCCCTTTGCACACACAGAAAGAAGGATCCCATGGCCCACCAAATGTTGAAGGACTACACCTCCTAGCAACACAAGCTAATATAAACAATCTTGAGGAATTCTGGGAGATGAGGTCCAATAATGTCTGCCATCCAGTTCCCATCCCTGTTTTTACCCATTTAAAAAAACATCATCTGAACGCATCCGTCGCCGATGGTGCTGTGCTCTCCAGTCTAACAAGCCAGTGCTGGAGTCCCATGGTGACAAATCAGATACGGAACCATCGTGTTCATCATCATCATTATCTTCATTGATTTCTCCATCATCTCCATCCCCTTCTCCTGTAGGATCTCTTGTGAGAACAACCTGCTCTTCAGATGTGTATGAGCGCAATTCACTGGTTGCTCCAGTGCTGCTAGCAGTGTTTACTAAGACGTCTCCATCAGTTTGAATGTTGTAAGAAGGTTCAAAGCTTCCTGGGTTTGGCTGGACCTCTGTTTGAAGACTTGGAAAGCTCTCAGAGATGTGTAGTTGGGGATTTTGCCAATAGGACCTTTGTCTCAGGAGGCCTCTATCATCATGTTCCTCAATACCAAAGGATAATGTGGATCTTTTTGGTCCATTGAGAAAGGTGGAAAACACTGGAGAAGGAGTTGAAAAGGAGGAGACAACATCCTGTATCCATTTGTCACCCAGATGTTCACCTTCTAAGCTTGCTTGTGCTGGCTGAGAACTAGATCTAACCAGAAATTCATTTGTAGTCCTTACGGTCCCTCTTTTCTTATGTTCAAGGTGTTGACCCTGTCTTAGTGATGTTGAAGAAAACCCTGCTATATTTGCTTCACTTACACTGGGCTGCATCAACCTATTCCAAACACTTTGTGATGCTGCCATGACGGATGTTCCTCCACCTGAAGGCAAAACAGTTGTGCCTTGACGATGTGAAATGGATGCATCTGCAAGGACAGTACGTGGTGGTAAATTCTGGAACAAACCTTGAAGACCTACAGATCTCACAGTATCATCTGGTGGGACTGAGGTTGGTTTGAAGTCTGTGGTGGCCAGCCACACGGAGAGGTTCCTGGCTTCTGTACCAGATGAAACTGGCACAATGTGAATTGCTTCCACTTGATGCCGAGCATCGTGGTCCCTTGCACTCAAATTGGTTTCTCCAGTGCTCACTCTTGGTTTTGGCCATCCTTGAGTGCTTGAAAATAAAGCCCTTTTTCCGACCATCTGGCGAGTGGTTGGATTGTATTTCATCATTGATTTGGCAAAGTAAGAGTGTGATGATGACACCTGTGAAGGCTTGTTGGTAGAGAGTCCAGACAGCCCCTGATGGTTCATGAGAGTCTCCAGTGGTTCCTCTGATGGAGTCGATGATGCTGGAGAACCCACTGGGAATAAGGCAGAAGGTGAAAGTAGACTTATTGGGTTCTCCTTTCCCATGATGGACTTGGGAGAGATTCGATGAAAATTGAAAAGTTTGGAGAAGATGGTGCTGGTGTGATAGGAAGACGCTGTGGAGACAGGGAATGCACCCACTGCTTCTGAGTAGGAGTCATTTGAGGATGCAGACACGTCATGTTCTTTTCCAACTGGGAGTAACTGGTAACTTGACACCTCATTGGGTACATATTGAACTTCTGAAGGAGCCAAAAGCAACTCCTTTCCAATCAACTCAGTGCTCAAGGATCTACGTGATGTAAGACTTGCAGGAGTGAAATGTCCCACCTCTAATGGCAGTTTCATGTTCCTAGCTGAGGATGCATTCAAGGACTCTTCAAAGTTCTTACTTACCAGAGCAATGGGGGTCAATGGATCTTGTTGACGACCTTCAGTGTGAAACATTCGTGTAGTGCTCAGTTGAGGAATATTTAGAGCCCTTGATGTCTGAAAGGAACTCCTCAGCATCTGAGAAGCAGAAGGTTCAACCAAGGAAGGCAAAGAAGATGTCTTGACGGGAATATTCAATAGTTCAGCAGAGGGTGGAAATGTTTTGGGTCTTTCCAGGATAGGCAACATGACAGTTGAAGCACCTGAGATGTGGTGGTGATCTGCAGTAGTTCCAACAGATATTGCAATCGTTTGATTCCTCCCTACCTTTTGAGAAACAAGACTAGAGGACTGGATCCTACTATTCCAATTTGGAGTCCCTAAAAACTTTGTTCTGGTGCTAGCTTCCTTTGATGGTTGGGTAAATGGATTAGATGTTGAGCTGTCAGGCTTAGTAGGATTGACTTCGGTAGATTTTGGTAGAGCACTGAAGAATGTCTCAGAAATATTTTGCTTATCCATTGAAAAAGCATGAGAGGAAAGAAGTTTAAAATGCTGAGTGGTGGACATAGTTGGACTGGTTCTCATGTGTTGCTCCTGGTTGGTGGTATAAGGGGATAAACCCAAAACAGCTTGGTGGGGGAATGAAAGATTGGTTTTGTGTTTCCACTCCTCTTCCATGAAGGATGGTGCAGGAATTTTGGATGTTTCAGCTGGTAAAAACACAAACAAAGGTTTCACCAGAATGACACTAGATGGGCTCATCTGGATCAAGCTTGAAGCTCCAAGGTGTGGCAAACCAAAAGCAGAAGACAAGGGCAGAGCTTCCTGAGCTGAAGCAACTCTGTGCCCATCAGTATTCGGTTCTTCAGAAAGTGGAGAAGAATTCGGCATGCGCTGTAAGCACACCATGTTTTCTGCACTCCGGACCAAGAGGGACATGTACTGAAGGGAAGGTGATGTTCCAAGGATGCTGTTTGCCACAAAAGAATTAAGGCTTGAAGCACCAAGCTCACCTGATGACCAGTTGAGGTATTGGGGGAGTCCAAGGAAACTTTGGGGGAGATCCTGAGCCCCAGATATAGTTAGTGTTGACATTGTGCTAAGGGCACCATTGTCTTCTATGTGAACTGAGCTCAGATGAGAGAAGTTCGTTGTGTTGTGATGACTGATCTGAGGGGCTGGAGTGGGAAAACCGGAAGGACTTGTCCTTAAGGAATCAGAAGTTGAAACACTTGGCAGAGACGTCCTATAAATCCCAGCCGGTGATGTTGGAGGGCTAGTTTGTGAAGAGCTTTTTCCTTCCCTTATTTCCCCAAAGGTGTAAGGTGTTACAAGCAGAACAGGTGTAGTTTGAGGCTGTAAATGAGGAGGCATTGTTGTGGATAGGCTTGGTATCTGGTCTCCAATATATGCAGTGGTGGATGCAGCGGACGACTGGGATTTAGTGTGAACAAAAGCAGAGGTGTGGGATGTGTGTTGCTTGAGGCTGTCACGGAGAATTGTGTTAAATGAATCAAATTGGAGTGGAGCAGAAAAAGATGGGCTTGATGTCTGAGTCTCATTATGAGTCAGGGCTTGGACTCCTGGGTGAGCAGATGCACGCAGCAATGCATGTTCCATGAAAATAGAGGGAGAGGATCGAGCTTTTGAAGTAGTAAATATATCTGTTGTGTGTTGCTCAGCATCACCTGGCAGCCCTCCTTCTGCTGCAGTGCCATTTGTCTCTGTAATGGCATGGGCAGGAGTAGATGTGACAAGAAGATGAGAGTCATCCACAATAGTGACAGAATTGCCTGGTGCTTGAGAACTGGTATGAGAAGGCACCATTGTACTAAGGGTGCTTAATGGATGCTCATTGTAAACAAGAGGATTGATGTTAAGTGGTTGTGAGTTGGTGAGGACTTGGCCTGGCAGAAGTGGTGTCTCAGCATAAAAAGAGATAGAGACACTTGGAGGGAGCTTTGTTTTGGTGCGATCAAGGAAAGAAGGGCTTGAAATCTCCAAGCCAGCAACCGACGGTGTCCTTGAAACACCTAGTTCCACATGAGAAGAAGCAGGTCTAGTATGGAAAGAAGCAGTATTGCTGAGTGTTTGCTCATTGACTTGTGATGGCATGATGGTAGTCGTCACCTCTCCTCCCTGTTCTCCATTTGCAAGAGTTGACAATAGTAGTACTCTGGACGTGGAGTGAGTTGATGAAGCTGCAACTGATGAGTTTAGCCCAACATGTGGAGAAGCCAAATTGCTAGGTACTGTGGTCTTAGTGAGAGCTGCAGCAATATCTGTTGGATCTGAGTCATATTGTGGTTCAGTCCGAGGAAGAGGAAGGAGATCTGATCTCCCTACTGTAATGTGGATATCCGGTTCTTGCAATGTTGTGGGAACAGGAGCAGAAGAGGTGAACAAGGTTTCTGGATCAATAACAGATGCAGCAGATGTTTGCTCTCCATGGACAGTAGAAAGCATATAGAGTTGTTGGAACGTAAACATCCCTTGTGTGCTGTGTCTAGAAGGAACAGACATAGATGTTGATGGGGAGTTGACATGGGAAGAAGTCCCAAAGCTTGACATTGTATTCCTACCATGAGATGATGTTGAGCCAGCTAGTGAAAAAGTGCTTGCTATGCTTACCTGTGACCTGTCATAAACAGAGGGAGGAACACTTGATGGTTGAGGCACAGAATAGGCCATGGTACTTGGCTGATCCTCATTGGTGATTTTGTGTAGATTGGCTAGAGGAGATGATTCTCTTACAGCCGTTTGGGACAGATTGAAAAGAGGTGTTTGGGTTGTTGTCTGGTAGTCAACTGTATCAAGCAACACAGCGTTCATTCCTTCATGAAGATGTTCTTCTGCTTTGCTGGATACATCAGATGTCCTGGAAAGGGGGAACTGGGATGGAAAGAAACTTTTGGACTGAAAGCTTTGGCTGATATTATCCTTTCTGGAAGATTTCTCCAAAGATGCCGAAGAGAGAGTTTCTGAAGTTGACAAGAGAAGGAAGGGCCAAGTTTTGCTTTGAGGAGAAG
Organism: Anolis apletophallus; assembly: GCA_030556195.1. NCBI lineage: Eukaryota > Metazoa > Chordata > Lepidosauria > Squamata > Anolidae > Anolis > Anolis apletophallus. Next base: position 17,245,784 of record JARBWK010000013.1, read on the forward strand.
TCTGGAGCATAGGCGTTTCAGTCACTGTCAGCTCAGTGGTCTTATCCCTCGTCATCTTTCCATGTGTAGAGGAATCCAAGTAAGAATCATGCTGCTCCATCTTTGTCCTGGGAATAGTTACACCATCTTGCTCCTGAAATGTGGAACTACTCTTGATAGATATATTCTGCACCATCATCGGGGTACCTGGACTTCTGGTGACATCTGATGTCCTGCTAACCAATGTGGTTTGTTGACTCATAACTTGTGACTGTTGGTTAGCTTCAGGAATAGCTGTTACTGATTTCCCCATCCCTCTTCGTCTGGGAGTCAGTATGGTTTCAAGAAACTGCCCTTCTGGTTCAGTTCCACTCTTTCCCGAAGCCAATGTGGGGATACTCCTGGAGTTTGCTGTCATGAGAGAGAGGACGGTGGACAATACCGTCCATTGCCCAGTGCTCTCCAAGGATCCTGCAGGTGACTCCATTTCTTCTGTCTTACCTGAAGGAGAAGTGGACCACTCTTCACTCGGTCTGAGTTCCTGGGTTGTAGCATTACTCAATCGTTCTTTACTAAAGAGAGACGTTGCCAGATGGTTTTGCTTGGTCTTGATGGATTGTGATGTTAAGACATCAGGGATGATTGGGGTCTTGTTTGTGACCAGAGCATCGGTCTGATGTCTTAAAAGGCCTCCATCAGTGACAGTCGGCTCAGGGCTCTCAGCCTCTCCAGTTGGAATTGTAAGCACCAGGCCTCCATCTTCTTCTTTCGGGGTGCTTTGAGCCTCCACTCCTGTGATGCCGTACAAGTGAGTTATGTCTTCATTGGCAGGATCCGAGGTCCAGCTGTCAAACTGGAGGGTCACTTCTCCTGTGTGATCTTCTCCCACCGAAATGAGGTGGCTCTTGGAGGTCACCAGGCTTTCTTCAAGGAAGCTTTCATTCGCTGAGTCACCGGACCAAGGTTCACTCCTAGAAGCAGCTAAAGGGCAGGAAAAGTCAATGGGTTAGTGCAGTGTTTTTCAACCTTTTTTGAGCTGCGGCACATTTTTTACATTTACAAAATCCCGAGGCACACCACCAACCAAAATGACACAAAATTACACTCTAACACATAAATACATATAGCTATTAGGCATGGTTCCGAACCCAAAAATCGTGATTCTAAAATCAAATGGGGGGGATTTTTTTTGATTAGTAATAGAAAGACTTACAAAAAATTTTCCAAAAATTTCTAAAATGTAACGTAATAACTAACGAAATTCGTTAGTAGTTCGTATGCCAGCGCATGCGCATTCCAGATGGTTTTGGCCTACAACTCTAAACACACCAGGGACTTGTCCCTCAAACACCACACTACGTGCTGGCAAAATAAACACATATAAACATGCACAAGGTCTGCACCCTATGGACAGATGGGAAGCAGGGGCTGTCTCCCGTAGGGCCGGGAAACCCCCTGTAGGGGCGGGAAGGGCGATACCCTCACCTCCCACCCGGGAACCCAGGTGAGCCCAGCCACCCGAGGTGCGAACAAGGTCCCCTGGGGCCCAACAAATACAATCAAGGAATGGACGCTGACATGCAACACAAGGAGAATAAACAATAATGGGGAAACATGAGGCCCCTCACGCCTTTTCATCAGCATCATCACCGCGTCATCTTTGTATTTGTCTCCGCTACATCATCAGATGACCGGCGCTACAGGGACGTCCTTACCCGACCCTTTGGATCGACCCTTTCGGCATTCCGGGGGACCTCCACCTGCACAGGTTCGGGGGTGTGGGCTTGTATTACCATCCTGGTTTTCCCTATGACATTACCTTCCGTCCCCCTACACGCCCTTGTTGGGGGGTCGGCCTCCCCAGTTGCAAACCGGACTGGGCCTAGCCGGTCAGCCTTGCCACAGGAGGCCATTGGGATTCCCATTATTGTTTATTCTCCTTGTGTTGCATGTCAGCGTCCATTCCTTGATTGTATTTGTTGGGCCCGGGGGTGCAGAGGGGTGGCTGGGCTCACCTGGGTTCCCGGGTGGGAGGTGATATCGCCCTTCCCGTTACAGGGGTTTTCCGGCCGGGAGACAGCCCCTGCTTCCCATCTGTCCATAGGGTGCAGACCTTGTGCATGTTTTTGGCCTACAACTCCCAGAAATCCTAACAGCTGGTAAATTGGCTGGGATTTCTGGGAGTTGTAGGCCAAAACTTGAATAAATCACACTGAATTCTAGATGGGACTCTCCAAATAGGAAAGGAGGGAGGGAGGGGGTATTCTATTCTTGGAAGCAGCAAAAAAGGAGGAGGAGCCCCCTCGCTTCTTGCTGCCTCTCTCTCCCCGATCCTGAGGGAGCGAGGGCCCAAGTTTGCCCAGGCTGGTCATATACCTACATTCCATGCACATGCAATAATACAGCAGTAATAACAATGGGTATAAGAAGAGGTAAAATTCAAACCAAAGTATTCTGACTGTGGTCCCTCCTCAAGCTGTGCAAACTGCAAAGGCTCTTCTCTATGAGCCGGGAAAAGCCAAAAGCTCGGGCACAGCGTTTGCTGCCTGGGTGCACACACATACATATTCTTTGGGGGATTTGCTGCAGAATCCGGGCTCATAGAGAACATTCTGCAGCAAATCCCCCCCCCCCCCAAGAATATGTATGTGTGTGCACCCAGGCAGTAAAACGCTGTGCCCGGGCTTTTGGCTTTTCGGCTCATAGAGAAGAGCCTTTGCAGTTTGCACCGCTTGAGGAGGGACCACAGTCAGAATACTTAGGTTTGAATTTTATCTCTTCTTATACCCATATTATTACTGCTGTATTATTACATGTGCATGGAATGTAGGTATATGACCAGTTGGATTACTTATAATATTAGGCACTTACAGTAGCATTCATTCTATTATACATTAGGTTGGTTTCTCACCCCAATACTCTTTGATGCTTTAGATCCTGGCAGGCAGGAGGCAGGAAGCCTGGAAAAATGTAAACAGAGAGGTTTACTCAAGTAAATCCACAAAGGAGGGCACTTCATCCAAAGTGCCCTCCTTTGCAGATTTACTTCTGAGTAAACCTCTCTGTTTACATTTTTCCAGGCTTCCAGCCGAAAGAAGGAGCGAGTTTAGGGCTTGCCTTGCCATAATACTTATTGGCAAGGGAGGCGGGAGGGTGTGTGAGAGAGAAGGAGGGTGCCCCCTTACGACCTAATAACAACACTTAAGAAAATCCTGGCCCCGAAGTTCTAGAAAGAAAGTCCACTTCCTGGTTGGCGTTCCAGATGCGGAAATACTCAAAAGTAGCATTTCTTACGAATTTCTTATGAATCATTTCATTTTCATAACTTTTTTCTCATGCCTAATAGCTATATATGTTTTTAAATGTATTTATACACTCAGTGTGAAACCTGGGCCTGTTTCGACGAACACAACATATATATGACTTCCTCTCCCATACTTATACATGGCTATCATGTCTTCTCTCAGCCTTCTCTTCTTCAGGTTAAACATGCCCAGCTCTTCAAGCCGCTCCTCATAGGGCTTGTTCTCCAGACCTTTGTGAAATTTCACCCTGAGTGAAACTTGCTTCCAGTTAACTATGGATGTCATGAAGCTGCTATAAACAGTTCCTTCTGCCGGGGAGGGGGAGGGACGGGGACTATCGAAAAATCCAGTAAAATAGTAAAAAAAAAAACATTTCCAAGCAAAGAGGCTCAATTTGTTTCTTGGAAACCTGTGAATGCTTCAGCCTCCCGATGCTCCCAGGTTCGTATAGAGTTTCATAGATCTGTGTGGCCTCTTTCGCTGCCTCCCTCTGCAAAAGCAGAGCACTGGGCCGAAGTGATTGAGTTGGCATTTTCGTGTTGGCTTGGATTTCTCGCAAGTACAGCCAAAGCCAGAAGTTCCACATCAGTCCATTGGCCAGTGAGCGAACCCAGGAGCATCGGGAGGCTGAAGCAGCTCTGAGCGGGAGCTGGAGCCATGATGAGTCGAGACTCCTGAAGGCTTCCTCAAGGCAGGTCTGGCCCTGGCATTCGACAGAGCCCTTCCTTTGCCTTGGGGAGGATCTTTGGGGAGAGAAAGAGGGAGAAAGAGCTGCTAGGAGGGGGGGGAGAGCCAATTTCCCACGGCACACCTGATGATCACTCACGGCACACTAGTATGCCACGGCACACTGGTTGGGAAACACTGGGTTAGTGCATTGACAGTAATCGGGGATGGTCAGTTGATGTCACAAGGAAGCAGTTTAAACCTACATTTGCAGTCTATTTCTCTTTCTGACATAATGTTGAAACAAGACCTTGCATGTTCACACTTCGAATGCTCTGTTTGTATTCCCTTGGTCCCTTTGCTTGCACCTTTTTCTTTAAATGCCTAAACTCAATTTCCAAATCCTCAACAGAAGTTTTAAGTGACTGCAAAGCGAGACATTTATGTCAAACACATATCAAAGGATCTATGCTCCATGTTTTATCTAATTCTGCCCAATCAAGGTCTCATAATAACAATAATAACAATAACAATAACAATAATTCCTCCATTAGACCATGATGCCTACATCATCTCATCGCCACATCAGTGAATTTTTCAACTGCAGTAGCATATAATCAGGTAATAGAAAACAAACCCCATCTTCTGCACTAAATCCTCACACATGATGATGCACCTGTTCCGAACATGGATCAGATCTCCTTCCTTCGCTTTGGAGACCCAAAGTTTTAAATCTGCTTTAAAATGGGCAGATAAGCTTGGTTTAAGGCTGCTTCGTGTCAAATGTGGGGTCTGAAATCAACCACGCTCATACGCAGCCATCAGTTACTGCTTTAGTGTGTAATTTACACGTTTTGTCCTTTTAGCAGACTTTGCAACACCTAGGGAAACCAGAGCTAATGGCTGAGTTAAAAGGACATTAAATCAAAATGAAAATAAATAACATCTGCTCCCTAAAGACCTACCAATCAGAACTAAACATAGGCTAAGTTCCTACAATTGTGCTGTTTTCCATCCTGCTATTCCCAAGCTGCCTTTTATTATTGTTAGTTGCATGTTTTACGTTGTTTTTTTAAAGTAATATTGATATCGCAGTTCCACGACAACCTATGTCTATGTCTGAAATGCATTGTATTTTTTAATTTTTAATTTAGCTTTGAAAAAAGACAATATATAATGTAATAACATAAAATATAATGTGGCGGGCAGGCGAAGGAATAATGTACACTAATGGAGTTAATTCTAATTGGGGCAGTTTTGGTTAGGGACAAAGATGCATTTCAATACTGTTTGGTGAGCATTGCACAGTTGGGGAAAAGACGTTGTGTAAGAAGGCACTAGATACCTCCTTGCACATAGCAGAATATCAAACAAAAAGTGGGGACTGGAAATAATATCGTAATAAAAGCTAACTGGCACAACCTGGGGATCACAACCAGACACAGTGAAGGCATCTGCTCTTGCGCTTTGCTACTCTGCTGCTGAGTACGCATGCCCAGTGTGGAACACATCTCACCACGCTAAAACAATGGATGTGGCTCTTAATGAGACACGCTGCATTATCACAGGACACCTATGCCCTACGCCACTGGAGAAATTATATTGTTTAGCCAATATTGCACCACCTGACATCCATCAGGAAGTAGCAGCCTGTAATGAAAGGACCTTGGCATTGACAGCTCTGGCCAATCCTCTGTTTGGATATCAGCCAGCTTTCCAACACCTTAAATGAAGAAACAGATTTCTAAGACCTACAGAGATACTTGCAGGAATACCTCAGCAAGCAAGAGTCCAAAAGTGGCAGGCAAAAACCCTGGAACCTCAACCCATGGCTGATATTGAATGAGAGGCTCCCTTCTGGGCACACAGAAGAGTGGATGAGCTGGAAAGTGCTGAACAGGCTGCGCTCTGGCACTACGAGATGCAGAGCTAACCTTAAGGAGTGGAGTCCGCGACATGCGAGTGTGGAGAAGAGCAAACCGCAGACCACCTACTACAATGTGGTCTGAGCCCTGCAACATGCACAATGGAGGACCTTCTCACAGCCACACCAGGGACACTCCAAGTGGCCAGCTACTAGTCAAAGGACATTTAGTATCATGCCAAGTTTCTTACTTTGTTTGTGGTTTTTCTGTACATTATAACTGTATTCTAGTAATCGGACTCGCCCTGCGATGATGGCGCATGCGCGAAACTTCCGCATGTGTGCCATTGTCGTGGGGCAGGCCCGGCTGCCCAGAGCCGCTGATTGCCCTACAAGGGGCCGAAAGGGAGGAGCGTTTTGGAGGCGGCTAGAGGTGGAGTGCCTCCTGCTGCAGAACGCTCCTCACTTAGGCCACATGGTTTGGGGTGATTGGCGGTTCTGGGAGGCTGGTCTCGCCCTGCGGCAATGGCGTATGCGCGAAACTTCCACGCGTGCGCCATTGCCGCGGGGCGAGCCCGGCTGCCCGGAGCCACTGATTGCCCTGCACTGCGGGGCTGGGAGGGAGGAGTATTTTGCAGCCGGGGGTGCTCCGCCTCTGGCTGCCTCCAGAGCGCTCCTCCTTTTCGGCCTCATGGTGTGGGGTGATGGGGACAACGTAAAATGCGCCCCTGAATATTGGCCAGTGGTAAGCAAATGCTTACATCGCGGAGTGCAAGATCCGGCTCTGCATACAGCATAAAGTCATTTTTAAAAACGGGACTATATGGCTTAAATCAGCTCCTCCAAATCTCACTTTCCCTCAATATAACTTTGGACTTCCTCACACATTCTCAGCCTTTGGCAAAGCTTTTGCTACCACGAAGCCAGCAAATGCGATTAAGAGGAGACAGCAGGGTCTGTGTACGTATTATGCAAAAGGCTTGAACAGAGGTCAGGCGCCAGCTTCCAAAACCAGCAGAGCATCGAGCCGTTCCGCCTCCAAGGCCAGACACCTTGGCCAAAAGCATGGCCACGGATCAAACTCCAAGCCACACAGACACAGCTTCCTTTTCGGGTTTAGGAAATATGCCTGCAACTGTTGACTGTAGATGGGGAAACCCATGCATGCCCAGAAAATAATGCCTATAGAGCAGGCGTGAGCAAATTTCCGCCCTCCAGGTGTTTTGGACTCCAACTCCCACAATCCCTAACAGCCGGTATACTATAGAATTAATGCATTTTGATACCACTTTAACGACTACTTCCCATTGATATGGTACCATTGGAGTTATAGTTCAGTGAGGCACCAGCACTCTTGGGCAGGGAAGACTCAAGACCAGACTTGGGCATTTCACAGCCTGTGGGCCGCATGTGGCCCGCCGGCCAATTCTGACCGGCCCGCCTAAGGGCCCCGGCACGCAGGCAGGCAGGCAGAGCGGCCAACGGAGGGGGAGTGGGGAGAAGAGGAGACCAGGAGCAAGCTCCGCCGCAGAGCATGCCTTTGTTCTTCTCCTCCTCCCCCCTACCTTGCGCTCTCCCCCCCTCCCTCTTGCCTCGCGCTCTTTCTCCCTCTCTTCAAACCAAGTAGCTTTGAGGCAGGGAAGAGGCTGCACCGCGAGGCAGAGGCCCTGGAGTGCTTCCTGGCTGCCCTCCTCGCCAGCCGCTGCCTACTCCTTAATGTAAATGAACTATACATCCCAGCAACTCCAACTCCCAAATGTCTATTTTCCCCAAATTTCCCCAGTGTTCATATTTGGGCATATTGAGGATTCGTGCCAAGTTTGGTCCAGATCCATCATTATTTGAGTCCACAGTGCTCTCTGGATGTAGGTGAACTACAACTGCCAAACTCAAGATCAATGCCCAGCAAGCCCTTTCAGTACTTTCCGTTGGTCCCATGAGAGTTCAGTGTGCTGAATTTGGTTCAATTCCATTGTTGCTGGATTTCAAGATGCTCTTTGATTGTGGGTTAACTATAAATTCCAGCAACTACAATTCCCAACTGTCAAGCTCTATTTCCCCCAAACGCCACCAGTGTTCACATTTGGGCATATTCAGTATTTGTGCCAAGTTTGGTCGTGATCCAACATTGTTTGAGTCCACAGTGCTCTCTGGATGTTGGTGAATTACAACTCCCAAACTCAAGGTCAATGTCCACCAAACCCTTCTAGTGTTTTTTATTGGTCATGGAGTCCTGTATGCCACGTTTGGTTTAGTTCCATCATTGGTGGAGTTGAGAATGCTCTTTGATTGCAGGTGAACTATAACTCCCAGCAGGGCCGTAGCCAGGATTTTGATTCAGGGGGGGGGGGGCTGAGTTTGGTTCGGGGGGGCTGAGACTGGGTGGAAGAGGGTCTACCCTAGCAAACCTTTTGTATTGTTATCCCAATAACCCCATTAATGTGGGATATAATGAGCATGGTGATCAGATCATGATATGAATAAACATAACAGTTTAAATAATGTACCAGTAAGGCCTTTTCACAGACCACCCTGAGAATTTCGGGGGAGGCTGAAGCCCCTTAGCCCCCCGGCTACATGCCTGACTCCCAGCAATGACAAAACTCCCAAATGACAAAATCAATTTTTTGAGTGATGCTTACTCCTTGGGTTAATAGGTGTCTTGTGGCAGCAATTTGTCCAGAGTTATGTTAATCTCACAAATGAACATTACATTTATATAATGTATAAAATGTTCTCAAGAGTCTGGAGAACAAGCCCTATGGGGAGTGGCTTAAAGAGCTTGTTATGAAGAGAGAAGGCTGAGAGGAGACACGATGAGGGCCATGGATAAATATGTGAGGGAGCAGGCTTGTTTTCTGCTGCCCTGGAGACTAGGACGCAGAACAATGTCTTCAAACTACAAGAAAGGAGATTCCATCTGAACATTAGGAAGAACTTCCTGACTATGAGAGCTGTTCAGTAGTGGAACTCTCTGCCCCAGAGTGTGGTGGAGATTCCTTCTTTGGGGGCTTTTAAACAGAGGCTGGATGGCCATCTGTCAGGGGTGCTTCGCATCTCCACCTCTGACATTCAACCTGACTTTGATGCACTTGTTAAAGTCCAACAGAGACTTGATTTCTCTCACTGAATAAGAAATTATTCAGGGAGAGAAATTATTTTGGTTTAATGAGGTGATTAAACCAAAAATGTAGGCAATGTTTTTTTTATATATCTGTAGAAAACCAAGAACCTCTTTCCAGGAATAAGTGAAGCTCAAAATGTGCTTTGAAGCAAATGTGACTGAAAATGATCATTAATATAATGAATCACAAATGATACAAATGTTCACATTTTGTTAACAACATTTTGTTTTGCAATATTTTAGTGAATAAATGTCATTTTTCCTATTGCTGATTACATATACTCTTATCAGTCTTATTAATATATCAAAAATTCAATGTAGTGCCCTTTCTATTATTATTATTATTATTATTAAAGAAATTCAATTGATATTATGTAGAATGTAGTTCAGCCTTTAGGTGTGGCCCCCCATAATATTTTTTGGTTCTCATGTGGCCCCTTGGAAAAAATATTTGCCCACCCCTGCTCAAGACCTTGCAAAACCAAAACTCCCATCACCCCATAGCATTGAGCAATGGCGGTTCAAATGGCGCCATATTGCATTATTTATTTCTTTGCCATAGAAGGAAATTGTGTTTGGGAAAAGTTCCCTGATTTGAACTACAACTCCCAGAACCTTCAAACGGCCGAAGGATCCTCATCATTCACAAAAGTCACATTTCCGGTCTGTTCCGGGGTGAATTGTTCCTAAATGCAGAGAAAATGAAGAAGGGTGGGTGCAGGACAGAAATCTCACTCACCTGCTAGACGTAGAAGGCCGACAAATAACAGCACGGATGCCAGGAGGCCGTCCTCCTTCATCCTGAGCTTCAGTTTTGGCTCATGCAGGCGATGGAGAATGCTTTGGTACCGTTATCAGGAGCATGGCAGACTGGGCTCTGCGAGTCAGGAATAGAGAGTTGCGTACTTGGCGAGCGCTTTTAAGATCTGAGAGCAACTCATTTCAACATGGTTCAAAGAAAGAGACGGAGATAAGGGAGGAAACCCACCAATTGGAAGATACTTGGTTAGGAAAAAAACAAACCAAAGAGGAGGGGAGAAGAGGAGGCATCAAGACACACAAGTCTTGTTTACAATTTTGCTCTCCTTGACTTTGAGGTTGGCTTGGGTTACACAGAGTTGGTTGTCAATTTCTATGAATTGGATAGGAATTTAGAATCATGGACTCATAGAATCCTAGAGTTGGAGAGACCTGGTGGGCCAGCCAGTCCAACCTCATTCTGCCAAGAAGAAGGAAAATCACGTTCAAAACACCCCTGACAGAAGGCCATCCAGCTTCTGCTTAAAAGACTTCAAAGAAGGAGCCTCCCAAAAGTTAACTGTGTATCCAGTAACCCTCTTCCTTGATTCTATAATTCACTGATAGACCTGTTTTTACCCAATTTTCCCTTCTGCTCCCTCACCCTAATTATTTGATTTATTTCGGTCCAGGACTGTGGCGCAGCTGGCTGGGAGTTAGCTGCATTAAGATCACTACTGACCAAAAGGTCATGAGTTGGAAGCCAGCCTGGGTCGGAGTGAGCTCTTGACCTAAATTGTGTAGCTTGTTGTCGACCTTTACAGCCCAAAAGACAGTTGCATCTGTCAAGAAGGAAAGTTAGGTACCACTTTGTGGGGAGGCTAATTTAACTGATTTACGAGGACATAAAAATCTTCAGGAAGTATGCAAAGAATGAGGAAGCTACAGCTCCCCTGGTGGCCAGAAGCTGGAATGTTAAATAGACTCTGTCTGTCTATATATGTTGTGTGTCTATGGCAGTGAATATTTGCCATGTATATGTACATTGTAATCTGCCCTGAGTCCCCTGCGGGGTGAGAAGGGCGGAATATAAATACTGTAAATCTATATATATAAAAAGAGAGCTGTCATGGGAAGTAGCCAGTAAACAAAGAAACTACACAACGCAGACACACCAAACCAGGCCACATCCCATGACACACACAAGAGGTATGCACAATACACAAAAAACCCCAAAATTTCAGCAGCCGCCAGAACCCCGAAAAACAAAATAAACTACAACCTCCATAAACCCCTGCGCCAGGAAAAAAATGACGCTTTCCAAACACCCCCCACCCCCCACTGCGCATGCTCACCAAGCTGAGGGAGTCCTCCGGCCAGCGCAGTCCCCCCTCCTCCCATTGGCACAGAGGGCAATGGCGGCGGGGGCGGCAGCATGAGAGGCCCGTCCTCCCGCCAACCGCCAGCCCGCTCCCTGCCCCCTCCCATCGCCGGCTGCCAAGCGGAGGCGGTGGCGGCAGCTCCTACCTCCTCGCCTGGAGCCGCATGACAAGCGGGGAAGGTGGCGGCGGCGGCAACAGCGGAAGCAGGCGCCCAGCGGCATCCTCTCCTCCTCCATCCCTAGCCGGCCGCCGCCTGCTAAGACACCGCTGCCGCTCTCCCTCAGCCCCCTTTTGACGGTTTGTTGCTCCCACAACTGGGCAAACTTGGGCCAGTGGGAGTTGAAGTCCAAAAACCCCTGAAAGGCCCAAGTTAGCCCAGGCCTTTGGAAGGGGCCTGGGGCTGTGAGGAATTGTGGGAGTTGAAGTCCAAAACCCCTAAAAGGCCCAAGTTTGCCCAGGCCTTAGGATGGGGCCTTTGGAAGGGGCCTGGGGCTGTGTGGAATTGTGGGAGTTGAAGTCCAAAACCACCAGAAAGGACCAAGTTTGCCCAGGCCTTAGGAAGGGGCCTTTGGAAGGGGCCTGGGGCTGTGTGGAAATGTGGGAGTTGGAGTCCAAACCACCAGAAAGGCCCAAGTTTGCCCAGGCCTTTGGAAGGGGCCTTTGGAAGGGGCCTGGGGCTGTGAGGAATTGTGGGAGATGAAGTCCAAAACACCAGAAAGGACCAAGTTTGCCCAGGCCTTTGGAAGGGGCCTGAGGCTGAATGAAGGATGTAAGGAAGGAAGGAAGGAGGGGAGGGGAGGGGAAAGGAAGAACAAAGTAAGGATAGGAGGATGAAGGAGATGAGGTGAGGGAAAAGTAAAGGTAGAAGGCATGAAGGATGGAAGAAAGGAAGGAAGGAGGGGAGGGAAGAGAAAAGGAAGGATAGAAGGATGGAAGGAAGGAAGGATGGAAGGAAGGAAGACTACGCCACAGCAGCGCGTGGCCGGGTCAGCTAGTAAATAAATAAAATTGATTTGAGAAGGAACCTCCACCACACTCCAGGGCAGAGAGTTCCACGGCTGAAAATCTCTCACACACAGTCAGGAAGTTCTTCCTAATGTTCGGGTGGAATCTCCTTTCTTTCCTGTAGTTTGAAGCCATTGTTCTGCATCCTGGTCTCCAAGGAAGCAGAAAACAAGCCTCCTTCCTCCTCCATATGAATTCCTCTCATATATTTATACATGGCCCTCATCATATCTCCTCTCAGCCTTCTCTTCTTCAGGGTAAATATGTCCAGCTCTTTCAGCCGCTCCTCATAGCGCTTGTTCTCAAATGGTGGAAATTAGAAATTTCCAATCTGTTGGGATGGTCCGTCCTCCTTGATGACTGTCAATCTGAGTAAGATGTATTACCCTTGAGGACGACACTTTATTGTTCATCAGAGTCCTGAGAAAGACTCGGAAAGAGTCGAAATGGCCCTTCAGCTGGCTTTTGGAGAGAGCTCCGGCCATAGGCTACTCTCCCTCGCCCTCCTCGCCGCCACTTGGAGCCTTTGTTTACATGTCGTAGTGTGCCTTTGAGGACCTACTACTCCAACGGGATACACGACCCGTATACTTTGTAACATCATTTTGGAAAACATTTACTTGATACTGTGATATCCTGGCTCACGGAGAACTCTACTAGCGTCCTGGCTGTGCTTTGGGACACGCCAACACAGCACGCCCAGATTTAGGCACCTTTGAACTCACCGCGCCTCTTGGATTTACAAATATATTGACTTATCTTCTTCCTCTTTTGCTTTGGGTCCACACCACAAAACTCCATCAAGGTACTGTACAAATTGTGCACCCTGCCAAAGTGGTTTGGAACCATATGATTGACTATTGAAGTCTAATTTGCTACCTATGCGCCTCCAAGCCTTATGATCCCTCTAATAAGTTGATATATGTGTAGAACTTTATGTATAATCATGGATCTGTTGTTCTCTAATGTGTAGAACTAATTTGTGTAGAACTATTTACATAGAACTATTTTGTGTAGACCGAATTGTGTAGACCGATTATAGAGATATATTTGATATATACTCAAGCCTTGTGTATTTATAACCCTTGTGGTTTTATGTGTCCTATTAATGCAGGCCAAAGTCCCATTTCCCCCATCATTGGTCAGTCCTATCTCATGTTTCCCTCCCAAAGCTGGGACTGACGGTACATTGAACTGTGCACACACATTCTTTGCTTCACAAGGAGAGAAAAAGGCAAGCACTTTCTGAGCGAATCATTCAAACCTTCAGGGGAAAGGCAGGATTTGTTTTCTTATTCTCACTCCAGAGCTGAGAACTCTTTGCAGAGGACGGTGTCTCAGAAACGAGAAACTCCTGCAAATGTTTTCACATCCCCAAGCGGGTCACAAACTGAACGTGACTCATCCGCCACAAACACAGAAAATGCTATTTCTGGCGGATCAGTCGATTCGGTGGGTATCCCTTTGGCCTTCAGTCTCCGTCGCTGTCTCCTCATGTTGCCAGCTGCGCACAAAAAATACGACCGGTACTTGAAATCCACATTTTTGCCAAATTCATAACAGTCTAGAAAAGCATCCCCTTCAAATGGCTTCACTTGAAATGTGAATAAAATATTAGCTTCATCTCATATTAGTAATAATAACACTTTATTTATATTCCGCTCTATCTCCCCGAGGGGGCTCAGAGTGGATTACAACATACCCAGATAGGCAAACATTCCCTGCCCTTAGTAAGAATGGCACACAAATACAAAGAACAAAGGTAAAGGCTTCCCCTTTCATCTCCGGCTTTCTGGAGGCAGTGACCAACTCTGTCCATAAGGAGGTGCTCTTTCTCCATTTCCAAGCCGAGGAGCCTGTTGTCCATAGACACCCCATGTTCTTGTTGCCAGCATGGCTGCATGGACACCTTTATTACCTTCCAGCCAAAGTGTGTGGATCACCGTGGCCAAGTCTGGCTTCTCAAGGTTCAGCAGCAAATGGTATAACCCATTGCACAAGTTTTAATTGTGTGAATGAATGCTCCCTTGGCCATCACCAAACCTACAGTTCCAGGCTGAGAGATGAATCCAGGAGGACTCCCAAGCTGCAAACCTGTACCCTTCAGGAAGAGTGTAACCCCACTCCAGCATAATAACCCTGTCTTGTCTGGGTTCACAGTTTTTTCCTCATCCAGACTATCACTGCCACCAAGCAGGCCCGGATTACCCATAAGGCCACCCTAGGCCATGGCCTAGGGCGGCACCTTTGGGGGCGGGGCGGCAGGTGTGACCTTCTAAAATAAAATTTCCGCCTGGGGCGCATGCACCTGCGGGGCATTGCAGGAAGGCACCATTCATGAGCCACCCCATCCTTGCTCTGCTCCGGCCCTGCCTGTCTCGCCAGCAATGGAGGCTGCACAGCTGCTTCTGGATGAGAGAGGCAGGGCGCCTCCCCAGAGACCCCCCTCCCTCCTAAAGTCTTCCTGACAATGCCTGGCCGAAAAAGGGCAGAGAGGCTGCCAGCTCAGGCCAGCAGGAGTGGCTTTAGGAGGGAAGCCCAAAGATCACCTGGAAGAGCCTCGCATCAGATCTACTAGTGGGGCTCCCGAGCTCGAATGAGCCGCCAAGGAGCTGTTTGGCTTACGACGGACCAGGGGAGGACCTCTGTCTTGTCTGGATTCAATTTCAGCCAAAAGGGCCTGATGTGGGCCTGCCACCAAGCACTGGTTCAGTTGTATGCAAAGAATAGAGAGAGAGTCAACACAATCCTTTGTATTAACCCTTGTTCCCTTGAAGGAAAGAAAGGCCTTTTTCCTCTGGACTGTTTGCCTTTGCACTGGGAGAAAATCCTCCCTTGACGTCAACGGGGGATTTATTCCCAATGAGAATATGAACTCTGCAAAAGGGATTTTGCCCAGGAGTGCAGCAGGGGCGGCAATGGTTAAGTTGGCTGATGCCACTAATCCCTTAAATTATCTCTCTCTTTTTCCCTCCACAACTCCCCAGCCGTCATAATGGTAATTTTTTAAAGAACGGTACTGAGAACCACAGTGTTACTGTCACTTCTAGGTGAGCCCTTCCAGGTCGAATGAGTGCACCTTAATTGCCTGAGGCTGTGAGTCCTAGGGGGCTGTAGTTTAACAAGGTCTTGAGCCTTCTCTGCCCAAGAGAGCTGATGCCTCACCAAACTACAAACCCCAGGGTCGCATAGCATTGAGCAGTGGCCACTAAATGAGAGATAAGTTCCCGCAAAGAGGAGCTCCAGGTGAAACACCCTGAAGCAGCTTCCCCTTTTTGCTTTGGCTCAGGACTAAAATTATTGCATTATGCAAATCTAATGCAAACTCTAATTTTGGTGAGGCAATTTAGCCAAAAAAAAAAAAAAGGTGAGCATCAGGTGTGAGTAAATAGGGTTCCTCCAAATCAGTGTTTCTCAACTTGGAGGTTGGGACCCCTGGGGGTTGTGAGGTTTTTTTTAAGGGGTCGCCAAACATATTTCTGATGGTCTTAGGATCCCCTTTGGCAAAGAAGGCTGAAGATCTCTCCACTTGTCCTTCTCTTCCTTTTTGGTAACAGGTGGTGAATCCTCCCACCATCTGCTGTGATTGGCTGGCCTCTCAGCCAAGGGGAGGGCCATTTCTGAGACTTCAAGTAAGAAGGGGAGAGCAGGCGTGCTTGGTGCATGGCAGCATGATGCGCATGTGCAGGTGAGGGAGAGTTTGTGAGGCTGGAGGGAGGCTTATGCCAGCGAGGCATGGGGGTTCTGTGTGGGAAATTTGGCCCAATTCTATCATCGGTAGGGTACAGAATGCTCTTTGAATGTAGGTGAACTATAAATCCCAGCAACTGCAACTCCCAAATGTCAAGGACTATTTTCCTCAAACTCTACCAGTGTTCTCTTTTGGGCATATTAAGGATTCGTGCCAAGTTTGGTCCAGATCCATCATTGTTTGAGTCCACAATACTCTCTGGATGTAGGTGAACTACAACGCCAAAATTCAAGGTCAATGCCCACCAAACTCTTCCAGTATTTTCTGTTGGTCATGGGAGTTCTGTGTGCCAAGTTTGGTTCAATTCCATCGTTAATGGAGTTCAGAATGCTCTTTGATTGTAGGTGAACTATAGATCCCAGCAATTGCAACTCCTAAATGACAAAACCAACCCCACCAGTATTGAAATTTGGGCATATCGGGTATTTGTGCCAAATGTGGTCCAGTGAATGAGAATGCATCCTGCATATCAGATATTTACATTACAATTCATAACAGGAGCAAAATTACAGTTATGAAGTAGCAACGAAAATAATGTTGTGGTTGGGGGTCACCACCACATGAGGAACTGTATTAAGGAGTTGCGGCATTAGGAAGGTTGAGAAACACTGTTCCAAAGGAAGATTTCACACAAGCTGTGTTTCACATCACCAACAAGCACGCACTGCGCAATATCTCTGCTTCTCTTATTGCACGTGTATGGGTGATACACCTCCTGCCATATTCAAGAAGACTCCGACACAGGAAGTTGGAGTAAAATATGGCCACAACACATTTATTGATAACAGGAAGAAGGGTTGGCGACCATGCATGGGTACTGGATCGGGGGTCGGACAACCGCTGCTGTTCAAAGATACTTAAATCCTTGGGTGCCACCTGCACACCGCCAGTTCCCGCCAGCTCGGCACCCCAGGGGACCAGGCGTTATCCCCCCCCCCCCAACAACCAGGGGCAATACACCACCCCAATCCAGGGGCCATGTCACACGCCAAACACAGTGTTGTGACAAGAAAAACACACAACCACAGCAAGATCAGCTAACAAAATACAAAGCAAGATGAACACCCAACCAGCAAGATGAGCTAACAAATGCAAAGCCATGCTATATGCAGGGAGGATGGGTGGAAAAGCTGATGCAGGCCCAGTGCCTGCTGGTAGGCTTCGGGCAGCCTTAAGTATGCTGCCCGGGTGAAGGAGAGGGCTGGCCCCAACTGCGGGTCTGGCCAGGGCGGGGCCAGCCCCACCATTGGCCAGCTGGGGAGGAAGAAAGCCCCCCACCACCCAGGGGGCTTCTGGGAGGAAGAAGCCCCCCTCCCACTCCAAAATGGCGGTGAGGACACCCAGCGCCGCAATCTGCTCGGCCCGGTAAGCCGGGCCAAGCCGTTTAGAAACATTCCCGCTAACCTTGACTGTCAACTACCCTTGAAATTTGCAGAGATTAAAACAGCAGAAATGCTATAAAAATATCTTACCAAACAGAGAAATTATAATCTCCCTGCAATGAAATGCTGAGGACAGGTGGGAGGAAAGCAGAAGAGTTTAAAGAAGTCAACACCTCTATTTTGCTAGACAGAGCAAGACATCCGATGGGACTGTTTTAGAAAAATAATCACTATCCTGTCAGGATTTACCACTAACCAGGAAACCCTCGAGAGTTTTCACACAGAGAGATGCCCACGTTACATAATGAAAAGGATCAGAGTTATAAGCCGGCGATACTCCCTTCCCAGCGAGAGGGACAGAGGACCAGCTTATCGGACTGCGCTACTCCCGACAACGGCAAAGGGAAGATTTTAATTTCATGGATAATTTAATTACATGTTAACATTGGCATGTTTTCAGGGATGTGAACTTTTATCTGTACAGTATCTGCTTTGATCTTAAATTCCAGGAGAGAATAACATTAATTTTGGTGAGGAGCTGCCTTTGTCTCACAAATGTTCCTTCAGTCTGACAGATGGTGCTCTTGTTGCATGCTAAGTCAGGAACACCTTTCCGCCCAGCATCAAACAGACTCCCATAGTTCATCATGTCAGAAGTTTATTTACAAAAGGCAAATACAAAAGGGGAAAGGTATTCCCCAAAAGGCAGTAAGAAATGTGCTATAAAATAGCAATAGTCTGAAATATAGAGGTCAATAGTCCAAAATGGTAAGGTCTGTGAAATCCAAGACAGCAAGGTACATGAAGTCCAGAATAAAAATCCAAGAAGTCAAAGCATAGTCAAAACCCCAAGGCATGAAAACAAGAACTTAAGCAAGGCAAAAATCCATTCGGGAACATAGGCAAACTTGAGAGCTGGTCATGAACATGATTTCAAAGCAATGTTGTTTGCTTTGAAGATACCCATGAAACAACACCTAATTTAATATCAAACTTGACCCAACAAACATGAGATTGTCTTTTATGCATCTGCATCCTGGGCAAATGATTGCAGTTGACACAGGCCCAGATTACCCATAAAGCCAGGCTAGGCCACGGCCTAGGGGTGCACGCCGAGGGGGGGCGCAGATCACAGACACCCCCCATAAATGTTGAAACAAATGAAAACGCAATGGCGCATGGAGATGAGGAAGGAAGCCGCTGCTCCTAGGCTGCCTCCGCCTCATGCCGCTCTCTCCCGATGCCAGCTGGGGCTCCAACCTGTTTGTGGAGCCACCGGCAGCCTGTGGCTTCCCCGCCTCATCTCCTCCGCGTAGCAGCATCTGAGGGGCTTGCCCGCGGGGAGAAGGAGGAGGAGGAGCCGGAGCTCCACCACCACACACGCCCCCAGGCAGAGCCCCGGAGGGAGGGACAACGGGCGCAACGGGCTCCGTGGAACTTGCCCCCAGGAAGGCCCAGGAGGCTCTGGCAGAGGAGAGGAGCGAACTGCGCAGCTGAGGCACCAGGGAGGGCGGGAGGGCACTGCCGACGCGTCTCGCGAGAATGCCCCCCTCAGGGAAGTGGCCTCCTATGGCCCGGATGAAGGCCGCAGTGCATGCCCAGGAGGAGGAAAGGTGGGAAGGAGGAGGGAAGGAGGCAGCGACCCTCCAGCGGGGAAATAGCAGCAGGCCAAGTGGGCGGGCTCACCTTCGGGAGCAACGGCCGGGTCAGTGTTGCCTAGAGGGAGGGTCAATTGGGACTCGGGCCTGTGCTCCGGGCATGAGACCGGCCTCCTTCCCTAAGGAGGCCACTCGCCGCAACAGGGGGGCCCAAAAGGGGGAGGGAGGGAGGGCCAGGAGGGAGCACAACACGCGGGGGCGTAATTCCAAAGTGTGGCCTAGGGCGCAAAAAGTTGTTAATCCGGGCCTGGGTTGACATCTGTTCCAGCTGGAATGAAATAAACATCTCGGTAGCATTTTCTTCAACTTGGTGAGATTTATTGGAAAACTTAGGAAAAATTATTTGAGGTGCTTTCTGTCTCGCCAGGGTTAACAGATCCTGTTTGGTGGGTCTTCTGTCCTTATGGCTTCTGTCCTTAAGGCAGGGCCTTCCAAAGTAGTGTGCGACATCAGTTTGTTCTCTCTTAAGTTGAAGTTGAGCCATGGCAGTGGGAGTTAGCAAAGCAGCATCTTTTGCAGTGAATTTTAAGAGATTTGCCTTAACCTGAAGTTCATTAAATCCTTCCTTCATAAATCAATCCTTCAAATTCATATTTGGTGAGACACAGCAAGAACCGCACTTTGGAGCCATCACTTGAGACTTCAGCTCTGCTCTTATAAAAAAATACTTTTCCAACATAATCTGAAGGCAAAGCACATCATATATCAGCTTGGCCGCCTGAAGCCAAGCATATCAAGGAACGGTCTGTGCCTGAAACGGAAAGCAACCTAATTGCAAATGGATAGCAACATGCTGACATTTGGACCCAGAGCACTCCATCCATCTCATCTAAAGTAAGCCAAGCTAGCAATTCCCAACCAGTTACTCCTTCCAATAAATCTGCTATAGGTCAGAGTAAGTAGTTAGCATTATTAAGCTACTGGCTCAGGCATGGGAAAACTTTGGGTGTTGACTTTAGGAATTGTGGAAGTTGACGTCCAAAATGCCTGGAGGGCCCAAGTTTGCCTATGCCTGCGCTACCTTGTTAAAGAGCAGGTTGTGGTGCAGCTGGTTGGGACTCAACTGCATTAAAATCACTACTGACCTAAAGGTCATGAGTTTGAAGCCAGCCTGAGTTGGAGTAAACACTCAACCCATTTGGCTAGTTTGCTGTTGACCTTTGCAGCCCGAAAGACAGTTCTATCTGCCTTTCGGAAAAAGATGCAAAAGTAGGAAATTTAGGTGCCACTTATGTGGGGAGGCTAATTTAACTAATTTACAATGCCATAAAACTGTCCAGCAGCGTGCAAAAGAATGAGGAAGTACTCCATCGGTGTCACAAGCAGACGGTGAAGCAACAGCTCGCCCGGTAACTGGAATTCAAAGCATACCCTCATGAAGCTGGAAAGTTAAATAGCCTCTGTGTATCGGTCTATATATGTTGTGTCTATGGCAGTGATTTTCAACCAATGTGCCGTGGAACACTAGTGTGCCATGAGAGATCATCAGGTGTGCCGTGGGAAATTATTTTCGAACTTCATTCATATATAAACTATAAGGCGCATCTGTCTCTTTAAGAAATGAAACCATAGCACTCTCGCGTCACCTAAGAAGTGACGCGAGAGGGCTATGGTCGCGCCATCTTGGATTCGCTCAGACGCAGCTAAGTAAGTAAAATTGGAGTTAGGGCTGCAGCTGTGCGTCAAGTGACAGTGGCAATCTGGGATCACAGCAAGACAAGCGAGTGACAGTGATGGAGAAGTTTTTGAGAAGGGAAAATGCAAATGCTGAACAGGGCCCTGGACAAAATCATGACACAGATGGAGGCCCTAATATGAGTGGTGGACAAAAGAAAAAAGAAAAGCTTGACTGCGATAAAAACTAAAAACAGAGAGACTGACAGCTATTGAGCAAGAGCTTCGTGTGTGTCTTTCTACCATTCCTACCAGGATATCTATTTTGTGTTCATCAAAACAGGCCCAGGTTTCACACTGAGTGTATAAATACATTTAAAAACATATTAACTATATGTATTACTGTGTTAGAGTGTCATTTTGGTGGTGGTGGTGTGCCCCAGGATTTTGTAAATGTAAAAAATGTGCCGTGGCTCAAAAAAGGTTGAAAATCATTGGTCTATGCTATGGCATTGAATGCTTGCCATGTATATGTGCATTGTGTTCCGCCTTGAGTCCCCCGTGGGGTGAGAAGGGTGGAATATAAATACTGTAAGTAAATAAACAAAGAAATAAACAAACAAATAAATAAATTCTAGTTATGGGAGAACTTACTCTGTCTTTTTCAGAACGCATGAGACCAAGAAGGTTAAGAGTGTTTATGCAACCTTGAGGTGTACTCACTCTGAATGTGAAAAGCTGAAATCAGAGATTGCATCCATAATAAACAGGGTGATTGTTCCCAGAAGCAGTGCACCGATAACAGAGGGATGCATGAGGGTCCACAGCCTGAAAAGAGTGACAGCCCTGATCTGCGGTGCGGGTAGGCTGAAAAGCATATCTCTGAAGGCCCTCATTGTACAAGGCTTGAAGGAGCAAGAGAAGAAAGCTCTGTCTGTGCTCAAGAGTGCCATCTCTGAAGTGGAGAAGATTAGTTCACTCCTCAGCTGCGCCTAAGAGGAGATGATAATGACCTATAATTTTACATCTGCTGCTCTGGGCACAATGGCTATCTAAAAATGTCAAGGAAGGAGAGGGAAAAGGGAGATCGGAAACTTTTTTCCCTTTGACATCCCCATTTAGGTCACAACCCTGGAGCCGGGTGAGGCAACAAAGAGGCAGAGAAGCTGCAGTTAGCCGGGTGTCGCAGTTACAGTGGTTAGCATGGGCCACGGCTAGTAAAGTGGGTTAATCCACCAGCTACAGAAGTTCTTGCAGAACGGAAGGTTGGCAGTTCAAGTAGAGGATGGAGTGAGCTCCCACCATCAGCCCTAGCTTCTGCTTACCTATGAGTTTGAAAACAGCAATGTGAGTAGATAACTAGGTACCACATTGGCAGGGAGGTAAAAGCTGCCCCAGAAAAACTTACCGGCAATTTGATCAGGAAGGTGTCCATGGACAACAGGCTCCTTGGTGTGGAAAAATGGAACAAGAGCACCTCCCCATGGCCGAGTCGAGCACAGCATCCAGGTGCCAGAGATGAAAAAAGAGGGAAGCCTTGCCTCTGTTTATGTACTGTCTGTCTTTGTTAACTGTTTAACAGCATTGAATGTTTGCCATATATGTATTCTATAATCTGCTTTAAGTCCCCTCAGGGGACTGTTATAGAGTATTATTATGATGGTATGTTTGTCTCATTTAATACAAACTACCGGTAATATTGGGGGCCCTGGTGGTGCAGCAGGTTAAACTGCTGAGCTGCTGAACTTGCTGACCGAAATGTTGGTGGTTTGAATCTAGGTAGCGGGATGAGCTCCCACTGTTAGCCCCAGCTTCTACCAACCTAGCAGTTCAAAAACATGCAAATGTGAGTAGATCTACAGCAGGGGTGCCCACACTTTTTCAGCATGCGAGCTAGTCAGAAAGATCTACCGAGAGAGAAGCAGGGTGGAGCAGGGGAAGGGGCGGGGCTTGGTGTGGCCTGGCTCCGCCCCTCTGCTTTAAGCTCTACCACAGTTTCTCAGGCTTGAGGAGGGTAGTGCCAAGCCAGTGGTGGCATAACGAGCCACTACTAGCTTGGCACTACCCTCCTCAAGGCTAAAGAAGCTGTGGTAGAGCTGTAGCTGGGGGAGGAGGTGGGGCTTGTGCGGCATGGCTCTGCCCCTCCCCCCTCTGGCTTTAGCGCTACCACAGCTTCTCCAGGCTAGAGGAGGGTAGTGCCAAGCCAGTAGTGGCATAACTAGCCACTACTGGCTTGGTGCACCCTGGTGGCATTTGAGACTGGCTGTGGTAGCGCTGAGAAGCTGCCGAGGAGGCGGGGGGCGGGGGCGGCATGGCTCCGCCCCCTCTAGAAGTGCCCCATCCAGCTGGGATTGACCTCCTTCGGTCCCGGGATCGACCAGTTGATCACAATCGACTTCCTGGGCAGCCCTGATCTACAGGAAGATAACGGCGCTCCACGCAGTCATGCCAGCCACATGGCTTTGGAGGTGTCTATGGATAACGCCGGCTATTCAGCTTAGAAATGGAGATGAGCACCACCACCCAGTCTTCATGACAAGGGGAAACCTTTACCTTTACTAGTAATATTTTGAGAGAGAGAACATTTAATTCCATCCAAGCACTTATTTTGCCAATTTTCTCATATTTCACCAGGCATCAACGAATCACCCTTTTCCATCCTATTCAACATCTTTATTTGTTTTTGGTTTTTAAAAACTGCAGAACATTTGAAAGAGTCTTGAAAATCAGTGCTCCACGTGCTTCATGGCTGCATTGAGGACCGCCATCCCGTTCAGCTCCCGCAACCGACTGGTGTGCCTGCAAAACACGGCGGCGAAAAAGCAAGTTGGAACGAGAGGAAATTGTGAAAGGGACCAAGAGGTGGATTTCTGAATTGATTGAATGGGGGAGAGATGAGGATCCGGGTTCATAAGAAACCTCGATGCGATGGAGTGCCTTGTAAACAAAACAGAAGAGCTATTGTTTGCTGTGCTTATGGGAAGAATCAACGCCGCTGCGGGCTTATCGCAGGGGTCTGGAGATCCATCGCCTTCAAGATGCTTAAGGAAAAGCTCTCCATCTCCCATGGCAATGGAACGCAGCTCCCATGGAGGCCTGCGTCTATGCTCTTGAGATGCCATGAAACCCAGACACGGGCAAACTTGGGTCCTCCAGACGTTTTGGACTTCAACTCCCACCATTTCTCACAGCCTCAGGCCCCTTCCTTTTCCCCCTCAGCCGCTTAAGCGGCTGAGGGGGAAAAGGAAAGGGCCTGAGGCTGTGAGGAATGGTGGGAGTTGAAGTCCAAAATGCCTGGAAGGCCCAAGTTTACTCGTGCCTGATGTTATCTTTCTTCAGTTGTAGATTACTGTACAACATTCCTCACACATCTCAAGGAGAAAACTACGCAATGCTTATCTAAAATTTCTTTTAAATTACCTTTTTAGAAAATGTCCAAAGTACGAGGGGCATTCATTAAAGATTTTCCCCTGTCCCACTTCCTGTGAACTGAGAGCAAGGAAACTTGGCCCAGTTTGGAGTCCTTCTCTCCATCGGTCCCACCTAGGGACGTACACACTTCTCGCCTCTTTTTAAGCAACTGTAAACACCTTGCTTGGAGAAGTCAACAGGTTGCTCCAAAAGACTTCAGAAATCAGTCTCCTCACCTGAAAAATGCTTGCCCTTCAAAAATAACTTTCTTGTTGGAAAGAGGTGGAAGTCCGATGGTGTGAGGTTGGGAGAATAAGGGGGATGGGGTAGAATTTCAACACCCACAGGAGCATGCTTCCTCCACTTGAGCAACAAGTAAGTTGTGACCTGGTGCATTGTCTTGCAGAAGGCAAAGGACACCTTTGAGGAGCATGCCACATTGTCTCTTGGTTGGGATGGCCTCCTGTAATTTCCACAGCAGTGAAGCATATTCTTCCCCAGTGATCATGGTCCCCTTTGCTAGGAAATCCATCCATACTCCTCCGTGCTGCTCCCAAAACATTGTGAGGATGACCTTGCCTGTCGAGCGTTGGACACATTTATTATTTATTTAATTACTTTATTTATATTCCGCCCTTCTCACCCCGAAGGGGACTCAGAGCGGATTACAGGTACACATACTTAGCAGACAATCCCTGCCATTTCCACATACACACATATAGACGAACAGAGGCAAACTCTGGCCACCAGGGGAGCTGACGCACTCCTCATCTTTCAGCATTCCCAGCATCCCTTGTTGTTCCTTCCACATTCCTCAGCGTTCCTGGAGTTCTTTAATGGCCTCATAATTCAGTCAAAATTTGCCTCCCCGCTTAATGTGGTACTTTTATCTCCTACTTGACAGATGCAACTGTCTTTTGGGCTGCAAAGGTCGACAGCAGGCTACACTTAAAGGCCTCGAACTCATGATCTACTGGTCAGAGAGGTCTTATGCAGCTGACACTTAGCCAGCTGCACCACATTCCCACATGCCTTCTTTGGAGGCGGTGAGTCAGGAAGCTTCCATGGCATCGACTGGATTTGAGTCTCAGATTCAGAGTGATGGACCCAGCTTTGATCCTGTGTGATTGGTCTATTGAAAAAGTTCTCCTGGTTTCCATGGCACATCATTGTCAAGAGAGCCTGAGAACATTCAACTCCTTCCTACTTCTGGAAAGGTGT
Source organism: Anolis apletophallus (assembly GCA_030556195.1). Taxonomy (NCBI): domain Eukaryota; kingdom Metazoa; phylum Chordata; class Lepidosauria; order Squamata; family Anolidae; genus Anolis; species Anolis apletophallus. The sequence goes on from JARBWK010000013.1 coordinate 17,270,884, forward strand.
GAGCAGCAGCTTCACCTGCATAAAGTGGAAACTTTATGCAGGTGAAGGTGGTCTTGGGTGACTTCTTCCATGGACCCCACACTCAACTTGACATTTTGGGCTAGGTGGTGAAGAGTTACTCAGAAATTTTCCAAATTGGCAACCTCCACTTGCTGGATGGTGTGTTCATCAATAGCAGAGTGGGGTTGCCTTGGAATTGGAGCTGTTTTCACCAAAGTCCGACCACATTGGAACTGACGACAGGGAATCATCACCATCAACCTTTTTCATCTCATTGAATGCCTCCTTTATTGTGCGGCCTTTCAAGGAAAGGAACTGGATGACTGCTCTGTATTCCGCTGGGTCCATTATCAAACCTCACATCCCTTCAGCACCTGTAACATCAAGACCATTCTCAGTTCATAGTTGTAAATTGACATGTAACCTATAGAGACCTATATCATGAAACATGTGCAGTTTCAGCATCCTGTGATAAACAGAAGTGGATCAGGGGAAATCTTTAATGAACGCCCTCATATAAAAACAAACACAAGGAGAGTGAACAGTATCTAAATGAATATATATTGTGTGCTAATCCAATTAGGGCGAATGAGCAAATTAGGGCGAATGAGCTCTCACATCAAACACTTTATGAATTGAATGCTGGAAGCATCTAAATGGTATAGGCAACAGTAAGCATGTAATAAGAAAATCAAGATATCACTATAAACATCAGGGGAAACAATACATCGGTGCATCTATTTTCTTTGGACAATGTTATGATATGTGAAGTTTACGTACAAAAAGGACTCTGACCAATGAGGTCTTTATTTTCTTTGGACAAGGTTATGCAATGTGATGTTTATACATATAATACGGATTGTCCTCTTTGCACCGATATATTGTTTCCCCTGATGTTTATAGTGATATCTTTATTTTCTTATTACATGCTTACTGTTGCCTATACCATTTAGATGCTTCCAGCATTCAATTCATAAAGTGTTTGATGTGAGAGCAATTTACTCATTCGCCCTAATTGGGTTAGCACACAATATATATTCATTTAGGTACTGTTCACTCTCCTTGTGTTCGTTTGTATTTTGAACAAGCAGCTCCCTGTTGTTTTGCACCCTCATATAAAAGCCAAAAGGATGCATATCATCCATGTCTGAATGCTTCTCCACATTTAAACTCCATGAGATGTAGTACCCCCTCAGCAGTGAGCCTGAATATTCCATCCTTCTTCTTCCCTCTCCTATACAACTTTGGGCTCCCTCCATCAGCTCAGGCACCCATAAACATTCAGCACGATCTTGTAAGGAGACCTGCCTGGCATCGGCGGTGCAGAGCTTCCCTAAGGTGATGGCAGCGTTCCCCTGCACCAGAGTCTTCTCCGCCTCCCTCCCGGCCACTTTCAGGAGGATTTTCACAACATTCGTGTCGAGCAAATCCGTGGCCGTCCCAGGGACCTCCAGGCACTTTCCGAGGCAGAAGGCCGCATTTCCCGCCATCACTTCGTTCTGCGAACGCAGGAGTTTCAGTAATGTGCTACATTCTGGGGAGACAAGAAGAAGAAAAGAAAGGGCAAAGAGATGCTGCCAAATATCAGTGCAGGAGGGAAAGAATCACCATCTCTTTCATGCAGCGTTTCTCAATGCTGCAACCCCTTATTACAGTGAAGGGGGTTATGAGCTTAATAGTGCAAAATGACGAAATGCTAACTTAAAATAAAAGTGCCCCTCTTGGCAAAAGGGAAACGGAAGATCGAAGGCCGAGGGGAAATTGTGTGTTCCAAACACAGGATGTTCCAAATATCAGTGCACCCAACAATTCAATGCTTATCTATATACAAATAATATATGTTTATCTATGCTGGTACCGCATATGTAGAGCTTATTATTTAGAAATACCGAGATGCCAAATAATGAGAAAAGCATTATTGGGTAAGGGGTGTGGGCAGAGGGGCTACACCATGACCCAGTTATAAAAATGTATAACAGAAAAATTGTAACATGACTGTCAGTCCTTTCCTTGAAGACAAACTGCTCTTTGGCTGTCTCTGCCTGGCCACGCTGAAAAATAAAAGATTTTTGCTTCACCTAAAGGGGACTGCTTGCTACCGTTGCCAGAACTCCCAATCATAAAATTATTTTCATTGCTAATTAAGATGGCCAATTGCAACCTTCACACTTTTTTCAAGCAGACAAGAGTTCTTTCTCCCACCCTGGACATCATTCTAGAGCAGTGCTGTCCAACTTCTTCCGGCCCAAGGGCCGGAAGAAGTGTCACTGATCACCTGGGGGGCCGCAGGTGATCAGTGAGCAGGGGGCGGGGCCGATAGCGGGGGCGGGGTGGGGGGCGGGGCCAGCTGACTTCCTCCTTCTTTGCCCCTCCTACTCCCCCCGCGGACGCGCCGCGGTGCGGGGAAGGAGGAGGGGGCGAAGGAGGAGGAGCCAGCTGTCTTCCTCCTGCCTGGATCACCCCCTCCGTCCCTCTCTCGGCGCCGCCGTTGCGAGGCAGTTCGCAGCGGCGGCGCCGAGAAAGGAGAAAGGGCGATCCAGGCAGGAGGAAGATAGCTGGCCCCTCCTCCCTGTACCGCCGCCTTGTCCCTTTCTCGGCGGCGCCGCTGCAAACTGCCTCGCAACGGCGGCGCCGAGAGAGGGAGAAGGGGCGATCCAGGCAGGAGGAAGACAGCTGGCTCCTCCTCCCTGCCTGGATCGCTTCTCCGTCCCTCTCTCGGTGCCGAAAAAGGGCAGAAGGCGGCGCCAACGGCAGCGCGTCACAGGCCTGGCGTGACGCACTGCCCCTTGGCACCGCCTACTCCTCCTTTTCGGTGCCCCCCCTTCCTAGGCCGGGGGGAGCCGCGAAAGGAGGAGAGTAGGCGGTGCCAAGAGCAGCGCGTCACGCCAGGCCTGTGACGCGCTGCTCTTGGCACCGCCTTCTGCCCCGGCGGCGGCCCCCGCCCTAGGTATGGAGGGGGGGCGCCGAAAAGGAGGAGCTAGCTCTCTTCCTCCTCCCTGCCCCGCCTCCCCCTCCCCCCCGGCCGCCATTTTTTTTAAAAAAATCGATTTTTAAAAAAATTTTAAAAATGGCGGCTGAGGGCATAGGTGGGGCCGTGTCCAACAGGCTACGGGGCCGGATCCGGCCCCGGGGCTGCCAGTTGGACAGCCCTGTTCTAGAGCAGGGGTGGGCAACCTCCGGCCCGCGGGCCAGATCCGGCCCTCCGGGTGATGCCATGCGGCCCGCGGCTTCCTTGCCGAAGAGAGGGAGGCGAGGGCAGCGCGGCTTCTTTGCCAAAGAGAGGGAGGTGAGGGCAGCTACAAAGCAACGTGATGCTTTGTGTCTGGCAAAAAGGAAGGGAGGGAGCAAAATGCCTTCTCCTGTCCCTCGTTGCGGCTCCAGAAGAACTTCCGCAGGAAGCCCCGCCTCCCTGAGGGTCTCTGCACGATGAGGTCACAGGCGGCATCGCGCAGAGACCCTCAGGGAGGCGGGGGTTCCTGCGGAAGTTCTTCTGGAGCCACAACGAGGGACAGGAGAAGGCATTTTGCTCCCTCCCTCCCTTCCTTTTTGCCGGACACAAAGCATCACGTTGTTTTGTAGCTGCCCTCGCCTCCCTCTCTTCGGCAAGGAAACCGCGGGCGAGAAAGAGGAGGAAAGAAGAGGTAAAGGCAGGTTGGGGTCTCTGGATGGGGTGTGTGGTTTACTATGCATTTGAACTGCTGGGTTGGCAGAAGCTGGGGATAACAGTGGGAGCTCCCCCCACTCCCCAGATTTGAACTGGCAACCTTTCAGTGAGGAAGTTCAGCATCTCAGCGCTTGAACCCACTGCTCTAATTCTCAGAAGGGCTTGGCTCAACCTCTGGTTTCCTAGTAAAACTGAATAACTGGGTTATGAAAGACCCACTTGGAAAAGAGCGTTGCCAATAGGAAAAGTCTGGAAATAATAATAATAAATCTTGCCTGTCCCTCCTCAGGGTCTACTAATGTGAATGCACTGTGGTATATGTTCCTTTCTTGTAGAAGCAGGACCTCACATTCACATGTATTTGAACTGCTGGGTTGGCAGAAGTTGGGGCTAACAGTGGGAGCTCCCCCATTGTTATTTCATTTAATTTTATTTTAGTGGGTTTATTATTATTTTATAATAATAATATAATAAATAATATAATATAATGTTATATTATATTATAATTGCAATATATTATGTCTATATATATATACTATAATATAATAATTATGATATTAATAATAATATATGAATATTTCTTGATATATTAATATGTTAATATTAATGATGTGTAATATATAGTAAATATAGTAAATAAATAAAATAATAAATTATGTAGATTAGAATGTAGTTCAGCCTTTAGGTGCGGCCCTCCATAATATTTTTTGCCTCTTGTGTGGCCCCTTGGAAAAAATAGTTGCCCACCCCTGTTCTAGAGATATGCCTACTTTCCAACAGACCTCACAACCTCTGAAGATGCCTACCGTAGATTTGGGCAAAACGTCAGGAGAGAATGCTTCTGGAACATAGCCTGGAAAACTCCCAGCAACCTGACTATTTCATAGATGGAAAACAGGCACAGAAGTCCCACTTCTGGGTATATTGAGAACAAATGGCAGCCACGATAAGCCAACACAAAAAGGACACAGTTCTGCAAATCTGCCTGGCTTCTCCAAGGCCTGAGAAGCAATTTATCATCCGGCAGACAGTGAAGGAGCCTCTGAAAAAAATCTAGTGCTTACTTTTATCTGACTTCACAATCTGCTCCTGAGCGTGTCGGCTGTTTCTGACACAAGCAGCCAGGGTCTTCAAGGCATAGCTAGATGTGGTCTCCTCTCCAGCCTAGAAGGAGAGGCAAATAGAAAACAAACATCTTTAAAGCGCAGTTGTGTTCCTCGGGACTCACAAGTCCAAGGAAAAGGCCACAGAGCCAGAGAGTTGTTTGTGGGAGGGCTTACAAAAAGGTACCACGCCGTGTGTTATCCTTTCTCCTTTTTAGTTCGCAACTGTGCACAAGCAAAGCCTTATGGCAGGATTTAAGTACTAGTGTGACATCACACTATGACTTTTAGCAGGGACACCAGAATAATGCTGTCATTCCCATGGCATTGCTTCAGGGGCATTTCCATACATGAACGACTGAGAAGGGAATATATCTATTAAAGGATTGATTTCTTTGCACACGAAATAGGATAAGGGGGGGGGGGGGGAGCCTTTCGGGTTTATAGATACTCTATTTTCACTGGGCTGGGATGTCAGTCAAAACAACTAGAACGATCCAATTCCCTGGAAATTCATTTCCTGTTCTTTTATTCCTGGGATGTTTCAGAATTTTATGCTTTTCATCTATCTGTCTATGTATATAATAAAAGTCAGTGTTTGCGGCGGTGCGGAGGTGCAGAGGGAGGAACATGTGCCAGCGTTTCAATTGGTTGCCACTGTGGGATTATTTGCATAAAGGACACTGATTGGCCAGCCTCAGAACACCGACACTCTAAGGCACCAGATTAGTTGCATAAAGAACTCTGATTGGCCAGCCTCAGAACTCCAACACTCTAAGGCCCCAGACAGAGGGCATTTGTTGCCACCGAGAGAAAATTTGCATAAAGAACTCTGATTGGCCAGCAAAACAGAATGCAACTGAATGCTTGAGTTAGCCAAAAGACAGTTTTTTGCTGTTGGAAATGGAATGTTCATTTTCTGGGAGGTGCGGAGGTGCCAAGGAATATGTGACAGCATTTCGATAGGTTGCCACTATGGGATTATTTGCATAAAGGACTCTGATTGGCCAGCCTCAGAATTCCAACATTCTACGGCCCCAGACAGAGGGGATTGGTTGCCACTGAAATGGTATTTGCATAAAGAATTCCGATTGGCCATCCACATTCCAACATTGTAAGGTGACTCAGAGGGAAAAGGAAAAGCCTCAGGCAGTCAGACACTGCGGCCCACAGCAGTGACGGATCAGGACCAAACTTGGCACACAGGGGCCCTATGGCCCACTTCACAACGTGACCCTCACCCAATGACCAATACAGACCAAAATTAGCACACAGAGCCCCCTTGACCCACTCTACACCTTGGTGCTGTTTCAAGGAGGACGGACCGCAGATGATGGGACTTGAAATACCTTCACTCACCTTCCGAGACTGCTGCAACCCTCATCCAAAGAATGATCAAGACCAAGTGTGACACACAGAGCCCCCATGACCCACTCTACAGCCTGGTGCTGTTTGTAGGGGGATGGACCATGGCCATTCGGACTTTCAGTACCTTCACTAAGTTCCTGAGACCACTGCAAGCCACATAAACATCTAATAGGAACCAACCTTGGCACACAATGCCTTCCTCAAATAACCCGGGCACCACCGGGTCCCCAAGCTAGTAATAAATAAATTTGCATGACCCTGCCTACTGTCTCTCCTTTAACCCTCTCCTATTCTTTTTTATGGTACACAGCAAACATAGGAATTGATTAGCAACTGAACATACTAGAGGGGTTTGGGGAGAATCCACCATGATTTATAGGAGTTGTAGGTACTGGGATGTATAGTTCACCTGCAATCTAAGAGCACTCTGGACACCACCAATGATGGACCTGGAACTAATTTGGCACACAGCTGGCATAACCAACAAAAAACACTGCAGATCTTTGGTGTGGTTTATAGGAGTTGTAGTTCACCTACATCCATGGTGCACTATGAACCCAAACAATGTTGGATCTGGACCAAACTTGGCATGCATACCCAATATGCCCAAATTTGAATACTGTTGGGTTTTGAGGAGAATTGGCCGGGACATTTTGGAGTCGTACTTTCTAGGATTTATAGTTCACCTGCAATCCATTAGAACTCTGAACTCCACCAAAGAGGGAATTGGACCAAACTTGGCACATAGAGTCCCCATTACCAGCAAATAATAATAACAATAATAATAATAATACTGGAGGCCTTTGAGGAAAATTCACCTTGATTTGGAGGAGTTGCAGTTCACTTACACCCCGAGAGTACTGTGAAGCCTAACACCAATGGATTTGGGCGAAACTTGGCATACATACCCAATATGCCCAAATTTGAATACTGGTGGGTTTTGAGGAGAATTGGCTGGGACATTTTGGAGTCGTACTTTCTAGGATTTATAGTTCACCTGCAATCCATTAGAACTCTGAACTCCACCAAAGAGGGAATTGGACCAAACATGGCACATAGAGTCCCCATTATCAGCAAATAATAATAACAATAATAATAATAATAATATTGTAGGTCTTTGAGGTAAATTCACCTTGATTTGGAGGAGTTGCAGTTCACTTACACCCCGAGAGTACTGTGAAGCCTAACACCAATGGATTTGGGCGAAACTTGGCATGCATACCCGATATATCCAAATTTGATTACTTTAGAGGTTTGGGGAAAACCGACCTTCCTTTCCGGGAGTTGTAGTTCACCCACAACCAGAGAAATGTGACCTCCACCAATGATGGACCTGGACCAAACTTGGCACACAGAAGCCCCATAACTAACTCAACCTACTGGAGGGGCTTGAGGGGACCAGCTCACAATAATGGGAGTTGTAGTTTACCCTACAGCCAAAGAGCACACTGAACCCCATCGATGATGCACCTAGAGCAAGAGGGCAATTCTCATGAGCAATTCTAGTTCCTGTTGATTCACAACAGGCAATGTGTGCATTGGGCACTCCAAGATGTTTGTATCTGATTGGTTGAGAAGATAGATGCAGGTGAGAATGTGTTCATGCATTACACAGAGAGTCTTCAAGGGCACTGCAACAAGCACCACACTTCCGTGGGCGCAGTAGAAAACCGAAACTGGCAAATTACCTTCAGGAACCTGACCATTTTCTTCGCCACGCCTTGCTTCATGGCCTTTTCCAGCGCCACCAGACTGGCAGGGAGGATATGGCTGAGAAGTCCAACGGCTCGCTTAATGAAAAGCAAATGGTCAATGATTGGTTCACCTTTTGGGACTTGGATTGAAGTGCATGCCACCTATGCTGTTGTACCAGGCATGGGCCAACTTTGGCCCTCCTCCCAGTGTTTTGGACTTCAACTCCCACAATTCCTAACAGCCGGTTGGCCCGTGCCTATGTTATATATTACTGGTTGCAGCTCAGTCAGGATATAAAATTGCAGGTAAATGCTAACACCAATGGTCCTAGGAAGGAAAATAATTATAGTGTGTTGTTGAATGCTTTTATGGCCAGGTTGCTGTGCGTTTTCTGGGCTGTATGGCTATGTTCCAAAAGCATTTTCTGCTGACGTTTTGCCCACATCTGTAGCAGGCATCCCCAGAGGATGTGAGGTCTGTTGGACCAATTTGGGCACAGCATATTATTTGACAACACAGAAATTTTGGACCATCTAACAACATATTGTCGAAGGCTTTCATGGCCAGAATCACTGGGTTGTTGTGAGTTTTCCAGGCTGTCCGGCCATGTTCCAGAAGCATTCTCTCCTGACGTTTCCCCTGCATCTATGGCAAGCATCCTCAGAGGTTGTGAGGTCTGTTGGAAACTTGGAAAATTGGGTTTATATATCTGTGGAATGATGTCCAGGGTGGGAGAAAGAATTCTTGTCTGTTTGAGACAGGCAGTAAGAAGCCAGACCTTGAAAACTGCTAGGCCATTAAATGCTAATCAAGGTGGCCAATTGTTACATTCACACCTATCTCAAACAGATAAGAGTTCTTTCTCCCATCATGGACATTCCATAGATATAGAAAACCTATATTCCTAGTTTCCAACAGACCTCACAACCTCTGAGGATGCCTGCTATAGATGAGGGCAAAACGTCAGGAGAGAATGCTTCTGGAATATAGCAATTCAGCCCAGAAAATGCACAGCAACCTGGCCATAAAAGTATTCGACAACACACTATAATTACTTTCCTTCTGGAACATGGCCATACAGCTCGGAAAACTCACAACAACTCAATTTAACAACCACCAAGCTAGACTACAAAGAGAAGCCATTGAAATCCACAAGCCTGTGGACAATTTCTACTGAAAGGAGGAAACCATTAATATTTTTTTTAAACCCTCTAAAATTAGGACAGTAAATAAAGAGCAACACTCAAACAACAGGGGAATTCCAGACAGGAAACAATCAGGGCCAGCTAACACCTCCCAATGAAGGATTCCCCAGGCAGGAAGCAGCCAGGCTTTGAAGCTGAAAGGCCATTCAATACTAATCAAAGTGGCCAATTGCAACATTCCGGCTTGCCTCCAACAGACAAGAGTTCTTTCTCCCAGCCTGGATATTATTCCACAAGGAGATAGATACAGTAGATAGGTAGATAGATAGATAGATAGATAGATAGATATCTCCCACTTTCATTGTCTCCAACAGACCTCACAACCTCTAAGAATGCCTGACAGAGATGTGGGCGAAACGTCAGGAGAGAATGCTTCTGGAACACAGCCATACAGCCCGGAATACTCACAGCAACCCACAAACTAATTACAGTTGTACAATAGCTACTTTTCTTTCCAGTATTAACGTGGAAGAAAACACAGTCTGTTTCTGGGGTATGAACTCATAAGATGGGGGGAGGGTCTTCTAGTCATGTTTCGCTCTTGCGCGTCACTGCCCTTCCCAGGCTCAAAGAGGGTAACACTTACGGTCACAATTCTGTCTTCCTTGTTGTTGAGGAGGTACATGCATCTCTTAGTTATTTCTTCGGCAAATTCCTGAAACAAGAGTTAGAATCAGAATGCTCACCCACTTGGGTTTTGGCACAGCAGGATTCTCAGTCACAAAGCAACAAAACTCCACTCAAGTTGGATAGTCATAGAACCACAGATTTGGAAGAGACCCCAAGGTGATCTAGCCCAACCCCCTTCTGCCATGCAGGAAAAGCACAATCAAAGTTCCCCCAACAGATGGCAATTTAGTGCTCGTTTAAAAGCCTCCAAAGATGGAGCTTCCACCAGACTCCGAGGCAGAGAGTTCCACTGCTGAATAGATTTTCTTACGGTCAGGAAGTTCTTTCCAATGTTCAGTGGAATCTCTTTTCCTGTCATTTGAACCCATGGTTCCACTGAGTCCTAATCTTATTTTATAGCTGTTGTAATCTTATTTTATAGCTGCGCTGGGCAGGACACATCTCTAGGATGGAGGACCACCGCCTCCCAAAGATACTACTCTATGGTGAACTCGCCACGGGTCAGCGCAAGAGAGCCTCCCCCCAAAAGAGATATAAGGACTCCCTGAAACAACATCTCAGGTTCAGCCAGATTGATCACCAACAGTGGTCCACCCTGGCCTCACATCGGGAGGCATGGAGATGCACTATCCACAATGCTGCGGCCTCTTTCGAGAAGACACACCGAACGGGTCTCGAAGAGAAACGACAACGCAGAAAGAACCGCAACTTGGAAACAACATCACCCAAGGAGATTTTCTGCTGTGCTTTCTGCAACCGAAGTTGCCTTTCTCAGATTGGCCTTTTTAGTCATCAACGCGCTTGTAAAAAGCGTGGGATGAGTCCTTCCTGAATCTTCATTCGCGAAGTAATGCTGAGAGAGAGAGAGAGATCAGCCACCAGAGGCTGTTGCTTTAACTGATGATTCAGAGAGGATTGCGAGCTTTCCTGTGGCCGTCAAGTCTTGGAAATGATGGTTCTCTCTGTGAGAAAACCGGTTCTGAAAGTGCAGGCCCTCAAGGACATTTCAGAGGAGTCAGAAGTAGCAACAGCAGATAAGGAATCGAGTGAAGAGCTGAGTGATAAGGACGGTTCCCATGGGAACCCACCTGCAGCTACGGAGGTCAACAAAAAAATTTGTTTACAAATCAGAGCCAAAAATAGATTGCGTCATTCTGAGAGATTACGTGGGAAGGTTGTGGAAAAATTCACGGGAAACGGGATGATTTCATAGGTATCTATTAAACAACAAGTTGTTTACCTTAAGTTCAGTTCAGGCAACGCTGCATTAGAGTGAGAAGTTAAGCCTGAGTTCTCTTGTTCCTGGTTCCAGTCAAGCTTTGATTTTGGATTTCATATATCCTGGAAGCTTTCTATGTTCCTGTTCATGTACTCCTCTTCAAGTTTTACTGGTTATACCTTCCTGATTGTGGACTTGTGTTGTATCTATGATTCCTGGCTGTTTCTGGACTTTGCCACCTCAGAACCTTTATGAGACATTTGGTTTATTGTTGGGTTATCACCTTTTGCTAAACCTTTTTGGATTATATATCTTCCTTTCTTATTCCTAATTTTATATGCTTTTATATGTTTTTTTTTTACAATAAACTGTTTGCTTATATTCCTTGACTCTTGTGTGGTGTGGGGGTCATAAGTGTTTCCAGGCCTGGAGTGCAACAATAGTGAAAATTATCCTATATATAATTTATGGCAAGGGTCTAAGAAATGGCAAGATGCATATCGCCCTGAGCAAATGGAAGGACGAAATGATGATACATTCTGCTTCCATTTATTACTCTTGTTTCTGTAGGGATATAAACAGCCTTAAAGAAGCAGGGAGATTCACAAGAAGTATTAAAATGCAGCTCTGTTTTGGGAAACAATATATATAAATATATAGATTTTATTTATTTATTTATTTATTGGATTTCTTAGCCGCCACTCCCCGGTGGCTCGGGGCGGCTCACAGATGCAAGAAAACAAAATACAATAATACTTAAAACAGTAAAACACTAAAACCGCAACCACAATAAAACAGCAACAATAAAACACTAAAATGATGCATTAAACAGCAATAATCGTTCAAGAGATGAGTATTTAAGATGACACAGTTGCAAAAGCCTGCCGAAATAGCCAGGTCTTGCAGGCTTTCCAGAAAGCCAAAAGGTCACGGAGCGACCTAGCTTCCGGCGGCAGGGAATTACATAAGAACATAAGAAGAGCCATGCTGAATCGGGCCTCAGCCCATCTAGTCCAGCATTCTGTGTCACACAGTGGCCCACTAGTTGTACACAGGGATCTCTAGCAGAAAGGAGGGCAAAACCCTCACCTGCTCCCGACCCCCCACAACCAGTACCCGGCGAAAATCCTGCCTGCCTCCATCAACACAGAGGTGGCACTTGGATGTCCATTTCAGTAACTACTGATTCCCTTGGTATCCATGAATCTGTCTAATCCTGCCTTGAAGCTGTCCAGGCTGACAGCTGTCACAACCTCTTCTGGAAGTGAGTTCCATAACCCAATGACCCTCTGGGTGAAGAAATATTTCCCTTTATTAGTCCTAACTTTCCTACCTTGGAGCTTTAGGGAGTGCCCCTAGTCCTAGTGTTGTGTGACAGAGAAAATATTTTTCTTTATTCACCTTTTCTATTTTATACACTTCGATCAAGTCACCTCTTAAACGCCGTCTTTCAAGGCTGAAAAGACCAAGGCGTTGCAACCTGATTTCATAAGGGAGCTGCTCCATCCCTTGGATCATTTTTGTTGCCCTTCTTTGTACCTTTTCCAGTTCCGTTATATCCTTCTTGAGGTGCGGTGACCAGAATTGTACACAGTACTCCAGATGTGGCCTCACCATAGATTTGTAGAGAGGCAATACAACATTTGCCGACCTATTTTCGATTCCCTTCCTGATCATGCCAAGCATAGAATTTGCTTTTTTCACTGCTGCAGCGCACTGGGTTGACATCTTCATTGAGCTGTCCACCAAAACCCCAAGATCCCTTTCCTGGTTTGTCTCAGAAAGCTTTGATCCCATCAGTTGATAAGTGTATTTGGGGTTCTTTGCCCCGATGTGCATGACTTTACACTTGTTTAGGTTAAAATGCATTTGCCACTTTGTTGCCCATTCACTCAATTTCGAGAGATCTTTCTGGAGCTCTTTACAGTCAGTTTCATTTTTAACTACCCTGAACAGTTTAGTGTCATCTGCAAACTTTGCTACCTCACAATTTACTTCTACATCCAGATCATTTATGAATAAATTAAAAAGTAACGGTCCGAAAACTGAACCTTGGGGTACGCCACTTCTCACCTCTTTCCATCCAGAGAAGTGTCCATATATTACCACCCTTTGTTTCCTACAGTTTAGCCAGGTTCCAATCCAGGACAAGACCTGTCCCCTGATTCCATGGCTGAAGAGCTTATTTAGGAGCCTTTGGTGAGGGACTTTGTCAAAAGCCTTTTGAAAGTCAAGGTAAACAATATTGACTGGGTCCCCTTTATCTATGTGTTTATTTACACCCTCAAAGAATTCTATCAAGTTAGTAAGACATGATTTGCCTTTGCAGAAACCATGTTGATTTTCCTTCAGCAATGCCTGTTCTTCTATGTGCTTAGTATTTTTTTCTTTAATAATGGTTTCCATCACTTTGCCTGGAACTGAGGTTAGACTAACTGGCCTATAATTTCCTGGATCACCCCTGGATCCTTTCTTGAAGATCGGAGTTACATTTGCCTCCCTCCAGTCCTCAGGTACAGTGCCTGATCTTAGAGAAAGGTTATATATTTTGGCTAGAATTTCAGCAATTTCACACTTGAGTTCCTTAAGAACTCTGGGGTGGATGCCATCTGGCCCTGGTGATTTGTTGACATTTAGTTTAGTAAGGCATGTGAGAACATCTTCCTTGTTTATCTCTATCAGGTTTAATTCATTTAATTCCCTCCCTGAAAAAACTGACTCAGCTGCAGGCATATGTTGTCTGTCCTCCTGTGTGAAAACGGAGGCAAAGAAGTCATTTAGCCGCTCAGCAATCTCCTTGTCTTCACTTATTGTCCCTTTCTTACCATTTTCGTCAAGTGGCCCAACTGCTTTTCTAGTTGGGTTTCTGCTTCTGATGTAGTTAAAGAAGTTTTGTTATTTTTTTTAATGTTCTTAGCTATATGTGCCTCAAAATCTCTCTTGGCTTTCCTGATGGTTGCTTTGCATTTAGTTTGCCAGAGCTTGTGTTCCTTTCTGTTCTCCTCAGTAGGAAGAGCCTTCCATTTCTTAAATGAGTTTTCTTCTTTCCAATCACATATTTTACTTCATTTGTAAGCCATACCGATGTCCTCTTGGACTTTCCCGGCCTCTTTCTTATTTTAGGAATGCATTTTAGTTCGGCTTGTTTTAAAGTATTTTTAAACAGTTTCCAAGCATTTTGGAGGGATTTGATTTTTTTACTGTTCCTTTTAGTTTGTTCTTTACTATTTTTCTCATTTTGGTGAAATTCCCTTTGTGAAAATTTAAGGTTTCTGTGTTAGTTTTCACTGATAGTTTGCTATCCAAACTTAAGTTGAAGGTTATTGTGTTGTGGTCACTGGTACCTATGGGCTCAGTTACAAGGACATCTTGAACGAGATCTTGTTCATTAGTTAGCACCAAGTCCAGGATCCCCTTTCACCTGGTTGGTTCCATGACCATCTGCTCAAGGGAATAATCAGCTAGCATGTCGAGGAACCAAAGCGTAGGGCCGAAGGTAGAGAATGCCCTTCTCCTCGTTGACGTGAGGTGGTGGATTTTGGAGCTTGGAACAAGTAGGAGGTCTTTGTCTTCAGATCTCAGTGATCTCATGGGACAATATGGGGTGAGGCGGTCCCTCAAGTACACTGGCCCCAGACCATACAAGGCCTTGAAAGTCAAAACTAACACTTTGAAAGTAACCCGGAATTGGATAGGTAGCCAGTGTAATTCCCACAATATATGTGTAATATGGTAGCCCACAGGAGTACCTGTGACCATGCGGGCTGCGGCATTTCGCACTAGCTGAAGTTTCCAGATCACCAACAAAGGTAGGCCAATGTAAAGAGCGTTACAGTAGTCTAACCTTGAGATGACCGTCACTTGGATCACCGAGGCCAGATCGCGACGGGACAGGTTCCGAGCCTGGCGAAGGTGGAAAAACGCAACTCGGCTGACCATGGAGAGCCGAGTGTCCAAGTGGACTCCAAGGTTTTTTACAGAAGACAACTGTCCAGGGTTGGAAGCTGGAGTCCCCCACCGCCCGGGCAACCTAGCCAGAGGATCTCAGTCTTCACTGGATTCACCTTCAACCTACTGGCTCGCAGCCATCCAGTAACGGCCTCAAGGCAGAGATGGAAATTGGGTAGAGAGTCGGGCCGGCCCTCCATCCTCAGAATGAGCTGAGTGTCATCAGCGTACTGATGACACTCAAGCCCAAAGCTGCGCACCAGCTGGGCAAGTGGTCGCATGTAGATGTTAAATAACAGAGTGGAAAGGATGGCCCCTGGGGAACTCCACAGATTAGTGGGGAACCCTCGGAATCCACCTCACCCCTCCTCACTCACTGTGTCCGGTTCCGGAGGGACAGCCAATTTAGAGGCATCCCCCTCACCCCGGCCCCGGCAAGGCGGTGGATCAAAAGATCGTAATCGATTGTATCAAATGCTGCTGTGAGGTCCAATAACACAAGCAGCACCAATCCGCCTTGATCCAGATGGCAGCTGGTCTGTGATGGAGACCAGAACCGTCTCTGTCCCATGCCCCGAACGGAAGCCGGACTGGAAGAGGTCTAGCCAAGTTGCATCATAATAATATGATATTATAATTATATATTTTATTACATGTAATATTACTAATAATATTACAGTATGATGTTATAGTACAATGTAATACATGATATATAATAGTAATATATAATAGTAATATTGTACTATGGCAATAATATACTGTATTTACATTTTACTTGTAAGCCACTCTGAGTCTGCTTCGGGTGAGAAGGGCGGCATATAAATGTCGTAAATAATAAATAAAATAAATAAAAAATGGACCTTACAAGCAGTACTTTACTTTACCTGAATGGCCCAACTATGCTGTAGGGAGAGGTTCATCATTAAGCCAAGCATGGCATACAGACACTCTGCGTATCTTGAGCTCTTGCCTTCCACCCAGCATTTATCCTGAACAAACAAGAAAAGGTAATGTATTCCTTTCCTCTCAAAAGGAGGTTGGGGAACCAACAGACAAAATGACAATGGGGTTTGTTGTGCACAACATCCTGACAAAGCAGCTTCTGGATCAGACTGAGACTATGAAAGGAGAGTCTGTTTGTTAAAAGAGGTCACCTCTACCAGCTTGATTGATCACTCACCAAATTCCTTTTCAAACTGACTATCCTTTCCACAAATACACATCCAAAGGCAAGGCCACGTATGTTCATTTGTGAGGAAGGAACTTCATTTCTGGAAACAACCAATACTCTGAAAAGGATTGTATACATGACAAGATGATATATACTCCTGTAGACGTGAGCTCCAGAGATTTATTTATTTACAGTATTTATATTCCGCCCTTCTCACCCTGCAGGGGACTCAGGGCGGATTACAATACATGGGAAACATTCAATGTCGTAGACACACAGCACATATAGACAGACAGTCAGAGGCTATTTAACTTTTTTCTGGCCACCAGGGGAGCTTTCGCTTCACTGTCCATCTGCAACACTGATGAAGTACTTTCCGCATTCCTCGCATGCTTTTTACTAGAGATTGTTTCTGGCCTCGCACATTCTGGCCTCACACATAGGTGGTACCTAAATTTCCTACTTGACAGATGCAACTGTCTTTCGGGTTGCAAAGGTCAACAACAAGCTACACAAAATTGGCCGGAAGCTCACTCCGACCCAGGCTGGCTTCGAACTCATGACCTTTGGTCAGTAGTGATCTTAATGCAGCTGACACTCAGCCAGCTGTGCCACAGTAGGTTTTGCAACTCCCATTAATCAGTACAACCAAAGGTAAGGAATACTGGGAATACTGGGAATTGAAACTTAGCACAATCTTGAAGGCTACTCCGAGAAGCATAGATCTAGCCATAGGACGTCCACTCACCATAAAGTTCACACAGGCCTCCCAGCATTCCTGGCTTTCAGCCATCTGCAGTTGGATGACCACGTCGGAGCAGAGGTCTCCCATGACGGCAATGCACTGCGCCAGGGCCAATTCATTCAATGTCTCTACTGAACCCTTTTGGAAACAAAAATAAGAAGAGGGTATCTGTTGGGACATCAATCTCTTCAAAGAAGAGTCAGCAGCTGCCTTTAGGAAATCCCCTCTATTAAAACGACTATATTTATATGCATAATAGTCGAAATTCCCCCATTTTTCATCAAAAGGGGTGTGCGACTATTATGCAAGGAAAGAACTCTGCCTTTGATTCTCTGGTTTCTGGTTTATATATTTTAAAGAAAGCCTGGATAGTGGGGTTTGGATTTAGAGAAACAAGCCACCAACTGCTGGGTAGGGGTAAGATGGGTCAGGGTAACACAGCTGTTAAGACCACTAGTAAAGTAAAGGTAAAGGTTTTTTGACATTAATTATAGTTGTGTCTGACTCTGGGGGTTGGTGCTCATCTCCATTTCTAAGCCGAAGAGCTGGCATTATCCATAGACACCTCCAAGGTCATGTGGCCAGCAGGCATGGTTTAGAATCCAAAAATAGGGAATCAAAAATCTAATTGGGGGGGGATTTTTTTTTTATTAGTAATAGAAAGACTTACAAAAAAATTTCAAAAATTTCTAAAATGTAACGTAATCACTAACGAAATTCGTTAGTAGTTCTAAAGTAGGCAAAGCAGGGAAACAGGACTGACACTGTTTTAAGCACAGGCAAATCAAGGGGCAACATTTCCCTTGGTTTCCTTGCAGGGAGATATAATGCATTAATATATTATTATTAATATTATTATTAATATTATTAAAGGACAGGGTTTCTTTGCAGGGACATATAATGCATTAATATATTTTTATTAATATTATAAAAGGACAGGGTTTCTTTGCAGGGACATATAATGCATTAATATATTATTATTAATATTATTAAATAAAATAGTTGCCAATGCCCACCTCTGGTGCAGGCCTTGCTAATCTGTAGAGTTCTCCTCACTCCAGCTTTTTCCCATTCAGTTTTACCATAGCAGTCTAGGACCTCCGTTTGAACTCTATGGCTTTTCTTGATTCTGAACTCTTCCTTCTCCTCTCCGTGCTCTTTTCACTCCTGCTGCCCTTCTCTCAGCAGTTCTTATGTCCTTCTACTCTGTCCTTCTATCTAAACCCCCTTCCTGGGTGTTTAAATCGCTTTTTTCGTCAGTCCTCCAGCCCCTCTAGGAGTCCCAATCTGGATCTCTCTATTGTTTCCAGCTCCTTTTTCACTTCCTGGAGGAGGCCTTTCACTCTAATTAGGCTCCAAGCATGGAAAGGCCCCGATGTGACTGTGAGTTATGTCTGCAAAGCTATTTTGGAGGGGGAAATTTTCCTGTTGGGTGGGCATCCGAAATAGTTACTAATCTAACGAAAATTTGGGCCCACGGGGTGCGGAAAAGAAAGTCGACTTCCGGGATTGGCCCTGCGATGCGTATAAACTTGAAAGTCCCATACATACGAATCCCTTCCGATTTCTTTTCATTTTCATAACTTTTTTCTCATGCCTAGTGGCCAGCTATGAATGGAGCTAGATTTCCACTAGATGCAGGAAATCTGCTGATTGAAGGGTTAGCAGTTCGGAGCCTCGAGTCAGTGTGAGCGCCCAGCTATCAGCACTAGCTTCTACCTACCTCGCAGTTCAAAAGCATGTTATTATTATTATTATTTTTATTAAACTTTATTTATACCCCGCCCCATCTCTCAGAAGGGGCTCAGGGCGGCTTACATGAGGCCAAGCCCAACAACACATAGTAAAATAACACAACAGCAAATGAAACAATACAATCATTATAACTTACAACAGGGGTGCCCACACTTTTTCAGCATGCAAGCTACTTATATTAAAACCAAGTCAGAAAGATCTACCTACCTCCTCAAGGCTGGAGAAGGGAGGGGGTGGGGCGGGGCTTGGCCAGAGGGGGTGGAGCCAGGTCGCACCAAGCCCCACCCCCTCCCATCTGGCTTTTGAGCTCCCAGCAGCTTCTCCAGGCTTGAGGATGGCAATGCCAAGCCAGTGGTGACAAAGCTAGCACAAGGCTGGCTTGGCACTGCCACCCTCAAGCCTGGAGAAGCTGCTGGTAGAGCGGAAGCCACAGGGGGCGGAGCCAGGCCACACCAAGCCCTGCCTCCTCCCCTCTGGCTTTGGAGCTCCCAGCAGCTTCTCCAGGCTTGAGGATGGCAATGCCAAGCCAGTGGTGGCATAGTTAGCACAAGGCTGGCTTGGCCCTATCTTCCTCAAGGCTGAAGCAGCTGCTGGGAGTGCCGAAGCCGGGGAAGGGGTGGGGCTTGGTGCGGCCTGGCTCTGCCCCCTTTGAGAAGCGCCCCATCTGGCTGCGATCGACCTCCTTCGGTCCCACAATCAACTGGTTGATCGTGATCGACTTCCTGGGCAGCCCTGTTCTAAGAGAATCATGCAAAGGTTGATCAGAGCAGGGCATTATTTCCTTTATTCCGGGAAGGCACATTGGAACAGCCACGTTTTCAAGCTCCTCCTAAAAACTGCCAATGTGGGAGCTTGTCTGATATCCTTAGGAAGCAAGTTCCAGATTCGGGGGGCCACCTCGCCCTCGTCCCCACCAATCACACCTGCGAAAAGGGTGGGAGCGAGAGCAGGGCCTCTCCAGATGATCGAAGAGATCGCCTGGGTTCGTAGATGGAAGTGCGGTCATGAAGGTAGGTGGGTCCCAATCCGTTCAGAGCTTTGTAGGTAAGAACCTGCACCTTAAATTGGGACCGGAAGATGAACGGCAGCCAATGGAGCTCCTTAAACAGGGGGGTTGACTGCTCCCTGTAGGACGCTCCAGTTAGAGTCTAGCTGCTGCCTGTTGGACCAATTGAAACTTCTGAGTAGATCAATAGGTACTGCCTTGGCTTGGGAGGTAAAGGGCGCGCCATGAAGACATGCCCGCAATGATCGGAGAAAGTCTATGGACAAAAGGCTCCTCAGCATGAAAAACTGGAACAAGAGTACCTCCCCATGGGCGGAGTTGAGAACAGCCTCCAGATGCCAGAAATAGAAAGGGGGAGGCCTTTACCTTTGTCTGTGTAATGTATGTCATTGTTCACTGTGTAGAAAGGCATTGAATGTTTCCCCTATATATGTACAACTGTAATTGGCTCCGAGTCCCTCCGGGGAAATCAAGTGGAATATATATAAAGTATATTAGTATTATTATTTGAAACATAACAAGATGAGTACACAGCAAACAAGATCACTCTGCTGGCTGTTGTATTGGATCACGCGTCGGACACTTCACAAGTGCCTATGACTATGTGATATATTAGCGTATAATGCGTGCAGATCCTTGTCAGCTTTTGCAGCTGACAGATGGTAATTTTGTCAGCGCCGATTGTGTTTAAGTGCAGGCCAAGGTCTTCAGGCACTGCACCCAGTGTGCCAATCATTATTATTTATTTATTTCCAACATTTCTACCCCGCTCTTCTCAACCCCCGAGGGGGGACTCAGAGCGGCCTAACAAAAGGCACAATTCGATGCCAGCATAATAAAATACAATATAAAACCAAAAACATATAGCATTAAAATACAAATAACATTAACACATCATACACATTCTCTTAAGTTAAAACAGTATTTCTTCCATAACAGGAGCATTGAGCCATATCCATCAACTTGCCATTACAAATCCAGTCCAAAGTGCTGCATTGTGCTCATGTGCAAATGCCTGGTCCCACAGCCAAGATTTCACTTTTTCCCTGAATGCCAGGAGGGATGGGGTTGATCGTATGTCACTTGGAAGCACGTTCCACAGACGGGGAGCCACCACCGAGAAGGCCCTCTCTCTTGTCCCCACCAACCACGTTTGAGAAGTTGGCAGGAGCGAGAGCAGGGCCTCCCCGGATGATCTTAAATTACGAGGTGGGACGTGGAGGGTGATGCGTTCGGACAAGTAAGCTGGACCAGAACCATATAGAGCTTTAAAGGTCAAAACCAGCACTTTGAATTGAGCTCGGAAATGGTCAGGCAGCCAATGGAGCTGACACAACAGGGGGGTGGTATGCTCCCTGTATGTAGCTCCCGTTAGTAATCTGGCTGCCGCCCATTGGACTAGTTGTAATTTCCGAACTGTCTTCAAAGGCAGCCCCACGTAGAGTGCGTTGCAGTAATCTATTCGGGCTGTGACCAGAGCATGGACGACCGTAGCCAGACCAGACTTCCCAAGGTACGGGCGCAATCACCACTGGGACCAACTTTACTGGTTTGTGCCAGAGTCTTTGCAGTTCGATCTTTAAATCCTATTATTATTATTATTATACATTACTTGACTGATTTTTCTAAGTATTATTTTGTATTTTAAAAGTCCAAAGGAGCAGATGTTGGACCACTCTGCAAGGAAATAAACAAAACAGGCTTTGGGATGTGAGGCAATTCTTTCGCTCAATCCCACAGGCCTTGCAGAAGAAAACCACCAAACTGTAAAGAACGGGGTGTTATCCTTTCTCCCCACGCGCTCAATTCCACAGTCAAACACCTACAAAGCAGGTGGCTTTGGACCATTCAAGGCACGAGACAAGGCTAAGGCAAAACCAAACAAAACCAAATTCCCAGCTCGCTATTGACTCAAGCCATCATGGCCACAGCTGCCTTGACAATTCATCTGACTGATCTGAGGATCCAAAACTGTCTACAGAAAACATCTCAGTTGTACATTTCCTCCCCTCATTCCTCTCTCCAGACAAAGGTTCAATATAGAAACTGCCGCAAAATTGAGGGAAGGAGATTTTCCTACCAGCAACTGTGTGAACAGTGGCAAAGCCTCCGTGGAAAGCTTGATACGGCACTGGATTTTGAACCTGTTAGCGAAACAAGAGTGGATTTTAGGATTTGTGTCTTGCCTCTCAACAGAGGGAGAGGGAGGACACATGAAAACAAAACCTTTCCAATTGGCTGTGCAAGATCTTGGGCTCTTCTGAATCTATTCCTTCTCAACTTGTAAAAGGTGACTTTTTGAAGACCTGGCTCACATCAGCCTTCCCTGACATGCGACAAATAACTTACTCTGAGGAAATTGCATATTCTTTTGTCATATTTATTTATTTAAAACGTGTATATCCCGATCTTCTCACCTCTGTAGAGGGACTCAGGCTGGCTTACAGCAAGGATTCAATGCTACAAATACAAATTAAAACATCCTACAACAATATAAGGTTACAAGATTAAAATACATATAAGTAAAATACAAATAAGCCAAATCGCCAATAAAATCATGTTAAACTCAGTCCGCATATGTGGTCGCTCACTTTGGTCTATAACCAGTCTCAGCTGTTATTCTGGGAATGCTTCGTTCCATAGCCAGGATTTCACTAGCCTCCTGAAGGACAAGAGGGAGGGGCCAGATCTGATCTCGCTCGCTCGGGAGAGTTCCATAGCTGAGGGCCACCACCGAAAAGGCCCTGTCTCTTATTCCCACAAGACACGCTTACGTAGGTGGTGGGACCGAGAGCAGGGCCTCTCCGGAGGATCTTAGCATCCTTGATGGTTCATAGGGTAGAATACATTCGGACAGGTAAACATATAGAGATTTATAGGCTAAAACCAGCACTTCGAATTGTGCTAATTGGCAGCCAGTGGAGCTGGTGCAGCTAGGGATTTGGGTGCTCCCTGTATCCCACTCCCGTTAGTAACCTGGTTGCTGAGTGTTGGACTAATTGCAGCTTCCGAGCAGTCTTCAGAGGCAACCCCATGTACAGAGCGTTGCAGTAGTCTATACGGGAAGTAACCAGAGAGTGGACTACCGTGGCCAAGTCAGACTTCCCAAAGTATGGGCGCAGCTGGCGCACAAGCTTTAACTATGCAAAAACTCTCCCGGCCACCGCCGAGTCCTGGGGTTCCAGGTTCAGCAATGAGTCCCAAGCTGCGAACCTGCGCCTTCAGGGAGAGTGTAACCCCGTCAAGCACAGGCTGTAACCCTATGCCCTGTTCAGCCTTGCGACTGACCAAGAGTACCTATATCTTGTCTGGATTGAGTTTCAATCTGTTCGCCCTCATCCAGTCCGTTACAGCAGCCAAGCACCGGTTCAGGACTTGTATGTATTCAGCTAAGTGATGAACTCACTTCTCTAGACATGTGGAATTTAAGAAGCGGGACTTACTTATCTTCTGCAATTAAACTGGTCAGCAGGTTCATGGCGTAGCGAGCCCGGTTGTCAGAAAGCTTGATGAAAGACAGGAAGAGCTGCAGCCACCTGGCAAACAGAGACGACAAGGCAATTATGGTCTATGACTGCAGCAATTAGCCTGGGCAGAGCATAAAGGAATAAGGGAAATAAAGAAATACAATCCACTTATCTATAACAGCCCCGTGTTGTCGATATTGACTGAAAGCAGCCCTTCTAGATCTTTGGCCTGGATGGAGCTTTTATTTATGTGATTTACTGGGTCCCTGGTGATGCCCAAGTAGATATTTCGTAATGGGGAATATTGGAGAAATCATCATTGTTTGGATTGGGGTATTATAATAGACCCATAAGATGTACATATGGTTATAATAGACGCATGAAATGTACATCTCGGGATGTAGGATACACATAGGTATTTGGATGTGGGTGGACTACAGCTCCCATCGTTCTCCCTCAATTTCTCCTGAAACTTGGTCAGTATTTGTTGCACTAGAGTTCTGAAACACCTTTCCACCACAATCCACACTCTGTTGAGGTAATCCAGTAAGTAGAAGTTGATTGAAAGAAGAACATCTATAAAATATAAGCAATTTCAAAAAGAGACTCAAACTTCAAAAGGTGATTTCCAAGATAGCTGAGAGTCCAAAATCCTTTCAAATACAGTCTTCAGAGTCAATCCACATATATATCCATAAACCATATAGCATGAATTCAAGGCAGGAAACCTATCTCACACATGGACTAGAAGCAACAACAAACTTAGAAACTTGAATACATGAATTCCAAGAACATAGGACCAAAAACCAAGAGCTGTTCACCTGAATACAATGTTGCTCTCGCAAAGGATTGTACCAGCAAGAACCACTTTAAAATACCTTAATCCTCAATCCTGAACTGTGGTGGAGGCTCTTTCTTTGGAGGCTTTTAAGCAGAGGCTGGATGATCATCTGTCAGGGGTGCTTTGAATGCAATTTTCCTGCTCTTAGCAGGGGGTTGGACTGGATGGCCCATGAGGTCTCTTACAACTCACTGATTCAATGATTCAATGATTCTGTCATCCCTCCCATAACATCATTTCTCACACACCTGCTTTTCCGGTCCTTATCTCTAGGCCTCTGGGAAAAGCAAGTTTTTGTTGCATGCTCTGTCTGTCTATGCAGTTCCACGTGCCTTGACCCAGACAACATTTGTCTCCCATATTTCTCTCAGCCTGCACTTCTGGCAGGTTCTCATGAGAACTGATATAACTTTCTCCAGTCTCGTGAGAACTGCCAGGAGATTCCAAAACAACTCTTTCTAGGTCGCTTTTATGCTCCTCTGGGACCTCTGAATCTATCCCAGCATTCCCTTCCCCATCTTCTGAACACTCAAAGTAGCAAAGCTAAGTAAACCCTTTTGTTCCCTTTTATCTCTATAGCAGGCAAGGGTAAACTTGGGCCCTCCAGGTTTTTTGGACATCAACTCTCACTATTCCTAACAGCCCCAGGCCCCTTCCTTTTCCTCCTTAGCCACTTAAGTGGAAAAGGAAAGGGAAAAGGAAAAAGAAGAAGCCTGAGGCCGTTAGGAATGGTGGGAGTTGAAGTCCAAAACACTTGGAGGGAGGGCCCAAGCTTGCCCATGCCTGCTGTATAATGACACTACAATTCTATGAATTATCATGGATTTCAATGTCACCCAATAAAGACAGAAGCATGATCTTGATATTCCAAATGAAGATACATTGATGTGAGGTCTGCTTCAACAGCTAGGTAAATACAAGTGCTTACTTTACTCTCCAGTTTATGTTAATCACAAACAAATGCATATAGTGCATTTGGAAGGCTTCACAAAAGAGTCTGGAGCAACAAGCACCTGAGGCAAAGCACCCAAATCAGTGTGTACAGAGCTATCGTACTGTCTATTCTCCTCTATGGGTCTGAAACATGGGTCACCTATCGGCAACACCTATGACTCCTCGAACGCTTTCATCAGCGCTGTCTTCGCACAATCCTAAATGTACACTGGACTGACTATGTGACTAATGTTGCTGTCCTTGAGCAAGCAGGGATCACCAGCATTGAGGCCATGCTTTTGAGAACACAGCTGCGCTAGGCAGGGCACATCTCTAGGATGGAGGACCACCACCTCCCAAAGATACTACTCTATGGTGAACTCGCCACGGGTCAGTGCAAGAGAGGCACCCCCCAAAAGAGATATAAGGACTCCCTGAAACAACATCTCAGGCTCGGCCAGATTGATCATCAACAATGGTCCACCCTGGCCTCACATCGGGAGGCATGGAGATGCACTATCCACAATGCTGCGGCCTCTTTCGAGAAGACACGCCGAATGGGTCTCGAAGAGAAATGCAGAAAGAACCGCAACTTGGAAACAACATCACCCAAGGAGGCTTTCTGCTGTGCTTTCTGCAACCGAACTTGCCTATCTCAGATTGGCCTTTTTAGTCATCAACAAGCTTGTAAAAAGTGTGGGATGAGTCCTTCCTAAGAATCTTCGTTCGCGAAGTAATGCCGAGAGAGAGAGATACTTGGTGACACAACTGCAGAATTATGCATAGGTAAGAAACGTGCACCTTATCCATACCCACCTCAACTAATACCTTTTGCAAAATGCCGCTCTATACAGTATTGAGATGTAGAAATGTGAAAATTTCAAACTGGCTTTGCTAAAGAAATGAGCACAAATCCAAACTAACTGCAAAACTAAGACTGCTTCAAAGCAGTGAACTGTTTTTTAACTGCTGGCGAAGCTTTCGGCATAGAAGGACAAAGTCATTAGTTTTTAATTACACAATTAGTATATGTTTTCCCCAGAGGCAGAATCTGTTCTTTGCTGGTGATGGTTTGCTTGCTTTGTAATTGGCAAACCTGTAGCTGGAAGGAGAAAAGGGATTACCTATGCTTTCTTGAAGAAGCTAAGGCTAAGGAGATGCTATTTTGCATTTTAGTTTTCTTACAGATCAGGCAAGATTAACTTGCAGCCCTCAGCAAACCATCAGTTCAGACCTCCAGCAACTGTTATCAGTCTTTTCTGTGGCAACCGGCTTAGCTGTAAGGCATGGAGACTATCAGAAAGAGAGAGAGAGAGAGAGAGAGAGAGAGAGAGAGATCAAGGAGGCTGAGGAAGAATTTTTTTAAGAAATCCAGATCCTTTAGTATGCCATCCCTGCCTGCAAGACTGGATTAATAGTCATTTTTCCTCTGCCAAACAAAACATTGAGGAGCGAAACATAAGCTCCAGGAGTCAAATCGAAAGGTAAACTTAAAAGGCAACTGAATCGTGACCAGGGCTTGAAATACGATGCGCCATTTCTGCCAACACAAAAATGGGGCAGGAAAATTATGTTACCTCCCAAGGCCAAGATCGGGTTGTTTACTCTGGTATCCAACCGGGGCAGAAATTACGATCCTCTCCTAATCCTACGTAACTTTTTCTGGCTCCTAAAACCTTATTGGAGTTTGCCAAAGCAGGTGTTTGTTTTTATGGTGGACAGGAGGATGCAAGAGGGAAGCAGCAAATCTGGTGGAAACCCCACACAGAGTCCATGCCTTTGTTGATATATTTATATCTCGCCTTCATCTGATGCATAATTTACACTGGACGCATAATTTTTAAAAGGCAATACTCTACTTGGTGGTGTCCAGGTGTCGGACCAGTAAGCTCCTCCCGCTCTCGGTCTCCGCATAGAGAGACAGCAGGGCCAGGCACAGCTCTTGGATTTCGGGCCTCTCTGAAAGTAACAGGGTTGGAAGCTGCAAGTTCACGTCAGGGTGAGTTAGAAGGACGCGCTGGTTCTCTTCTGCAGGGCGAAACATACACACATACATGAATGATAGTTTCAGCTTTCCAAAAGTCCTTGTCGGCAATCACGTATTTGTTCCCAAAAATCGCACAGAGGTCAGAATCTTGCTCTGTCCTCTACTCAAGCAAAGGGAAGGAAAACTATTCATGTTTTTATTCTTTCTCCATTGCCTCACTCATACCATTTGTAAAGGAGGAGCCCAGCATCTCATACGAGGGTGGGTCAAAAAGCTATGCCTCCATCGCTCAAACTTTTATTTCTTCCACAGCTAGTGGGTTATCTCTGCATGACATGACAGAGGGAATCTTATTCTACTGATCTAGTCTTTTCTTTTTCTGATTGACTGATCAGAACCATGAATTTATTTATTTATTTAAAACTTTTGTACCCCGACCTTCTCACCTCTATCGAGGGACTCAGACCGGCATAACAGCAAACATTCAATGCTATACAATTTAAAAACAACTACAACAACATATTAAAATACATAAAAACCCAGCATAAAACCACATCGCCATTAAAACAATTCCACTCAATCTGTAAACGTGGTCATACATTCAGACAATAGCCAATCTCAGCCTATTCTGGGAAGGCTTGGTTCCACATCCAGGTCTTCACCAGCCTCCTAAAGGACAACAGAGAGGGGGCAGATCTAGCATCACTTGGTAGAGAGTTCCACAGTCGAGGGGCGACCACAGAGAAGGCCCTGTCTCTCGTCCCCACCAGCCGCGCTTACGAAGCCGACGGGACCGAGAGCAGGGCCTCTCCGGAGGATCTTAATGTTCTTGATGATTCATAGGGGAGAATCCGTTCAGACAGGTAAACTGGGCCAGAACCATATAGGGTTTTGTAGGTTAAAACCAGCACTTTGAATTGTGCCCGGAAGCTAATTGGCAGCCAGTGGAGCTGGCGCAACAAGGGAGTTGTATGCTCCCTGTGCCTCGCTCCTGTTAGTAACCTGGCTGCCGAACGTTGGACTAATTGCAGCTTCCAAGCAGTCTTCAGAGGCAACCCCACGTAGAGAGCGTTGCAGTAGTCTATTCGGGATGCAACCAGAGCACGGACCACCGTGGCCAAGTCAGACTTCCCAAGGTATGGGCGCAGCTGGCGCACAAGCTTTAACTGTGCAAAAACTCTCCCGGCCACCGCCGAGACCTGGGGCTCCAGGCTCAGCGATGAATCCAGGATCACTCCCAGACTGCGAACCTGTGCCTTCAGGGGGAGTGTAACCCCGTCAATGAATCTGAAGCTCAAAGAAAGAGTTGTCATAGAATTTCTGGCCAAAGGAGGTTGTGCATCTCAGGAAATCCATCATCACTTGAAGAATGTTTATGATTTGGTCCCTTCTGGCTTTTACCTGTTTGGACCTCTGGAAGACAACTGATGTGGGTTCAAATTCAATGATATGAATGTTGAAACAGCTTTAAAATCATGGATTACTCTGAATTTTTCCAAAATGGGTTTGATGCCTACGTTAAATGATGGCACAGATGTGTACAAATTGATGGTGATGTTGCTGAACGGTAGTTTTGCTTAGAGGACCATTCATGTTATGAGCAACTTCTGGAGCAACTTCTGCTGTTGTATGTTCATTCATAACATTTTTATGACACAGGAGGCCAAACTTTTTGACCCACCCTTGTATATGAATGAGAAACAATTCATGGATCGTGTAGCACCACCTTTCAAGCATCATTTGAAGTGTAGATGGGAAGAAGAGTGAATTAAGCCTCATTACGTTCAAAAAGCAAATGTAATGTATTCTACCCCAGTGCTATTCAAAGTGGAGGTTTGCGACCCACGAGCCATTTGCTGCCAAACCACAGCGAGTTTCCAAAAGAAATTGAATAGGTGCAGTGAAGGGGCACAAATATGATGCTGATCCCTGGCATAATGGGGGGAAACCCCATTAAGACAGCTGAAGAAGCACCCCTTTGTTCAATCCATTTCCCGGAGAAGAGCAAGGAAGGAACTACATAATCAGAATCACTCAGGGGCAATGTTTACTGAAAACAACGCTCCCAAAACACAGCCAAAGTCTAACTAGAAATAGATTGAAAAAAATGCATGTTGATTACCATTTCCTTTGCAAACAGCTTGCCATAAGAGGAGAATTGATAGAATCAGCTCCACATCAGCAGGGGATCTGGTCTTGGAGTGGAGGTGCCTAGAAAAGAAATGGGTCCTTTAGGATTCAAGGAAACATCCAGCTTAGAAAGCATGTTGGTTCCATGGAGCAAAGGAAACATGGAACAAGCAAGGCATGGCCTTGTATTTGGACCAAGCGCAGGCCCGGATTACCCATAAAGCCACCCAAGGCCATGGCCTAGGGGTGCAAGCTGAGGGGGGCGCAGTTCACGGCCCAAAAAAATATGTTGAAACAAAACCGCAACGCGTGGCATGGAGATGACTCTCTCTCTCTCTCTCTCTCTCTCAGGGAGGGCGGGGGGAGAACGCTGCGAGGGGGTGGCGGAGGAGGGAATGGCGCCCCCCCTCACCATCACCCCTGCCCCCTTGTCAAGGAAGGAGGGCACGAGGAGGCGGAGGGAAGTCCCCGGGGCCACTGCCGGGCATGCGCAGCACCCAGGAACATGGCGGAGGAGGCAGAGGCGTTCGTGCCCTCCTGCCGGGCATGCCCTTCTGCCTCCTGCTGCACATTTCCCTTCCTTCCTCCTCTTCCTCGCGCCCTCCTTCCTTGACTCCTTGAATTGGAGCTGTTTGTACCCAAGTCCAGCCACATTGGAATTGATGATGCCAGTTCTTGACTCCATCATATGATGGGGAATCATCACCATAAGCCTCTTTCATCTCATCGAACGCCTCCTTTTGTGTGTGGCTTTTCCAGGGGGGGGGACGACTAAAGGTCTGCTCTGGATTCCACTAGGTCCATTCTCAAACCTCACACCACTTCAGCACCTGTACAATCAATACCGTTATTAGTTCGGAGTTGTAAACTGGCATGTCACCTATAGAGACTTCTATCATTACACAGGTGCAGTTTCAGCATCCTGTGATAAATAGAAGTGGGTCAGGGGAAACTCTTAATGAATGCCCTTTGTAAGAGAGGGGTGGTGAGGAGTTTCTAAATGCCTCAGGGATTTTTTTTTCAAATTTCTGAAGAAAGCAGGAAGGAAATATCAGCAGAAGCACAAGAGAAGTTCACCCTTAAGCTTTGACCCCTCTCCATCTCCGCTTTTCCCATTTGCTCTCTCACACAAGGGAGATACCGTGTTTTGATGTTACTGTTTTCTGGACCGATTGTTTTCACTCAGAATAGGCTTGGCCAACTTACCGGCCGAGCTGGTTGCGGGGCGGGGTTGCCTTCGCAACATCTTGGGGAGGGAGAAGGGGCTTCTTCTTCCCAGAAGCCCCTGGGGTGACGGGAAGGTTTCCCAGTACTAACGCCGGCCGTCCAATGATGGGGCTGCCCCCCCCCCCTTTGCAGCTGGCTGGCCTGCACTTCCGCCCAGGCAGCTTATTTAAGGCCGCCCGGGACTGCACAGGCTACACGCGGCGGCCAGTCCTGTTTTTCCTCCCACCCTCCCTACTTATTGCATTGCTTGTTGAGTCCATTTTGTTCATACTTAACTTCAGTGTTGCAGTGTTCATGGTTATGCGTTAATATGTTCTTAGTCACAACTCCGTGTTTGGCGTGCGACATGACCCTTGGATCAGGCTGGCTTATCGTCCCTTGGTTGTAAGGGGGGATAACGCCCTGGCCCCCTGGGTTGCCAAGTTTCCGTGGACAGGCATTGGGCCGCTCGTACCCCAGGCTTGCAAACGCCTTTGGACATTTGTGGGGGCTGTACGACCCTGATCCAGGACCCATGCATGGCCGCCAACCCCTTTGTTCCTATTTTCAATTAATGAGTAGTGGCCATTTTCATCCAACCACTTGTGTCTGTGCTATTGTTCTTGGCACGAGGTGTGCCACCCTTGCACATGCAAACACATTTCCCATTTATACATGCCACAAACCTCTCTCCGTGATCCGTTTTCCCAAAGAATTGACGTGAATTCAGCATGTCTTTGATCAGATTTAGGGAACTCAAGAAGCACTAAAGAATCGCCGCAGTGCCTGACTTGCCAAATTGAGTCAACTAGCAGGACTGTCAAGAAAGGATAAATCCTGGAGGGATATCCCCCTCCTCCCCTGATTCTAAAGATGAAAGAGACCCAGGAGAGAAAAGAGCTTCCAGCGGTGCTATCAAAGGCACAAAGGGAAGTCCTCATCCACCCCTGGCGTTAAGCAACTCTGCATATGCTGCCTTTGGCAAGGACACTTCTGCCGAAAGCAATCTGAGCACTTTACCTCTGGTCCAGTGCACAGCCTTCGCTCCTCTGAGACTAAAGCAGGTTTGGACCAACTTTGGCCCTCCAGGTGTTTTGGACTTCAACTCCCACCGGCTGTTAGGAATGGTGGGAGTTGAAGTCCAAAACACCTGGAGGGCCAAAGTTAACCCATGCCTATTCTATAATCCTATTTATGTTGTGCGTCTCTAACCTGCTCTTCCTCTCAAGTTTGGGAAATCTATAAGGCTGAACCTGAGGTAGGTGCACAGAGGACGCACAAAGGTCAGGGAGGCCTCACAATCGGCTGCCTCGCTATCAGCTCATCAGGCCTTCTAAATTTCAGGCAGGGGGTTGTGTTTCTCACAAGCCATCTTGCCTCCCCGCTTTGTCCCGTAACACCCTACCGTTCCGCTGATGAGAACCCTTACCGCCTTATGACCTCGTTGTCATTGATGACACTGAATCCATTGTTCGTCCGAAATAAGGTCTGCTCGGTGCCTGTAAAACATTGAAAGATACCCACTTCAGAGACATATCAGGAAGGCAGCCTCCTGTTTGCTCGAAACTGGGCGTTAAGAGACAAGATGGCCAAAGCTATGGAGTTTGGCAAAAATAAAGGAAAGGAGACACAGCAATCTGCGAAGAATGACATTTGTAACCTTTTAAATCAGGGCTGTCAAACTCATTTTTCTCGGAAGGCACCTCAGACTTATGGTTGCCTTCAAAGGGCCATTGTATCCGTGGGTGGAGAACCCATGTATTGCAATTCCTATCACCATCTACAAAAGTGGATACAGAGGGACAACTATATATATTTTTTACATCGTGGTTGGTGCGCTTTAGTTTTTACTCAGTTTGGGACTCCTGATGTTATTGAATGATCACTTTTGGAGATGATGGGAATTGCAATCCAGCAGCACTTGCGATTCTGAGTGTTGCACTAGAGCCCCGAAACACCATTTCAGCACAAATCACACTCTGTCCAGATAATCCAGTAAGTAAAAGTTTCTTTAGAGAAGAGTATATATAAAAATAAGCAAAGCTAAAAAAGATAATCAAAAATTCAAAAGTTATTTCCAAGATAGCTAAGTTTCCAAAATCCTTTCAAATACATTCTCAAGAGTCAATCCACAGAAATATCCATAAACATGATAGCATGAATCCAAGGCAGGCAATCTATGCCACACATGAACTAGAAATAGGAACAAACTTAGAAGCTTGAATGCATGAATTCCAAAAACGTAGGAGCAGGAACCAAGAGCTGTTCACCTGAATACAAGGTTGCTCTCACAAAGGATTGTACCAACAGAAACGACTTTAAAAGGTCTCAATCCCTCCCATGACATCATTTCTCACACACCTGCTGCTTTTCCTCTCCTTATCTCTAAGCCTATTGGAAAAGCAAGTCTCTCTCTGTTGTATGCTCTGCCTCAGAAGTTCCAAGCGCATGGATCTGGACAAACATTTGTCTCCCACATTTCTCTCAGCCTGCACTTCTGGCAGGTTCTCATGAGAACTGATATCGCTTTTTCCAGTCTCATGGGAACTGCCAGGAGATTCCAAAACAACTCAATCCAGGCCACTTCTATCCTCTGGGCCCTCCGAATCTATCCCAGATTCCCCTTCCTCATTTTCTGAGCACTCTGAAGATGACCAGGCTACAATACTGAGGTTGGGGAAAGATTTAAAGGCTATTTTAAAGCCAGACATCACACCCACAAACCTCATTTCTACATTCAAACCCCACTCTCTTGACTAAGCAAAACTAACAGCATCCTTCCCAATGTGATTATATCTCAACTCCCATCAGCTCTAAGTCATGATAATGTTTAATGAGAAATACAGAAATTGCTGTCCAGCATCTGAAGGGCAACAATAGTGTGGAGGGCCAGATTTGGGCTGTGGGCCTTGAGTCTGACACATGGGCTTTAAACACTAACCAGTTTGGAAACAGCTTGTTTTGCCATGAAAACAAATGTGCTGCCAGAGTTTTTCTGCAATAGATTAACACAGGCATGGGCCATCTTCAGCCCTCCTCCAAGTGTTTTGGACTTCAACTCTCACAATTCCTAACAGCCTACTGGAATTCAAACTAGCATAGATCTGCTACCGGTTATTAGGAATTGAGGGAGTTGGAGTCCAAAACCCCTGGAGGGAGGGCTGAAGTTGGCCTATGCCTGGATTAACACAACTACCACACGTCCCGACCCTAAAACCATAATCTTTGGAGTGTTTAGTGTATGTGTAAGGTGGGCAAACAACTTCCCCAAATCATAATCGCACGGCTTATTCTTTTACATTACCATGATGTGAAGCCCTGCAATTTCTCTGCAGCAGCAGTAGGCATGATAAGAGTTACTTACAATCTTGCACCGCTGTGGACAAGAGCCTGATCCCTCCTGCGTAGTAGAGGGGGCTCTTATCGGGCGCGCTGAGCTTCTCCAGCAACTGGTACACAGAGACCGCCACGCTCATCCCCGAATCAAAGGCCTCCTTGGCGCTCTGCTCCTCACTCTGCCTTTTTTCCTCTGCGTCGACTTCATCGATGCAACCTGGAAGCCCAAGTAGTAAGACAGAGAAATAAAGAGGGCGCAGGCTGTATAACAAAGGCAAATGGGTTTCAATCTAGCAGAGATCTACTCAAGATGTTGGTGTTTGCATACATTTCTAACCCACAAAGCTCCTTTTGACTTTCAGCTGGAAAGAGGGTAACATGGGCCAGGGCAAACTTTGGCCTTCCCTCCAGGTGTTTTGGAATTCAACTCCCACAATTCCTAACAGCCGGTAGGCTGTTAGGAATTGTGGGAGTTGAAGTGCAAAACACCTGGAGGGCCCAAGTTTGCCCAGGCCTGGGATAACAGTAAACACAGAATCATAGAATCATAGAGCTGGGAAAGACCTTGTGGGCCATCCAGGTCCTCTTTCCCTTACCTTTACACAGCTTCTCCTTTTGGGGGTCGATGTGTAAAATCTTCAGGTAGCATTCTCTGGACTAGAAAGCCCAAGGACAAGAGGAACAAATCAAGGAGATTACAAATTCAACTGTGAACATGTTCCATTTAATAATAATAATAATAATAATAATACTTTATTTATATTCCACCCTCCTCACCCCAAAGGGGACTCAGGGTGGATCACAAGTACACATACACGGCAAACATTCAATGCCGTTTATATAGACGTACACAGTACACAGACAGAACAGAAGGAGTTTTTTGTGTCGTGCCACAGGGGGTGCTGTTGCTCCATCCTCTATGATGAAGAGATGTCAGGACTTCCTCATTCCAGCATTTTCTGATCTTCTTTTTCTTTATGGCATTGTAAAACACCTCCCCCGCTTTTTAGTGGTACCCAATTTCTCTAATTACAGCAAAAGCTGTTTTTTGGACTGCTTAGGTCAGGGGTGCCCACACTTTTTCAGCATGTGAGCTACTTATAATAAAAACCAAGTCAGAAAGATCTACCTACCTCCTCAAGGCTGGAGAGGGGAGGGGCGGGGGTGCCGAAGCCGGGGAGGCGGCGGGGCTTGGCACGGTCTGGCTCCGCCCCCTCTGAGAAGCCCCCCATCCAGCTGCAATTGACCTCCTTTGGTCCCGCGATCAACTGGTCGATCGTCATCGACTTCCTGGGCAGCCCTGGCTTAGGTAAACAGTGGGCAGGGCTGACAGTTGGCTGCCCATGCCATTCCAGGGTTCAAACTTGCAACCTTTTGGTTGATAGATCTTTTAGCTGCTGCTGATTTAACAGCTGTGCTAAACCTCCGGGCCCCAGTGACAGTTTCCATGTGAACACTGTCCTCTTGGCTTCCTGTTTCCTTCAGGTTATAGCCCAGCCCCACACAAGGCCAAATACAAAGGTGCACTTTGAAAAATGCTAACTGTATTAGCAGAGCCTTCAATGGGTACCATACTGTTTATGGGAGGAGGGACGGGGCAGATTCAACCCATTACTCTCCTGCCACATTCATGAAAAAAAAGGTTGTTTACTTTTCATTATTAAAAAAAATATCCTGTACAACAAAGGAAACAGAAGTGGGCTTTGCTGACAATGACAGCATTCTGGAAGATTGTCTTCTCAACCTTCTTAATGCCGCAACCCCTTAATACAGTTCCTCATGTTATGGTGACCCCCAACCATAACATTACTGTCATTCCTACTTCATATGAGTCATTTTGTTACTTGCATGAATTGTAATGTAAATCTTTTATATGAAGGAGGTATTTTCATTCACTGGACCAAATTTGGCACAAATACCCAGTACACCGAAATTTGAATACTGACCAGGGGTTGGTTTTGGGGGGGGGGGGGGGATTGATTTTGTCATTTGGGAATTGTACTTGCTGGGATTTATAGTTCACCTACAATCAAAGAGCATTCTGAACTCCACCAATGATGGAACTGAACCAAACTTGGCACACAGAACTCCCATGACCAACAGAAAATACTGGAAAGGTTTGGTGGACATTGATCTTGTGTTTTGTAGTTGTAGTTCACCTACATCCAGAGATGATGGATCTGGACCAAACTTGGCAGGGATACTCAATATGCACAAATGTGAACACTGGCGGAGTTTGGGGAAAATATATCTTGACATTTGGGAGTTGTAGTTGTTGTTGGGATTTATAGTTCACCTACAATCAAAGAGAATTCCGAACCCCACCAACGATAGAATTGGACCAAATTTCCTACACAGAACCCTCATGACCAACAGAAAATACTGTGTTTTCTGACGGTCTTTGGTGACCCCTCTGACACCCCCTCGTGACACTTCCAGGTTGAGAAACACTGTCTTAGTCTGAGTGTTACAAGGCTTAATAGATCCCAAGTGCCTGGACACCCTCCATATTGGTACAGCAATAAATAGAGACAGAAGAACAGGCATGAATCTGAGATTTGAATCGGGGTCTTACCTTGCTGTACTTCTCCAGGGCTAAGTATGCCTTCCCCATATGGAAGAGGGCTTTGATGCATTTTTCATCGCACTGCAATAAACAGAATGATCGAGTAAGTAAAGCATGCAGGCATCCATTACCTAAAAGGGAGACAGTCTTACCCAAATAGTTGCCGCTTGTTGGTATGTTTATTTTAGAAAATATATAAACAAAGCAGACCACTGGGCCAGTTTGATGTTTGGAGCATTTGCGGAGGACCTACTGTTCCTTTGAAGATTTACTTTAAAAGTTGACTAAAGCATC
Source organism: Anolis apletophallus (assembly GCA_030556195.1). Taxonomy (NCBI): domain Eukaryota; kingdom Metazoa; phylum Chordata; class Lepidosauria; order Squamata; family Anolidae; genus Anolis; species Anolis apletophallus. The sequence continues at coordinate 17,307,153 of JARBWK010000013.1, forward strand.
AGAGGCCAATCGATCCCAGTTTTGAAAAACCTGCATTCCAGCCCAAGCATTGGCAAATCGCAGCCCTTTAGATGTGGATGGACTGCAACTCCCATGAGTCCTAATCGGCTGAGCCAGAGAACTGAAGTCGAACCACATCTAGAAGGCTATATTCTGCCAACCCTTGCTCTCTTCATTTGAATATGCAACAGGGCAGCTGAAACCCAGGTACTATTGGCACTAATGGCTTATTATTGCATTTCTTTCAATTGATTGCTGCAAGTTTTCTGGGCTGTGTGGCCATGTTCCAGAAGCATGCTCTTCTGATGTTTTGCCCACATCTATGACAGGCTTCCTCAGAGGTTGTGAGGTCTGTTGGAAACTAGTCAAGTGAGGTTTATCTGTAGCAGAGCCAGAAGGCTCGTCCCCCTTGAATAGGCTGCTTCGTGCAGGCAGCAGGAACACAGGAGACAGTCAACCAAGTTACTCTTAGAAAGCAGTTTTATTGATCCACAGCTGCAGAGGTCCCAACCGTGCGCAACATGGCGCTGAAGGGTCAGAACCCCGATTGACTCCAGTCATTCACATTTATACAACCTCCGGGTTCAGCTTAAGGCCGCCCTTTCATTCAATTCATTGGTTAATTTCTGTGGTGCAGTTGTATTATCATCCAATTAGTAAAGCTTACGTTTGCTCTATAATTCATTGGTTAGTTCCTGTGGCGCAGTTGCATTATCATCCAATTAATAAAGCTTTTGTCCTTTGCATGCACTGTCCACGCGTCGTCCTTGAAGACACAGTGTTTCTTATCTCTTGCATTCCTGCACATGCCCAGTCTGATTCCCTTAAGTTTTGTTTCTTTGAAAGCACATGATTTCAGGGAAGTCATGTGATAGCCTTCTAGCCCAATCATGAAACAGCAGATGGCTGATCATGTGGCATCCTCCTGGTCCAATCACGGAACAGTAGATGCTGATCATATGGTGCCTGTCTGGTCCAATCACGGAACAGCAGATGGCTCACATGTGTTTACCTTAATAAGTCTGCCTTATATCTATATACTAGCTTTGGGACCCGGCGGTGTCCGGGTTATTTGAAATGGGCTGAGGCCTAGGAAGCCTTAATGTCCATTCAGGCTGAGGCCTAGGAAGCCATACTGTCCATTCAGGCTGAGGCCTAGGAAACCTTACTGTCAATGCAGGCTGAGGCCTAGGAAGCCGTACTGTCAATGCAGGCTGAGGCCTAGGAAGCGTTGCTGTCAATTCAGGTTCAGGCCTGTTGGGAAAAGTGGTGTTTTCACCTTTGGCTGGAAGGATGTAAGTCTATTTTTAGGCCTAGCTTGTAATGCTAGTAGTGCTCTCAGTACATCAGGAAACTCTCTCTGTGTAGTGAAATCTGGAGCCTAGCTTGTAATGCTAGTAATGTTCTCAGTTCATCAGGAAACCCTCTCTCTGTAGTGAAATCCTATTAGGAAATGAACATTCCATTTCCAATGGAAAAACTGTCTGGTGCCTTAGTGTTGGAGTTTTGTGGCTGGCCAATGAGAGTTCTTTATGCAAATAATCCCACATTGGCAACCAATCAAAAAGCTGCCACATATTCCTCCCTTCCTCCGCACCTCCCGCCGCAAACATTGACTTTTATTATATACATAGATAGATAGATAGATAGATTGATAGATAGATAGATAGATAGGTATATTTGTGGAATGTCCAGGGTGAGAGAAAGAACTCTTGTCTGCTTGAGGAAAGTGTGACTGTTGCAAATGACGACCTTGATTAGCATTGAATAGCCTTGAAGCTTCAAAGCCTGACTGCTGGCTATCAGTATTTTAAAAAACTCTAAAATCAAGACAGTAAATAAAGAGGAACACTAAAAAAACGGGAATGCCAGACAAAAATAAACCAGGGCCAGCTAACACCTCCCAAGAAAGTATCCCTACAGGCAATGAGCAGCCAGGGTTTGAATCTGCAAGGCAAGTCAATGCTAATCAAGATGGTTAATTGCAACATTCACACTTGCCTCAAGCAGACAAGAGTTCTTTCTCCCACCCTGAACATCATTCCACAGATAGATAGATAGATAGATAGATAGATAGATAGATAGATAGATAAATACCGGTAGATAGATAGATAGATAGATAGATAGATAGATACCCTACTTGCCTAGTTTCCAACAGACCTCACAACCTCTGCCATAGATGTGGGCAAAACGTCAGGAGAGAATGTTTCTGGAACATGGCCAGACAGCCCGGAAAACTCACAGCAACCCAATGATTCCGGCCATGAAAGTCTTCGACAACACATTTCTTCCCACATTGGTAGCGAAATACACAGACGGAACAACAGCATTAGAAGGCGGTGAAACTTTCCTTGGAGTTACATGAAGTCAATATAGATCGCTCTGATCTCTAATTATGTCCCTTTGCAGGACACAGAAAGCACTGCCCAGGCTGAATTAACCAAAATGAGGCCACGGCTTACATTGGCAGGTTGCCATTAGACTTTGGGAAAGGTTGTAGTTTTGTGGCATCGTTGCTGCCCTTGCTGTTGAGTGCAGCCCTTGATAATCAATGGCACTTATGGCCTGACAAGTGCCAGGGAAACTATCTTTTGGAAAGCTTTCACGAATTCCACTCCGAAGTGAACATTATTCTTTCCGCTCATCTCAGAGGAAAAGGACTGCTGTTGGAAGCTCAAAGGCGCTTTTGGTTGCAAGGCTTCATGGAGGAGAGGTACGGGAAACAATCACTCACTCTCAGCCGGCAGGTTGGCCAATGTGGAGTGCTAATGGACCTTTTGAGTTTGGGAAGCGCACATGCCAAGTCAGAAACAGCAATTATTATTATTATTATTATTATTATTAGATACACAACACAGCAAATAAGATCACTCTGCTGGCTTTTGTATTTGATGAAACGTCGGATACTTCCCAAGTGTTTAGGACAGGGGTGCTCATTAAGTAGATCGCGATCTACTGATAGATCGCGTAGGGCATCCTGGTAGATTGTAGGCAGGGCGGGAGGAAGGCTCAGTCCCGCCCCACAGGCTCCCGATGCCGCCCAGGTGCAGAAGGAGGTTGGACTGGATGGCCCTTGGAGGTCTCCTCCTATTCTAGGAACCTATTGTTGTTGTTACTATTATTAATATTATTAGTAGTAGCAGAGGCTGAATGAATATTATCATCATCATTATTATGAATAAATGCAGGGGCTTATACTCACATTTAGTTGAATTCAGTCTTAAAATATATTATATGGCTCTCGCTGAAATAAATTTCCAAATATTTTGCTTTTATGGCTCTCTGAGTAATGGGTAGGTAAATCATTTGGACTTAGTTGTTTTATAAGTAGCTCGCATGCTGAAAAAGTGTGAGCACCCCTGGTTTAGGACTATGTGATGTATCTGTAAATAATGCGTGTCTGCAACGAATGCATGCAGATCCAAGTAGGGTGGTCTTCTGCAGCTGACAGATGGTAATTTTGTCAGCACCAATTGTGTTTAAGTGCCGGCCAAGATCTTTCAGCACTGCACCCAGTGTGCCAATCACCATTGGGGCCACCTTGAGTGGCTTGTGCCAGAGTCTTTGCACTTCAATATTTAAATCCTTGTATTATATCAACTTTTCCAGTTGTTTCTCGTCAATTCTGCTGTCGCCTCGAATTGCAACATCGACAATCCATACTTGGGTTCTCGTAGGTTTTTCGGGCTATATGGCCATGTTCTAGAAGCATTCTCTCCTGATGTTTCACCTGCATCTGTGGCAAGCATCCTTAAAGATTGTGAGATCCTTACTTGTCTCCCCCCCCCCCCTCTCCCGGATTGTGAGGCCAGGAGTCTTGTGCTCCAAAACACTGTCAGTTGGAATTCAGAAGTCCCAGAGTAGTTTGACGTGTCCATTTTCCATAACCTTTTCAGGCTTGTGATCCCACCAGTTCTTTGTCTCTGGCAGATGGTATTTGAGGCACAAGTTCCAGTAGATCATCTGAGCCATGGTATTCTGCCACTGCCTCTTGTAGTTTGTCTGTGCGATCTTCTTGCAGCAGCTGAGGATGTGGATCCATTGTTTTGTCTGCGACCTTGCAGAATCTATATTTGGATTCTGTCGTCAACTTTTCAATTCTGACTTTGATGGCATTGGTTCTAATGGCTTGTTCTTGGGCTGCAAGAATCAGGCCCTCAGTCTCCTTTTTCACACTTCCATTTGTGAGCCACATCCATGTTTTTTTCCTTGTCAATTTTGCTCTCAATTTCTGCACCAGCTTTTAATCTGTCTGCGCGATCTTCTTGCAGTAGCTGAGGATGCAATCCACCATTTTGTCTGCTTTATTGTAGAGTCTGCACTTGGAATCTGTTATCGACTTATTATTGGTATTTGTGGAATTTGTGGTATCTGTGGCACAAGTCAAGACACAACAAAATGCCGAAACAAATACAGTCAGGAGGTGTACATGAGGAAAATACAAGTGTTGGAACTCTGAAACAGGGATGCGAATGTACCAACTGGGAAAAGGCAGGAAACACAATCTTGGGGCCTCTCATTCATGGAACACCACAAGTCCAAAATACTTGGGGGGCAATTTACTAGTCAGACACAGCCAGATATAATGAAAAGCAGAGGCCAGTTTCCCAGCCTAATGGGCTTGGCTGCTGCCCTCGCGCCTAATGGGCGCTGCCTTCGCGCCATCTTTTCTGCCTGAGGGGGCTTCTTCTCCACCCAGCCCCCTCCGTTTCCAGCCGGCTCCCACTTCCACTTCAGTGGCAGGCTTGGTTTTGCCTCCCCCCCCCCCCCACTTATTGCATTGCTTGTTGGTGTCCTTTTGTTTCTCTGCACTCCATTGTTTCTCTGTTCATGGTTTTCTCGTTTTGTTATGATCTTTGTCACAACTCCGTGCTTGGCGTGTGGCATGGCCCCTGGATCAGGCTGGCTTATTGCCCCTTGGTTGTAAGGGGGGATAAACGCCCTGGCTCCCTGGAGTGCCGAGTTTTGGTGGACAGGCATTGGGTCGCTCGCACTCAGGCTTTCTAGCGCCTTTGGACATTTGTGGGGCTGTACGACCCCTGATCCAGGACCCATGCGTGGCTGCCAATCCTTGGTTCCTATCTTCAATAAATGAGTTGTGGCCATTTTCATCCAACCACTTGTGTTTGTATTTTGTAACTCCCAGGCCCCCTGGGGTGCTGAGTTTCCATGGACAGGCATTGGGCCGCTCGCACCCCAGGCTTTTATTCGCCTTTGGACATTTGTGGGGGGCTGTCTGCCCTGATCCAGGATCCATGCGTGGCCGCCAACCCTTTGTTCCTGTTTTCAATAAATGAGTTGTGGCCATTTTTATCCAACCAATTGTGTCTGCCTTATTGTTCTTGGCGCGAGGTGTGTCAAGCTTGCATACGCAAAAGCACTGAGACTGTGAGTAAGGCTCTTCGCCTCCTTTTAAATAAGGGGGACAAGGGATGAAGTAGCCTGTTTTGTGGACCAGAAACTATGCAAAATTGCCTTCTCCGCTTTAAGAAAAGAGACCCCCGCCTCCCCCAAAAAAACATCTCTTCCTCAGTTGGAATAAAGGACTCAGGTTTCACCAAAAAGAGGAACAGGACATAATGTGAAGGTGAGAATCCATGTGCAGTTACATCCACATTGAGTGCGTGTATGTAGCTCACAAACACAACTGCTAACAGGAAAAGTTAGCCTTCTCTCTCTCTCAGCTCCCAAACGCTGAGAAAAGGACTCTGTCTTGAAGACTTCCTCTTCTAGCTCGTGAAAGGAGGATCCCAGGATGAAAGACCACAAATTCTTGGCTTTTCCTTCGCGAACGAAGGTTCAGATTCAGGAAGGACTCATCTTGCGCTTTCTACAAGCGCGTTGATTACTAAGAAGGTCAATCCGAGATAAGCAAGTCTGGTTGCAGAAAGCACAGCGGAAAGTCTCCTTGGGTGATGTTGTTTCCAAGTTGCGGTTCTTTCTGCGTTGTAGTTTCTCTTCAAGATTCGTTCGGTGTGTTTTCTCGAAAGAGGCCGCAGCAATGTGGATAGTGCGTCTCCATGCCTCCCGATGTGAGGCCAGGGTGGACCATTGTTGGTGATCAATCTGGCCGAGCCTGAGATGTTGTTTCAGGGAGTCCTTATATCTCTTTTTGGGGGTGCCTCTATTGCGCTGACCCGTGGTGAGTTCACCATAGAATAGTATCTTTGGGAGGCGGTGGTCCTCCATCCTAGAGACGTGCCTTGCCCAGTGCAGCTGTGTACTCAATAGCATAGCCTCAATGCTGGTGATCCCTGCTTGCTCAAGGACAGCAACGTTCGTCATAGTATATTCGTCACAGTGTATATTTAGGATTGTGCGAAGACAGCGCTGATGAAAGCGTTCGAGGAGTCGTAGGTGTTGCTGATAGGTGACCCATGTTTCAGACCCATATAGGAAAATAGACAGTACGATAGCTCTGTATACACTGATTTTAGTGCTTTGTCTCAGGTGCTTGTTACTCCAGACTCTTTTGTGAAGCCTTCCAAATGCACTCTATGCCTTTGCTAATCTGTGATCTATCACAACTGAGCAAAAACCATTAAAGTATTTTAGGAAGGCACAGCATTAACGGAAATCAGGATTTTAAAACCCACTTAGCATGCTACATTGGTTGAGCTGTTTCTTGTTTGAGCGTGAAGCGAATGTCACATTTGCCGAGCGAATTGAACTAGAATACTAAGTTGAGGTGTTGACACAGATCTCTGGGGGTGCTGCAAAGTAATTAATTTATCATTAATTACATCCATCTTTGATTAAATATTTGAATTGAAACAAATGAGAAGCTGGGAGATTAGTTTTACATTGTGGCGGCATGAATGTTAATCCTTCCTTTCCCCGGAGTGATTCGAGTTTTGAATCAAAAGGCAGAATAGGTGTTCAGGAAGGCTTTTCTATATCTCTTAGAGAGGAAAAGAATGTAAGATTAATATATTACTCATAACTAATGCAACACCTTTACTTTGCAAAACACTTTAGGCAGCAATCCTTACCAGGAAGTCAGCTGTATTGAACATAATATGTAATAATAATAATGATAATAATTTCATTGGTAAGGAGGCTTAACTGCTATGATCATAAAATAGAGTCCTGGAGTTGGAAGAGACCTGGTGGGCCATCCAGTCCAACCCCATTCTGCCAGGAAGCAAGAAAATTGCATTCAAAGCACCCCCGACAGATGGCCACCCAGCCCCTGCTTAAAAGCCTTCAAAGAAGGAGCCTCCACTACACTCAGGGGCAGAGAGTTCCACTGCTGAACAGCTCTCACAGTCATGAAGTTCTTCCTCCAATTCAGGTGGAATCTCCTTTCTTTCCTGTAGTTTGAAGCTATTGTTCCACTGTGTCCTACTCTCCAAGGCAACAGAAAACAAACCTGCTTCCTCCTCCTTATGTCTTCACCTCACCTCTTGATCCATAGCCCTCATCATGTCTGCCTTCTCTTCTGCAGGCTACACATGTCCAGCTCTTTAAGACGCACCTCATAGGGCTTGTTCTCCAGGCCCTTGATCCTTTGAGTCACCCTCTTCCTCTGGACACATTCCAACTTAGAGTCAACAGGGGAGCTGTTGCTTCCTCATTCTCTGCATACTTCCTGGAGATTTTATGGCCTCGTAAATCAGTTAAATTAGCCTCCCCATAAAGTGGTACCTAAATTTCCTACTTGACAGATGTAATTGTCTTTCGGGCTGCACAGGTCAACAACAAGCTACACAATTTTGGCTGGGAGCTCACTCTGACCCGGGCTGGCTTCGAACTCATGACCTTTTCGTCAGTAGTGATCTTAATGCAGCTGACTCCCAGCCAGCTGTGCCACAGTTGACGAGAAGCAACTGGAAAAGCTTACACAATATGAGGATTTCAAGATCGAACTGCAAAGACTCTGTCACAAGCCAGTCAAGGGGGTCCCAGGGGTGATCGGCATACTGGTTACTGTGCCTCAAGCCCTTGGCCTGCAATTAAACACAACTGGCACTGACAAAATAACCACCTGTCAGCTGCAAAAGGCTACCTAACATGGATCTGCACACCAATACATCACACAATCCTAGACAGTTGGGAAGTGCCCGACGTGTGATCCAATACAAAAGACAGCACAGTGATCTTGTTTGCTATGGACTCATCTTGTGTATCAAATAATAATAATAATAGAATAGTAATAATAATACAAAGTAGGGCCTATTTCTGAGAACACATGAGAGGGTAGCCCTGTTTGAATCCCTACTCCATTTGGAGGCCACAAGATTCACAGTTCATATAATAGGAGACAGGGATAAAAGGGTGTAAGTGACTGGTTATGAGTCCAAATCAGAGGCTACACTCGTAGGAAAGTCATTCCAGATTAAAATGCCAGTTATAAAGTGTGTGGCCCATTCTGTGTGAAGCAAAGCATGGAAATGCAAATGACCTTCCCTTTGAATCTCTGGACTAATCCAAAACCAGCCGCACCATGGAGCACGGTGGTTGCTTACTTCCCCGCTTTGGATGGAAATGGAGGCAGAGCTTACCCTTAAAGCCCAGTTGCAATCGCTGATGGCTTGGTCATACTTCTGCAACTTGATGTAAGCCTGAAACGAAAGGGGCCAAAACAGATGGATTAGCTGAAGCGGGTCACTCATGAAAAAGCAAGGCCATTCTGTGCAGCTTCCCTTCCTCAAAGCACTCAACCCGGTTGTAACCAATTAATTAAAGCAAAAGCTATGGAAGTTGGCTTAGGTGAGGAAGCCTTTGACAGCTGCTTCTTAGTTTCCTCCTTTCAGCTGCACGTCCAAGTGTTATTAACATCACAGTGACATCAGGAAAGGGGAGCCAGGCGAAACAAGGAGAGGTGGGCCAAGCTATGCTCAAGGCCAGGGGCTTATTTTTATTTATTAATGCCATTTATATGCCATCTTTCTCCTGGAGTTTGACCCGAGCCAGCTCACAAAAGGAACCAAGAATCTATTAAAAGTGCTAGCTCTCAGTTGTGTCCAGGCAAGATGAATTATGAATGTGACCATAAGCTGTCTAAAGAGTCTCTGATGTCTTTTATTTCAGAGCCATGACTTTCCAGAACACTTTGGCGCCCAGAGAATGCCCCGTTCGTGGTACAAAGGAAGCTTGTAAGACCTCGGAAATGGAACACAGAGATTTGTGTGAGAAAATAGGTACTATATTATGAAGAGATAGTACCAAGGCAAGCCAATTGAGAAATGCGTGAAGAAAAATGAAGAAAAATAAAGTTAGCTCAGTGGGTTAAACCACTAAGCTGCTGAAAATCCTACTGATCAAAAGGTTGGTAGTTCAAGCCTGGGTCAGGGTGAGCTCCTGCTGTCAGCCCCAGCTCCCTGCTCACCTAGCAGATCGAAAACAAAAATGTGAGTAGATAAATACTGTAGGTACACCTTTAAGCGAGCCTGTGCAGTAGATTTTTTTGTTGGAGCACAGCGTGCACAGAACTGGCCTTACCCTTTAAACCAAATGTCCGTCTGCCGGGGCCTAGCAAGCTTGGACGGTGGCAGCGAGGTTCTCAGGTTGTAGGTTTGATTAGAGTTACCTTCTCTTGGATGGTTGACCTTACAGGGTTAGACGAGAGCACCATCTGCCCGGGTTTGAAATTAGAGTTTTCCTTCTCCTAGAATGGTTGCCAAAAGGCTAGAGAGCCCATCCTGCCTATTGACGCTCTTTGTCAGACTCTTCAGTTGTGACCTGTCTGGCATGGGAGGCCCTACCGGTGGCTATTATGCCACCGCCAGCATAACTCACAACTTCATTAGGGTACGCAAGCCTCTCCCCCACGACAAGGGGGCGCCAACGGAGAGGGCCACTTTAAGCAGGGAGGTAATAAAAGGCACCCATAAGGACATGCAATTCAATCGGGAGAGCGTCTAAGGACAACAAAGCTCCCCAGCATGGAAATTGGAGTGACAGCACCACCCGTGTGGCTGGAGTCAAACACTGCCTCCAGATGCCGGAAATGGAAAAGATGGGAAATGGCTTTACCTCTGTTTATGTATTGCCTGTCATTGTTAATTGTATAACAGCATGTAATGTTTGCCGTATATGTGTTCTGTAATCCACCCCAAGCCCTCTGGGAAATAGAGTGGAACATAAATAGAAATCTTTGAAAAAGTTGTTTATTATTATTATTATTATTATTATTACGAGGGCTATCTGGAAAGTAAGGTTTTTAAAATATAAAGAATGAATATATTTTAATAGAACTTCCATGGATTGTGGCATAGACATTACAGTATTTTTCCACATAATCACCATTCAGTTCAATACATTTTGTCATCCATGGAACGGGTTTTCGATGTCTGTGTCATAGAAGTTTCCCTCCGCCTTTTTCAGCCAGTTCGTCCCTTTGATTTTCATCTCCTCGTCATTGGAAAAGTGTTTTCCATCAAACGTTCCTTCAATTTAGTGACCAGATGATAGTCATTGGGTGGGAGATTGCGTCTGGGGGGTTAGCTGAAAACATCATGTGTTGCATGAGCAGTGTGCAGACGTGCATTATCATGAAGGAGACAGACTCCCATCATCAGCATCCCATGACGTTTGTTTTGGATGGCTCTACAAAGTTTCTTCACAGTCTTACAATATATTCTGTACCCTTTTTTTGTCACATGCTGTCTTGACATTATGTCCTCTCCATAAACTGATTTTGTGATGAATCGCAGCGCCGTTCATGCCCTTAGCAGTTAGGTAGCATATTACAGGGCGAAGTTTGCCCTTGGAGGGAAACTGAATGAGGACGCTCATCTCTAACCTTCACTACAATGCCAGTCGATGAGCTACTGACGACTGGCACTGCTCGTTTGCTTCCACTGGCTTCCCGTTACACGGCAACTTCCACCACAAAAATTCCCCACGAGAGCTACGTGCCTTGTAACCTTACTTTCTGGATAACCCTATTATTATTGTTATTAAGTATTATGGGATACAACAAGATATAAAGAAGCGGGATCAGTTGCTTCCAGCACACGAGCCGTTTCAAGGAAGGGATTTGAGGCAACAGTAAATACACATTTGTGCAGGTCTTCACTGAAAAGGGAATGGGATTTGGGGTGCCTAGGCTGACCTGGGCTCTGTTGGTGTACAGCATCGGCATGTCCTTCTGCTTCTTTAGGCCTTCTGTGTACTTCTCAATGGCCGCTTCATAGTCTCCTTTGCTGAAAGCATCATTCCCTTTGTCTTTCAGTGCTGCAAGGACAATAATCAAACATGACAATATTTCTTTTATGTTTATATCTAAAGTGCTGGAAAAGAAAAAGAACGCAAAGCAGGGGTCAAAGAGGTGCCCATTAATTCCCAGTGAATTGCTAGAATTTGTGCTGCGAATCTCATATAATCTGCTGAACGGTGAGTTAAATGCTAATAGTTGGGTTCCCAACTATTGAGGAAGCAAGAAGCCATATTTGCTCCCTTTGCTTCAAGTAAACCTTGTCTTAGAGCAGGGTTACTCAAGTAGTCGATCGTGATCGACTAGTCGATCTTCGAGCCTCATCCTGTCGATCTTCGAGCCTCACCAGCTGGATGGGGCGCTCCTGCCATGTGCGTGCTCCTCCGCCATGTGCGCGCGCTCCCGGCGCCACCTTCCACCCACGCGGGGCTTCCTCCGCCAATGCGGCTTTAGTGGGAGGGCCCTGGCGCTCGTCTCTTCAAACGGAGGGATGCGAGGCTGTGGGAGGGAGAGAGAGTGCGTGCGTGTGACGTGACCGCCCATTGGTTGCTCCTGGGGGGGGGGGAGCGGGAGCAAGGCGAAGGCGTGTGCAGGGATAGGATGCAAGGCTGAGGGATAGAGTGTGTGTGTGTGTGAGAGAGAAGGCCTCACCGGAGGATGATGGTCCCCGTGGTGGGGCTGCAGCTGACGAGCGCACCCTCGGTGTTGGTGAGTGAAGCCTGGACGGGGCCCCAGTGCCGCCGAGGCAAGTGAGAGACAGGGTGGAGCTTGAGGCGGGGCCCCATCCAGGCTTCACTCAACGGCGTTGAGGGCGTGCTTGTCAGCTGCAGCCCCACCACGGGGACCATCCTCAAGGCCTTCTCTCTCACACACACACACACTCCCTCCCTCCCGCAGCCTCGCATCCTATCCCTGTGCATGCCTTTGCCTTGCCCCCCCCCCCCCCAAGAGCTACCAATAGGTGGTCACGTCACACACACACTCCCTCCCTCCCTCCTGCAGCCTCGCATCCCTCTGTGTGAAGAGACGAGCGCCAGGGCCTGCCCACTAAAGCTGCATTGGCGGAAGAAGCCCCCCGCATGTGGAAAAAGTCCCATGCAGGCGGAAGGTGGCGTCAGGAGCGCGTACAAAGGGAGCGTGTGCGTGGCAGCAGCCGCGCACACATACCAGGTAGATCTTTTCAACTTTGTTGTTATAAAAGTAGCTCGCATGCTAAAAATTTGTGGGCACCCCTTAGAGTGTCCTAGAAATCCTGTAGTTTAAGGATAGCTGCTCTGCTAGGGGCACCAGAAAGCTATGTGAGTGTTTGCTTTGTTTTGAAGGCGAGGCTGAATACTTCAGCCAGTGGTGATTGACAGTTTCAAGTCAACAGTTAAATGAGTGATTGTTCCCTGCTTTTTGAAGCTATCAGTTGATTGAGTGTTTGTTTCCTATTGGAGCTATATAATCTGGGTGGCCCACGAGGTCTCTTCCAACTCTGTAATTCTATGATTCTGTGAAATCCCACTGTGCCTGCTTTTTATTTTCCTGACACCTCCCACCCACATGGCCTAACCCTTACCACTTGCGAAGGCTTCGTTTTCCTTCCTTCTCCTCGCTCGCTCTTCAGCATCCTTTTCTAAAGCAACCATGAAGCCAGCTGAAAAGCAAGAGGGTGGAAATGGGAGTTCACTCAAAAGACCATTCCTTTTTTAAAAAAAAAAAAATCTCAAATTACAGAGCAAAACTCTTTTCTGACACATGAAACGGAAATCTAAAGGGGCTGTTTCATTAATGTGGCCCCAAGTCAGAAGACAAGCTCATATTTAAAGAGACTCACACAGGCAGTGGACTTAATCACGGACTTTGAGCAAAGCTATGTTTCCAAGGGACTGGGTCTCTCTCTAATTTCTGGACAAAGAAGGGATTTAAATATACTGACTGGCACTTTCTAACACAGTGAAGATACGAACTGATTGAGCTGGATATGAAGATGATGAAAGCTATTTCTGATTTTGGGACTGAAAAGAAAATATTGCTTCAATTGCATAAGATGTCGCTGAATTCGAAGAGACAATTTCAATGTTCCCGTCTATTAACTGACCATAGAAGAAGATTAAGAACAAAGGGCACAAAAGAAGGCATATCCCGAATCCAATCCTTATCCCTCCACAGTAAACATTAGGGTTGTGTGATCCATTAAAAAAATGGTTCGAAAGTCATTACAAAACTGGGTTTCTAAAGTATAGTTAGTGACTAATGTGTTACTATAACGAGAGTAACGAAATTTCACTACTATTTCGTTATAGTAATTCAGGGGTGCCCACACTTTTTCAGCATGTGAGCTTCTTATAATAAAACCAAGTTAGAAAGATCTACCTTCCGCGTGCGCGCCTCCTGCGCTTCGCAACGTCCATGTTTGCTTCCGGACGAGAGAGAAGCAGGGCGGAGCAGGGGGAGGGTCGGGGCTTGGCACAGCCTGGCTTCGCCCCCCTCTGGCTTCAGCTCTAACAGCAGCTGCTCCAGCCTTGAGGAGGGCAGGGCCAAGCCAGTGGTGGCATAGCTAGCTCAAGGCTGGCTTGGCCCTGCCCTCCTCAAGGCTGGAGCAGCTGCTGGGAGTGCTGGAGCCGGGGGAGGGGACGGGGCTTGGCGTGGCCTGGCTCCGTCCCCCTCTGGCTTCAGCTCTAGCAGCAGTTGCTCCAGCCTTGCAGAGGGCAGGACCAAGCCAGTGGTGGCATAGCTAGCACAAGTCTGGCTTGGCCCTGCCCTCCTCAAGGCTGGAGCAGCTGCTGGGAGTGCCGAAGCCAGGGGCGGGGCTTGGCACGGCCTGGCTCCGCCCCCTCTGGCTTCAGCTCTAGCAGCAGTTGCTCCAGCCTTGAGGAGGGCAGGACCAAGCCAGTGGTGGCATAGCTAGCACAAGACTGGCTTGGCCCTGCCCTCCTCAAGGCTGGAGTAGCTGCTGGGAGTGCCGAAGCCGGGGGAGGGGGCAGCGCTTGGTGTGGCCTGGCTCCGCCCCCCTCTGAGAAGCGCCCCATCCGGGTGCGATCGACCTCCTTCGGTCCCACGATCGACTTCCTGGGCAGCCCTGTAGTAATTGCTTATTTCTCTAATTTTAAAGCTATTAGAGTGAACCTTGCTACAAAGGTAGATTGTATTGACCATTGTTTCAAATTTTACTTATCCATGAATTTTTTGGGGATTTTCAAAGTTTTTATAATCAACAAAGTTAAAATAGCTAAGGGAGTCAGACAAGGTTGCATTTTAGCACCTATACTGTTTAACTTATTTATTAGTGACCTTCCTGTCTTCCTAAATGAGAATTCCCTCCATAGGCCCAAAATAGGCCCTCGCCCTCTCAATACCCTTCTTTACGCGGATGATCTTGTCATCATTGCTTTCTCCCAGGTAGGCTTGAGAAGGGCGTTGAGGAAACTCAACACATACGCCAGTGCAAATGACCTGACAATCAACAAAAACAAATCAAAAGTGATGAGATTTGCTAGGAGAGACAGGAAGCACAAGTGGTCTCTTGGACAGGAGGCAATCGAACAAGTTAAAAAATATACTTACCTTGGGGTCACCTTCTCTGCTAACGGGTCATGGGTGGATCATATGCATGCACTTTCCATCAAGGCTAACCTCAGGCTTTCTCAGCTTACCAGGTTAATTAACCGCCACTACCCGGGATCCCTTCTGCCAATTCTCAAAGTCTATGCCGCCAAGGTTTTGCCTCTCTTGTTGTATGGTGCAGAAATTTGGGGCCTGACCAATGTCACCCCTATTGAGCGCACCCAGACTAACTTTTTTAGGCGGATTGTGGGGGTGAATAATCGCACTCCTGCAGCGGCAGTCAGGTCCGAGTTAGGCAGACACCAAATCTCAGGCTTAGCAAAAATTAGAGCCATTAACTACTGGTGCAAGGTAAACAATCTAGAAGATGCGAGACTGCCCAAGTTGTGCCTGATGGAGCAATTCAGAGTTCCCTCTCAGAAAACATGGGGGGGGGGGCTCCATAATGACATATCTCATCCTACAGGGGCTCCAGGTGGATCCGTCGAACATCAGAGTGACTTCAATGATGAACCGGGTGAAGCAGAGGGTACTTGATGTATGTGCCCAAGATGACCTAGCCCATTTGGCTAGGGTCAAATCCATGCACTGGTTAGCCCAACAACCCAACCACTTTGTTACTGCCCCGTATCTGGCTCGCCCGCTCCTACCTCACCTTAGGATTGCCCTAACTAGAGCTAGGTTCGAGCAATTCGAGTCTATGGTGAGGGCTGGCAGATATGCTGCCACACCCTATAGGGACAGAGTCTGTGTTTGTGGCCTACCAGAAGCCGAGGATCTAGTCCACATTTTGTTGATCTGTCCCATATATGCAGAGGAGAGGGAGAAATACCTTAGCCATTTACTATCCCCCTACCTTTAAAATTAACTTCCTCCTCTCAGACTCAAACCTTCAAACGGTGTATAAGGTAGCTGCTTACCTATTTAGAGCATATAAAAAGTGACAGCGGTACATGGAGTCTATTGGAGTCAACTGTGCGGGGATGAGTTCCAGTAGCGGCATGGCAGCATGGAACAGCGGTAATAAGCGTCACATCAACTGATCACGGGGCTTCTTAAGTATCCTATGCTAATACAGTGTTTCCCCGAAAGTATGACACCCCCGATTGTAAAACGTATCGGGGGTGTCAGGGGTCGGCTAATGTAAGCCGTACTCGAATGTAAGCCGTACCTCATCGCCACGCCGCCACCGCCGCCAAGAATCGGCCCATCGGCCGCGGCACACCTCCCGCGCACACCTCCTTTCTGCCAGGCCTCAAGGGAGGGGAAGAGAGCCAGAAGCATGGCAAGCGTGCGCTGCGTCAGAGTGACGCGTCGTCGCTTTGCCCCGCCCTGGCTCTCTTCTTTCCTCCCCTCCTTTGTCCAAGAAAGGGGAGGGAGAAGAGAGCCAGGGGCGGGGGCAGAGCGACGACGCGTCACTCTGACGCAGCGGCGCTTTGCCATGCTTCTGGCTTTCTTCCCCCTCCCTTCCTTTGTCCAGAAAGCTGCGCCGCAGAGGTGTGCCGCAGAGGTGTGATGGCGGCAGCGGCGGCGGCGTGGGCGTGGCGATGGGGTACGTCTTAGTTTATATAAGACGTACCCCAAAAGTAAGACGCAGGGGGACTTTTCGGGGGGAAAAGAAAGTAAGACACTGTCTTACTTTCGGGGAAACACGGGTAGTTCCCCTTCCTATGTGTTGACGCAAGACAATTGCAATAAGTTTAGTTTTTAATGTGTTACATTGTTTGCCTTGTACATTAGGTACTGATTTTATCCTTATCTTGTATACTGCTGTTGGAGCTTTTATTTGAAATAACCTGACGGTTACTCAATAAACGTGACTGACATGAATTTTTTGGGGATTTTCAAAGTTTTTATAATCAACATTTTTTTAAAAAAAACTACAAGAGTTTTCTTCTAGAATATTATATACAATGCACAAGATAGCCAGTATACCAATCCCCAGAAGTTTCAGAAAGATTCATGCATGTACAGATATTGGGGGATTTTTTTTTTAACAAAAACAACTTATTCCCCCCCCCCTCCAAAGTGACAACAGCAATCGCCTCGAATGTCTGTCTGTCTTTATGATACACAACTACAGAACTTCAATGTAGCACAAATTTATACTATTACTTACTTTAGTCCTCTTTGCAGATTCAATAATTGTATTTATTATTATTAGACTGACTCTATACTACTGGTGCCATAGGGGCTTTCTGACACAGCACTGCATTTTGGGAAATGTAGTCGAGGGCAGGGCCTTTTGTATTCTTCGCCTTCCCAAACTACATTTCCCAGAATGCTTTGTTCTCCGTCTTCTGCCCATTAACTTTGCTAGTCCCACCCGCAGTGTCTTTCTTATAGCGATCAGGCCAAAGAAGAACAGGATTGATTTTTAAAGCACTTGATGTTCTCTTGGCTTTACCAAAGTTGCTTAATGTTTATACTGAAAATTAAACTGACCTTGGGAGGCATCCGAATGTTACAGAATCTGAATGAAAATGATTGGTGAGTGTTTCCATTTCTAAATTCTCCCCCTGCATGTTTCTAATAATGATTCGTATGCACAAATTTAACATATTTGATCTGAAGTATTTATTTATTTATTTACTTACTTCATTTCTATTCCGCCCTAATCACCCCGCAGGGGACTCAGGGCGGATTACAATGTACACATTACATTTAGACAAACAAACACACAAGACAGACAGAGGCAATTTAACATCTGGCCACCAGGGGGAGCTGTCGTACTCCTTCATTCCTCAGCGTGTTTCCTGGAGATCTTTTTATGGCTTCGTAAATCAGTTAAAATTAGCCTCCCCACTAAGTGGTACCTTAATTTCCTATTTGACAGATGCAACTGTCGTTCGGATTGCAAAGGTCGACAACAGGCTACACAATAGGTCGAGAGCCCACCTCGACTCGGGCAAGCCTCGAACTCATGACCTTCGGGTCAGTAGAGATCTTATGCAGCTGACACCCAGCCAGCTGCGCCACATTCCCGGAATTAAAAACAAAATTATGCACAACCCTAGTAAATACTTTTTGTTCAGCCTCTGAGATTCCTCTGATTCAAAATCTCCCTGAAAGATCAATCAGCTTCTTACCTTGAGTCATCATTTCCTCGCGATTTGGCAAATCCTAAAACAGGTGGGTCAAAACAAGGCGTTAGTTGGAAGTTCTGGGAAAGAAAGGGTGTCATGTAGTACACAATGTGACTTGGCTTTTTAAAGAAATCTTGGTCTATGATTTTTTTTAAATCCCCTAAAATGAACCAGCATTCTTTTTCAAAGCCACTGAAAACACGACTCCTTAATGGCCCCATACCTCCAAAAGATGAACCATGTTTCCAAAGCGGTCAAAATTAATTCAGTCAATAGCTTAAAAAAACATAAGAAGGAAGGAAAACAAATCAAGTTAGTTCAGGTAATAGAATATAACAATTAAATTGGCAAAAAGGATTCTGGAAGACACTTTGTCTGGGCAAATTGCAATGCTGGGTTGGTGCTTTAAGCAGGAATAAAGCAGTACGTTCTGCAGTTAAATCCCTCCAAAGTAGAAGAAGAAACATTTAGGACAGCCAGTGTCCTAAATACTAGACTACTAGAGAATTAAGGAATTCACTACTAGAGAATTAAGGAATAGTGCACTGACAATTTTGGAATTGTTGCTCTGATTGTAGGTAATATATGAATCTCAACAACTACAACTCCCAAGTGACAATATCAACCCCTCCACCGAATCCCACCAGTCTTCAAACTTGGACAAATCGGGTATTTGTGGCAAATTTGGTCCAGTGAACGAAAATATATCCTGCATATCAAAATTCCAGTTATGAAGTAGCAACGAAAATAATTTTATGGTTAGGGGTCACCACAACATGAGGAACTGTATCAAGGGATTGCGGCATTAGGAAGGTTGAGAAACACTGATATAGATAGATGTTCAGTAATAATAATAATAATTATTATTATTTATACCCCGCCACCATCTCCCCAATGGGGACTAGGGGCGCCTAACATGGGGCCAAGCCCTGCTAACACAGTAAAATACAAAATACAAAGCAAAATAGATCAGAAATAATAATTAAAAGAAAAAATACACTTACAATAATGTGCTTGGCCGACTTAGCGGCCGAGTGGGTTGCGAAGCGGGGTTGCCCTCGCCGCCATTTTGCGGAGAGATGCAGGGGTTTCTCCTTCCCAGAAGCCCCTGGGGTGGCGGGAAGGTTTCCCGCCACCAAATGCCGGCCGGCCAATGACGGGGCTGGCCCCGCCTTGCCCCCTCTTTGCGCCGGCTGGCCTGCACTTCTGCCTGGGCAGCCTATTTAAGGCCGCCCGGGGCTGCCCAGGCTGCACGTGGGGGCCAGCTCTGTGGGGGCCACCCCCCTGGGGTGCCGAGTTTCTGTGGACAGGCATTGGGCCGCTCGCACCCCAGGCTTGGATACGCCTTTGGACATTTGTGGGGGCTGTACGACCCTGATCCAGGACCCATGCGTGGCCGCCAACCCTTTGTTCCTGTTTTCAATAAATGAGTTGTGGCCATTTTCATCCAACCACTTGTGTCTGTGTTATTGTCCTTGGCGCGAGGTTTGTCACCCTTGCACACGCAAAAACTGAAATGATACAGGAAATTCATACACAAGAACCAAATAGGATGGGCAGGCCAAGTGGACACAATAAAATAATAAAAACCCTGGGTGAGATAGGAGATAGCAAATGAGGGGGTCCAAGAAAATGAAAGAGTGGGGACAGACTTTCAGTTGAGGATGGAGGGGAAGTGCATCTTAGGGGAACACTGGGTGGAGAACACAACTGTAGGGGATGGTCACTCTGCAAAGGCACGATGGAAAAGCCAGGTCTTCAGATTTTTCTTAAAGTCTGCTAAGGAGGGGGCTTGCCTAATCTCACCAGGTAGAGAGTTCCAAAGATGGGGAACTCTATCTTGAGTCCAGAAAGACTCAAGATATCTTACAATGAAAATATATCCAAAACTTGTTTTAATGTGACCGCAACCGGAAGTGCTTCTCAACCTCCGGAGCTGCAGAGAATTCTGATAGAAGCCCCAGTCTTGATGGGCGATGGCTAAATGTTCCGGATGTTAACATCCAAACTATCTGAAAGACCAAAGGCCGAGAACCACGAGAATCACCAACCATGAGATTCCTCTACCTAAATGCGGCACCGTTTTCTGCCAGCTGCACCTCAAAAGTGACGGAGAAGCCTAAACCGTTTGCGGACAAAACAGAAGAGGAGAAAACTCCAACAGCAGGGAAAGGCTATAAAAATTAGATGGATCTGTATTGTAAGTAATAAACATCATTTTTCAAAAGAAGTTTCAACACAATGTCACCATGTTTTGCAATTTTATGGAGATTGAAATCACCCTGGCAAAACGATTGAGCAATTATCATCACACGCAACAAAACGTCCGTGCCGTTCACAGAAGAGATTGATAACAGACAGAACTGGCAGCCTACAATTAGATGTTTCACCTCAGGCTGCTACATAATCCCTAAAAGACAGGACGTGTATTTGCTCAAATCCCCCCAACGGCTTCCCAGAAAATGGAGAGATAAAAGGAGGAAAGGGAATCTATGTACCGGTGCCCGCGTGTTGATGACTGTCCTGTCCACCTGAGGCTTCCTTTTATTCCCCTCTTTGCGTTCCATGGAGCTGAGGAGTTTCTCTGCCTCTGCGATGACTTCCGCCTGGGCTGGGATTGTCGAACTCAAGGCTTGAATCATGTTGGCTGGAAACAGTAGGAAAGACAAACCAATCACTGGAACAGCATAGGCTTCCGGACAAAATTGGGAGCCAGTGTCTTGTGGGGCCAGGAAGCTTATTTCTATTGTCTCAGAAGCGGATATCTCACAGCTTTGCCACAGAGCCCCCAGAGCAGCCAACAAGCACAAAACAAATAAGCCAAAAAAACATGTCAATAAACATTAAAAAACTAAAAGTTTAAGAATACAAGAAACAGAGCAGGAAGATTAAATGGTGTTCCAATTGCATGGCTGAATGTTGGGAAGGAGAAGCAATCTTTGCCTAGCACCAAAGGGAAAGTGAGCTTATGCAAGTACAGCAAGAAACAACCTTTGCCAGCTAACACCTCCCAACAAAGGATTCCCCCAGGCAGGAAGCAGCCAGGCTTTGAAGCTGCAAGGCTATTCAATGCTAATCGGACTGGACAACTCACAGCAACCCAATGTAGAAAATTCACCTTTTTTTCATAATATTGGAATGCAGTACTTCTAAATAAGGTTAGGCATATTTTGCAATTTTGGTGATCATTTCCGCTCTCTTGTCAACCCCTCTCCGCCGAAGTCAACAATGACACTGAAATACAACACCGCCTGAGCTCTGCGAGTGCAGCATTCTTCCAAATGAAGCAGAGAGTGTTTGAGGACCAGGACATCCATAGGGATACCGAGGTGCTTGTTTACAAAGCCATTGTCCTCCCAACCCTGCTATACGCCTGTGAAATGTGGACTGTCTACAGATGTCATATGCAACTCCTGGAACGATTCCATCAGCGCTGCCTCCGAAAAATCCAGCAAATCTCTTGGGAAGACAGGCGGACAAATATCAACATGCTACAAGAAGCAAAGCCAGTGGAGAAAGACTCAAGACACCAGCACTGAAGTGATGCTCCTCCGCCATCAACTCCGCTGGACAGGCCACATTGTCTAAATGCCTGATCACCGTATCCCAAAGCAGATACTCTACTCCAAACTCAAGAACATAAAACGGAAAGTTGGTGGACAGCAAAAGAGCTTTTAAGATGGGCTTAAAGCCAACCTCAAAAACTGTGGCATATACACCGAGAACTGGGAAGCCCTGGCCCTTGGGAGCTCTAACTTGAGGTCAGCTGTGACCAGCAGTGCTTCAGAATTCAAAGAGGCACGAATGGAGGGCAAAAGGGAGAAACGTGCCAAGAGTAAGGCACGCCAAGCCTACCCCAACCGGGACTGCCTTCTTTCTGGAAACCGTTGTCCTCACTGCAGGAGAACATGCGGATCAAGAATACGGCTCTACAGCCACCTACGGACCCACTGCCAAGACACCACATCTGGAAGACAATCATCCTTGAGCTACAAGGGATCGCCTAATTGAAAATAATTTTAAATGGGAATATAGTGCATCTTTTGTGTAATATGTTGCCTTAGAACAGTGATTTTCAACCAGTGTCCCGCGGAACACTAGTGTGCCGTGAGAGATCATCAGGTGTGAGGTGGGAAATTACAGTGGAGAGAGAGAGAGAGAGAGAGAGAGAGAGAGAGAGAGAGAGAGAGAGAGAGAGAGAGCCTAACAGGAAACTTCAGGAAGCAGAAGTGAGGCTTTCCTGGCCGAACCAGCAATGCCAGCCAGCCTGGCTGCAGTCAGGGAGAGCCCTTGGCATCCAGAACTTTCCTCCCTCCCTCTCTCCTGCCCTTCCTTCCTTCCCTCTCTCTGCGCGCCAAGGGCTACCTGGCCGGGCTGCGGCTCCTCCTGCTTCCTGGCTCCTGGGCATTCTTCTGCCCTCCTCCCCTCCGGCAGTAAGGAGGAAGAGAAGAAGGAGTCGGAGGGAGCTGCCCACGTCCGACCCCGCTCCCAGAGGCTTGAAGCGAGGCTTTCTGCCCTCTAGCCCCTCCGCGCCGGGGAAGGGGAGCAACCCCTCATCTCCTGGCCTCTCCTGGCTGGGCTCTGGGTTCGCTGCAGAGCAGAGGAGAGGCTGGCATGCGCAACTCCACAGCCCAGCTTGGTTCCTTCCCGATATGGCCCCAAGGTGACAGCAGGGAAGCCGAAGGGACGCGGAGGTGGGGGGAGGAGGCATTCATGGGGGGGCTGAACCCCCATGAGCTGGGGGTGGCGATGGCTGCGAGCCTCCACCACACTTTGTTCCGAGGCTCGGAGCCACCCCGTGTGCTCAATTCCTATTTGTCCTCCTCAGCCGAGCCCACGTGCGCTTCAGCCACTCAGCGCAGCCCTCCCCCGTGGGACGGTGACGGGCCTCCTGTGCGTGGGCCTCGCGGGGGGGGGGGTGGCAGAAGCAGTGGCATCACGAGGGGGGTGACAGTTATTAAAATGACAGAGTGTCATTTTGTGTCATTTTGGTTGGTGGTGTGCCCCCAGGATTTTGTAAATGTAAAAAATGTGCCGTGGCTTAAAAAAGGTTGAAAACACTGCCTTAGAAGACTGAAACATCTCACATGGATCTATCCATGTCAGCATTTTTGTGGGGGATTCCTGTTTTTTTATTATTATTATTGTCTTACTATCATTCTTTTCCCAACCGCAACTGCATGTTGAAGAGCTCTGTGCGATTTTTCTGGCTCTCTGGTTTCGGACCACCTACTTCAGAAGACACTTTGAGATTGCAAACACTGAATTATTTGCACAAAGGCGTTTCGAATGAAAATAACTGTCAAGATGCCCAGAAAGCTTTTAAATTTTTGATTTCTGGGAGAACACTGGCTTCCTTCAATTTCGAAGGCAATTTTGACAAAACAGAAAACAGATAAATCAAAGGGTGGCGGAGAGCAGAACTTTCAGGTGCGGCAGCAATCTTCTTGTTTCCTTCTGATCAAAT
Source organism: Anolis apletophallus (assembly GCA_030556195.1). Classification (NCBI taxonomy): domain Eukaryota; kingdom Metazoa; phylum Chordata; class Lepidosauria; order Squamata; family Anolidae; genus Anolis; species Anolis apletophallus. Next base: position 17,330,416 of record JARBWK010000013.1, read on the forward strand.
AAGCGAACATTCGTTATCATACGTCTCCACCATCACGCCGAAATAAAGCAGTATTCCAATCAATCATCTGCTGTTTTTAAAACACCTTACACTGAGCGTTTCCTCCTCTAAATTCCACTTGCAAGGGCCTGGAAATGAATAATTGCAGATTGCAGTTTGCTAGCCATCTAGATTTGCTGGAGACAAAGGCTGGTCGTTTCTTATTTAACAATACAACAAGTGTAAATATAAACACATAATTGAACATCGATGGAAATTAGCGGCCACAGAGTTAGCATCACCAACGCAGAAAGAGCTACAGTGATGGTTTATTTTCCATAGAATCAATCTAGGGATTGGCAGTTTAGCGAAGGGCATTCAACCCAAGCTTTTGAGTATTTCGCCAAACTATAAGTCCCATAGAACAGAACTAAAGCAGTTAAAAGTCCAAGGTTGGCGTAATGGGTAAAATCCTTGAACTGTTGCTGACCTAAGGGTTCTGCGTATTTGTTTGTCATTGTTATTCCACTGTATAAAAGCACTAAGCTCCTGGTGAGCTGCTGAACTTGCTGACCGAAAGGTCGCCGGTTCAAATCCGGGGAGTGGGGTGAGCTCCCACTGTTAGCCCCAGCTTCTGCCAACCTGGCAGTTTGAAAACATGCAAATGTGAGTAGATCAACAGGCACCACTTTGGTGGGAAGGTAATAATAATACATAATACACTTTATTTATATTCCGCTCTTCTCACCCCGAAGGGGACTCAGGGCGGATTACAGGTACACATACTTAGCAGACAATCCCTGCCATTTCCACATACAGACATATAGACAAACAGAGGCAAACTCTGGCTACCAGGAGGAGCCGACGCACTCCTCATCTCTCAGCGTTCCCAGCGTCCCTTATTGTTCCTTCCGCATTCCTCAGCGTTCCAGTCAAAATGTGCTTCCCCAATTAATGTGCTACCTTAATCTCCTACTTGACAGATGCAACTGTCTTTTGGACTGCAAAGGTCGTCAGCAGGTTACACTTAAAGGTCAAGCACCCACCTCGACCCAGGCAGGCCTTGAACTCATGACCTACTGGTCAGAGAGATCTTATGCAGCTGACACTTAGCCAGCTACGCCACATTCCCGGTGCTAACTGTGCTCCATGCAGTCATGCTGGCCACATGACCAAGGAGGCGTCTATGGACAACACCAGTTCTTCGGCTTAGAAATGGAGATGAGCACCAATCCCCAGTTGGACATGACCGGATTTAATGTCAGGGGAAAACCTTTACCTTTATCTAAAACATCGAATATTTGCCTATCTATGTATGTTGTAATTCATTCTGAGTCCATTAGGGAGATGGAGCAGAATATAAATAAAATGTTGTTATTGTGCTATTATTATTATTATTGGCCCCCCGTTTATGTACTGTCTGTCTTTGTTAATTATATAACAGCATTGGATGCTTGCTGAATATGTGTGCTATAATCCACCCTGAATCCCCTCGGAAAGATAGGGTGGAATATAAATAAATTTTATTTATTTATTTATTTGCAGTATTTATATTCCGCCCTTCCCACCCCACTCCGACCCAGGCTGGCTTTGAACTCATGATCTCACGGTCAGTAGTGATTTAATGCAGTTGGCTACTAACTAGCTGAGCCACAGCCCGGTTCCCCCTACAGCCTGGTGTGAATGGGCTATAAGTTTCGCTATGGCCAACATCTGGTCCAGAGAGCAGTTAATAACTCTGCCTCCATCAACACTGTCATATAATATGTGATGTTATCTTATGTGATATATTCAATAATGTTTAATGATTTATCAGGGAAGGGTCAATTTTGATGTTTTATGCTGTTTTTTATCAATGGCATTGAATTGTTGCAAACACTGTGAACCGTCCTGAGTCCCCTTCGGGGTTGAGACAGGCAGGATACAAATACTGTAAAATAAATCATAAATAATCATAAATAATTCAGCTTGGAACGTCACAATGTGGTCAGTGTAGACCAGGCTTGGTCAAAGTTCGGCCCTCCAAGTGTTATGGACTTCAACTGCCACAATTCCTAAGAGACTCAGCCCTCCCCCAGCTACTTTGTTAACATTTGCAACAGCTGCAGAGCTGTTTGGGCTGGAAGTCAGCCTGAAGAAAACGGAAGTCCTCTACCAGCCGACACCACAGGAAGAACACCATCATCCCCATCGCCAGCATAGGCACATCTGTGCTTAAACTGTTCAGCAGTTCACCTTCCTGGGAAGCATCATCTCTTCAGACACGAGGATTGATAAAGAGATAGATCACAGATTAGCAAAGGCATATAGTGCATTCGGAAGGCTTCACAAAAGAGTCTGGAGCAACAAGCACCTGAGGCAAAGCACCAAAATCAGTGTGTACAGAGCTATCGTGCTGTCTATTCTCCTTTATGGGTCTGAAACATGGGTCACCTATTGCCAACACCTACGACTCCTCAAACGCTTTCATCAGCGCTGTCTTCGCACAATCCTAAATATACACTGGACCGACTATGTGACTAATGTCGCTGTCCTTGAGCAAGCAGGGATCACCAGCATTGAGGGCATGCTATTGAGAAACTCAGCTGCGCTGGGCAGGGCACGTCTCTAGGATGGAGGACCACTGGAGACGCACTATCCACAATGCTGCAGCCTCTTTCGAGAAGACACGCCGAATGGGTCTCGAAGAGAAACAACAACGTAGAAAGAACCACAACTTGGAAATAACATCACCCAAGGAGACTTTCTGCTGTGCTTTCTACAACCGAACTTGCCTATCTCAGATTGGCCTTTTTAGTCATCAACGTGCTTGTAAAAAGTGTGGGATGAGTCCTTCCTAATAATCTTCATTCGCGAAGTAATGCCGAAATTGGTTTTAGGTGGAGGATTTAGTCCCAATTGGGTGCATTGGTGGGATTTTCAGCACTCTTGACTACTCTCTACTTTCATTACTTTCATCACCACCTGACATCCATCGGGAAGTAGCAGCCAGTAATGAAAGGACCAAGGCATTGACATATCTGGCCCACCTTCTGTTCAGATATCAGCCAGCATGCCATGTTGGTGGTGGCCCCCTGACTCAGGGAAATCAGACAGGCTCCTATTTTGTCCTCTTTCCAGAGACAACTAAAAACCTGGATGTTCCGGTGTGCTTTCAATTAAGCAGTCCACCAGTAATTTTTCCCTGTTGCTACTTTAAGTTCAGCACTTTATGTTTGGACTCTTATCATCCATCTCAACACTTTTGTTGACACTATTCTCAGCCCTGTCTACTTGACTGTTGCACTTTCTTTGCACCCCCTTTAGGATACATTGCACTCATGGAGCCTGAACCTCACCTATGTTCTTTCTCAGCCATATTGTTTTGATATTGGTTAACATTGTATATTTTATATGATGTTTTTAATTGGTTGTGTCCTATTTGTAATTTTTGGACTTGTCCCTTGTAAGCCGCCCCGAGTCCCCTTGGGGACATGATTGGCAGGGTATAAAAATAAAATTATTATTATTATTATGATACAGTTAGTGAACTTGAGACTCCATGGCCTCTTGCTGGGCCCACTTTTGACCGGTTTCGACCACTGGATGCAGAGGCTATCGATAGGATTGTAGCTGCAATTAGGTCAACCACATGCTCCCTCAATCCGTGCTCCTCCTGGCTTGTGAAATCTTGCCTGGAGGGGTTACGTGGTCCTCTGTCGAATAAAATCAACACCTCCCTTGAGCAAGGAGTGTTTCCAGAGGGATTAAAAGAGGCTGTGGTTTCTCCATTGCTGAAAAAAACAGGTTTAGATCCTTCGGTCCCTTCCAATTACTGCTCAGTCTCAAATTTACCGTTTCTGGGCAAGGTGATTGAGAGGGCAGCAATTGAGTAGTTGCAGACCTTCCTAAATGACACAGCCTGGCTAGATCCCTTCCAGTCCGGCTTCCGTTCAGGACATGGGACGGAGATGGTCCTGGTCTCCATCTCAGATCAGCTACGTTGCCAGCTAGATCAAGGCAGATTGGCGCTGCTTGTGTTATTGGACCTTACGGCAGCATTTGATACAGTCGACTACGATCTTTTGACTCATCGCCTTGCCGTGGCCGGGGTGAGGGGGACAGCCTTAAATTGGCTGTCTTCCTTCCTCCGGAACCGGCTACAACGAGTGAGGAGGGGAGAAGTGGTCTCAGAGGGTTCCCCCTTAGTTTGTGGGGTTCCCCAGTGGGCCATTCTTTCTCCTCTGTTATTCAATATCTATATGCAACCACTTGCTCAGCTGGTACGTAGCTTTGGGATTCAGTGTCACCAGTACGCTGATGACACTCAGCTCATTCTGAAGATGGAAGGCCGGCCCAAATCCGTACCCGATAATTTCCATCTTTGCCTTGAAGCCGTTACTGGATGGCTGAGAGCCAGTAGGTTGAAGGTGAATCCAGCGAAGACAGAGATCCTTTGGCTGGGTCCTCCGGGTGGTAGGGATGTCCAGCATCCAACCCTGGATGGCGTGGCACTATACCCGTCATCATCAGTAAAAAGCCTTGGAGTCCTTTTAGACCCTCTGCTGTCAATGGAGGCCCAGGTCTCCACTGTCAGCCCAGTGGCGTTTTTCCATCTTTGACAGGCTAGGAGGCTGGCCCCGTACTTGTCCCGGCATGATCTCACCACGGTGATCCAAGCTACGGTTATCTCAAGGTTAGACTACTGTAATGCTCTCTACATTGGCCTGCCTCTGACAGTGACCCAGAAACTCAAGTTGGTGCAGAATGCCGCAGCCTGGCTGCTCGCGGGAGTTCCTGTGAGCTGCCATATTACACCGATCTTGCGGGAACTGCACTGGCTTCCAATTGAGTACTGGATCACTTTCAAAGTGCTAGTCTTAACTTTCAAGGCCCTGTATGGTCTGGGGCCAGTGTACCTGAGGGAGTGCCTTATCCCATACTGTCCCACAAGATCACTGCGATCTGAAGAGCAGAACCTCCTAGTCATGCTCAGTGTGAAATTGTACCATCTGACCGCAACTCGGAGAAGGGCGTTCTCCAGTATTGCTCCAGTTCTTTGGAATGCGTTACCTCCTGAAACTCGAGCTTTGTGAAATTTGCTAGCTTTTTGTAAAGCCTGTAAGACCACTCTGTTTAAGCAGGCTTTCGAGTCCTAATACACAGGTTAAATTGTATTTAATTGTAACTGTTTTTATCGCTTTTATTGTACTGCTTTGTTCTGAGTGTAAACCGCCCCGAGCCAATTGGGAGTGGCGGTTGATAAATCTAATAAATAAATAAATAAATAAATATTATTAGAAACACAAGATGAGTCCACAGCAGACAAGATCACTCCGCTGGCTGTTGTATTGGCTCACACGTCGGACACTTCCCAAGTGCCTAGGACTCTGTGAAGTATCGGCAAATAATGCGTGCAGATCCCAGTAAGGTGGCCTTCTGCAGCTGGCAGATGGTAATTTTGTCAGCGCCGATTGTCTTTAAGTGCAGGCCAAGGTCTTTAGGCACTGCACCCAGTGTGCCCATCACCACTGGGACCACCTTGACTGGCTTATGCCAGAGTCTTTGCAGTTCGATCTTGCAAAGGATGGTAATAACTAGATGCTCTGGGCTTGCAACTCCTATCCAGAATGCTAAAGGATTATGGAATTTGCATCCCAAACAACATAATGAGGCTTTACTTACTAACTTCATCCACGTTCTGAAGGAACCGCTGCAAATCCGGCTCCGTTTCCGAATTAGCCATCTTGACCCCCAAATGTAGAAGATAGAAGCCTGCATGGAGAGAGAACAAGAAGGGAGTTATTTTCCAGTGTTTGAAGCTTGCCACCTCGTGGGTGATTGAGCATTACACTATGTGACAACATTTGGAAAGAAAAATCTGCTCCTGGTTTGAAAGTGTGATTTTTTGTTTAATTGTGCAATCCTCACTTTGAAAGTAGTTGTTCTCCTCCAGAAACTTCGCTTTCATGGCCAACACAAATTATACTGATTTGGTTTGAAATAGAGATCGGTAATAAAAAAAACCCTAGCTCACAGAATGTTTATCCCATTCGGACGGGTATGGGCAAATTTTGGCCCTCCGGGTGTTTTGGACTTCAACTCCCACAATTCCTAACAGCCTGGTCTTTCCTTACTCATTACCTCCCTTCCTCTTTCTCCTTCCATCCTTCCCTTTCACCTTTGTGTCCTTCCCTCTCTCCATCTTTCTCCTTCCTTCCCTTTTGTCTTTCCTTCCTTCTTCCCTCCCTCCCTCTTTCTCCTTCCATCCTTCTACTTTTTCATCCTTCCTTCCCTCTTTCCTCCCTTTCTCCCCTCTTTCTTTCCTTCCTTCCTTTTCCCTTCCTACCTTCCAACTTTCCCTCCTTCCCTTTTGTCTTTTCTTCCTCCTTACCTCCCTCCCTCTTTCTCCTTCCATCCTTCCCTTCTACCTTTTCGTCCTTCCATCCCTCTTTCCTCCCTCTCTTCTTTTCCTCTTCCTTCCCTTTCCTTTCCTTCCTTCTCTCTTTCCGCCCCTCCCTCCCTCCCTTCCCTATTTCTTTTCCTTCCTTCCTTCCTTCCTTTCCTTTTTCCTTCCACCCTTCCATCTTTCCCTCCTTCCCTCCCTTTTGTCTTTCCTTCCTCCTTACCTTCCTCCCACTTTCGCCTTCCATACTTCCTCCATTTTGTCCTTCCTTCCTTGCCTCTTTCTTCTCTCTCTCCCTCTTTCTCCTTTCTTTCTTCCTTCTCTTTTGTCTTTCCTTTATCTTTCCCATCCTTCCATCTTTCTCTTCCTCATTTATTCCTACGTTCTTTTTCTTCCTCCTTCCCTTCCATCCTTTATTCCTTCCCTCTATCCTAACTCCCTCCTTTCCTCTCTCCTTCCTTCCTTCCTTCCTTCCTTCCTTCCTTCCTTCCTTCCTTCCTTCCTTCTCTTTTGCCTTCCCTTCCTTCTGTCCTCCCCCTCCCTCCTTTCCCTTCCTTCCTTCCTTCTTTCCCTTCCCTCCCTCACTCCCGTCCACCTTTCCCTCCTTCCTTCCATTTTGTCTTTTCTTCCTCCTTACCTCCCTCCCTCTTTCTCCTTCCATCCTTCCCTTCTACCTTTTCATCCTTCCTTCTTTCCTCCCTCTCTTCTTCTTTCTCCTTCCTTCCTTCCTTCCTTCCCTTTTGTCTTTCCTTCCTTCTCTCTTTCCTCCCTCCCTCCTCTTTCTCTTCCTTCCTTCCCTTTTCCTTCCTCCCTTCCATCTTTCCCTCCTTCCCTCACTTTTGTCTTTCCTTCCTCCTTACCTCCCTCCTTCTTTCTCCTTCCAGCCTTCTCTTCCTCCATTTCATCCTTCCTTGCCTCTTTTCTCCCTTTCTTCCTTCCCTTTTGTCTTTCTTTCCTTTTGTCCTTCTTTTTTCCCCTTCCTTCCATCCTTCTCTTCCTCATTTCTTCCTTCTCTTTTTTCTTCCTCCTTTCTTCCTTCCATCCTTCCTTCCTTCCGTCTTTTCTTTCTTCCCTCTTTTCTCCCTCCCTCCTTCCCTCCCTCCCTCCTTCCCTCCCTCCCTCCTTCCCTCCCTCCCTCTTTCTCCTTCCTTCCTTCCTTCCCACTCTTACATCCTTCATCCGGCAGCCAGTCCTCCTAGAAGGGAGTACTAGCATACGGCCAAGTTAGAAAGTGTGCCCATGCCTGGTCTAATACATTACGGAACATTGACTCAATACAGACTGACTTCATACTGCAGCGTACTGACACTGAGTTTACAATAACACTGACAATTGCTTACTGTAGTGACTGACTTCTAAACTGTACTGTAGGTAATGGCACAGGATTTCCTCTGACATTAAGTCCAGTCGTGTCCGACTCTGGGTCTTGGTGCTATCTCAATTCCTAAACTGAAGAGCCGGCATTGTCCATAGACTCCATTTTAGAAGTCAGTACAAGACCGTACAATTTAGGATCCCCCGGTGGTGCAGTGGGTTAAACCGCTGAGCTTCTGAACTTGCTGACCAAAAGATCTTAGGTTCAAATCCAGGGAGCGGCGTGAGCTCCTTCTGTCAGCCCCAGCTTCTGCCAACCTAGCAGTTTGAAAACATGCAAATGTGAGTAGATCAATAGGTACCGCTCTGGCAGGAAGGTAATGGCACTCCATGCAGTCATGCCAGTGGCCACATGACCTTGGAGGTGTCTATGGACAGCGCCGGCTGTTCAGCTTAGAAGTGGAGGTGAGCACCGACCCCCAGAGTCAGACACAACTGGACTTAATATCAGGGGACAACCTCAACCTACACATATATATTTATTTATTTTTATTTATTTATTTCTTCGATTTTAAACTGCCACTCCCAGAGGCTTGGGGCGGTTTACAACGAAGAATACCAAAACATCAAGCAATAAAACAATGATTAAAATTTCAAACATCAGTCAAAAGCCTGTCTGAACAAGTGTGTTTTTTACATATTCTGCGGAAAGAACTTAGGTCTCACAGAGCCCGAATTTCAGGCGGCAGAGAATTCCATAGCACCGGGCCTAAGATGGAGAATGCCCTTTGTCAGGTTGCCGTTAGGTGGAAAGATCTAATACTGAGGTCCAATAACACAAGCAGTGCTGATCTGCCTTGATCAAGTTGGCAACGTAACTGGTCTGTGATGGAGACCAAGACCGTCTCCGTCCCGTGCCCCATACAGAAGCTGGACTGGAAGGGATTTAGTCAGGCTGTGTCATTTAGGAAAGTCTGCAACTGCTCCATTGCTGCCCTCTCAATCACCTTACCCAGAAACGATAGATTCGAAACAGGTCAGTAATTGGAGGGAATCGAGGGATCTAATCCTAGTTTTTTCAGCAGTGGAGAGACCACAGCCTCTTTTAACCCCTCTGGAAAAGTTCCTTGCTCAAGGGAGCTATTTATTATCTTCAACAGAGGGCCACGTAGACCCTCCAGGCAAGGTTTTACTAGCCAGGAGGGGCACGGGTTGAAAGAGCATGTGGTCGATCGAGATGCAGTAACAATCCTATCGACAGCCTCTGCGTCCAGTGGTTGGAAACCGTTGAAGGTGGGCCCAGCGAGTGGCCACAGAGTCTCAAGTTCGCTCACTGTATCAATTGTGGCTGGAAAATCCCTGTGGAGGGTCAAGATCTTGTCTGCAAAATGACTCTGAAAAACCTCAGCAGTAAGGGCCTGATCATCATTGATGGGATGGTAGTGACCATCGTCAACGACCGAATTATCTTAAATAATTGTGCCGGGCGTGAGTCAGCAGACGCTATCAAGGTTGCATAATGTAATTCACACACAAAACACATATACATACACAGACTGGGCCACAGCAACGCGTACACAATAAGAAAACAGTATTAGCATTCTATAATATCATATATTATCAGCAGTCATTATATTTAATGTATTAGCATTATTGTATTGCATTATTATTATTATATTGTATTCATTATATTGTTATCAATATTATATATACACACACACACACACACACACACAATGTATTACATATTCAGCTTAGCACAATAGTAGTATTCTACATTACTATATGGTACTATACCACTAGACTGCACTGTATTATTAATACATCTATTATTAATTTATTATTATTAATTTATTATTAATATATAATGTATTATTAATACATCTAATACAGAATATACAATGAGGATCTCAGAATGGAACTTTCCCTTTTGCAAAGAGCACTCTTTCCCAAGCTGTTGTTTTCCTCCAATGTTTTGGACTCAATTTCCCAGGATTCCTAGCCCTTGGCCAAACGGACTAGGACTTCTGGGAGTTGAAGTCCAAAAGACCTGGAGAGCCAATGCTTGCTTGGTGGAAGAGAACTCCCATTCCCTTCAGAAGGAGTGAGAGGGGCAGAGAATAGAGGAACGAGAGAAGAGAGCCTACTTCTAAGCGCAGGGGCCTCCAAATAACTCGAGGCAGGCCGCTCCTTTCCCTTTCTTTGTCTAGCGTCCAAGAATCTCCATGGCAACCGCCTTAGAGTACACTGGCGAGGGGCGTGGCCATGCAAATACGGCACGCTAGAAGTAAAAGACTCTACATTCGCCCCTTGCAGCAGGGGGCGCGGCCATGCAAAAGAAGCAAGTTAGAAAGAGGGACTGTGTTCGCCTTTTTACGCGTGGGGGGCGTGGCTATGTAAATGAGGCGGTTTAGGCTCTGCGTTCGTCCCTTTTGCACCAGAGGGCGTGGCTATGCAAATGAGGCAGACTAGAAAGAGGAGGGATTCTGCGTTCGCCCCTTGTAGGGCGTGGCTATGCAAATAAGGCAGGTTGGAATGAAGAGGAACCCTGCGTTCGTCCCTTTTTCGCTAGAGGGCGTGGCTATGCAAATGAAGCAGACTAGCAGGAGGGATTCTGCGTTCGTCCCTTGTTGGGCGTGGCTATGCAAATAAGGTAGATTGAAATGAAGCGGAACCCTACCCTACGTTCGTCCCTTTTTTATCAGAGGGCGTGGCTATGCTAATGAGGCAGACTAGAAAGAGGTGGGATTCGGCATTCGCCCCTTGTAGGGCGTGGCTATGCAAATAAGGCTGGTTGGAATGAGGAGGAAACCTGCGTTCGTCCCTTTTTCGTCAGAGGGCGTGGCTATGCTAATGAGCAGACTAGAAAGATGAGGGATTCTGCATTCGCCCCTTGCAGGGCGTGGCTATGCAAATAAAGCAGGTTGGACTGAAGGGGAACCTTTGCGTTCGTCCCTTTGTGCACCAGCGGGCGTGGCTATGCAAATAAACAGACTAGGGACTCCGCGTTCTCTTATGTAAATGAGGCAAGTTGGAAAACGGAGTTGGGGCGTGGCTATGAAAATAAACTGGCTAGAAATAGAAGGGTCTGCGCTCGCCCTTGCGGAGGGGGCGTGGCTATGCAAATGAGGCAGACCTGGAAAAAAAAAGGGAGCCAAACGGCTGGTTTTTCCGTTGGCGGGGGAGCGCTCTGCGCATGCGCGTGACCGTTATTTTTTTTTCAAATTGGCCAACTGACAGTTTGGGAAAACAGCAAAACTAAAGCATTCCACAGGAAAGCAACCATGTCACCTTGGGGGAAAAAAGACATACGAACCTATGTCATCCTCAAAGGATAGCAGAATATGAATAATAATTACTATTAATAAGGACAATTAAAAATACATTTATATTTATATCTTGAGGCCAAGCAGCACTTTGCTTTTAGAAGCCGTGGACTAGGCCATAAATTGAGCCAGAATTTGTGATAACAAGACTCTTAAAAACCAGTTCATTCCATTGCTTTTATGCAGAGTTCAAAAATCACCTCACAAATATACCTGCCACTTGATACGTTTCTGTGGCTTTCAGGCATTTATTTGTTTTGAGGGAAATCATTTCTCGGAGAAGGCGATACGACTCCAGTCAGAAACAAGACAACAGGGACCAAAATGGCAAATTTCGCTCTCGCTCCTTAGGATGTGTTTAAATATCTGTGGCTTTGTTGTAACTGTAATTCAACTCCCAAAAGTAACCAGTTACATTGAACACTGTTCTTTGTTAACTCCTTATTTGAAAGCCTTGGTCTAAAATGGCCGTATTGTTAGCATTGTGAGTGGATGAAGCTCAAAGATGGGCTCAAAGCCAACCTTAAAAGCTCTGGCATAAACACAGAGAACTGGGAAGCCCTGGCCCTTGAGCGCTCTAGCTGGAGGTCAGCTGTGACCAGCAGTGCTGTGGAATTTGGAGAGGGCCAAGAGGAAAGCGTGTCAAGCCAACCCCAACGGGACGGCTTTCCGACTGGAAACCAATGCCCTCACTGCGGGAGAACATGCAGGTCAAGAATAGGGCACTATCTTTGCACCTTTACTTTGGAAGAAGGTCAACGTTTTCTGGCCTGCCTTGGGCATCAATTGCTCTACATTCCCTTGCAAAAAAAACCCGATGGGATATTTCTAACATTCTCAAAAGTAATTTGAAGACATTCCACTAGATGGAAGTGTTTGCTCATCTAAAGACTACTCTTATCTAACTTCACATTTGGATTTCATTTTTGACACCTTTCCTTTTTTAAAAAAAAACCCTTTGAGCATTGCCTATCTGACATTTCTGCTACCTTCTGAAACAGGCATGGGCCAACTTTGTCTCTCCCTCCAGGTGTTTTGGACTTCAACTCCCAAAATTCCTAATAGCCTCAGGCCCTTGCTTTCCTTTCTTTCATTTCCTTTCCACTTAAGTAGCTTAGGGGAAAAAGGAAGGGGCCTAAGGCTGTTAGGAATTATGGGAGCTGAAGTCCAAAACACCTGGAGAGAGGGCTGAATTTCGCCCATTCCTGCCTAGAGCAGTGTTTCCCAACCAGTGTGCCGTGCCATACTAGTTTGCCGTGAGCGATTATCAGGCGTGCCGTGGGAAATTACAGATAGAGAGAGAGAGAGAGAGAGAGAGAGAGAGAGAGAGAGAGAGAGCTCCTGTCCTACCGGGAAGCCCTAGCTGGGGCTCAATCTCTTGCCTGAGTCCCACAAACACAACCTCCTTTTGGGAAGCCTTGTGCCGCTGGACTCACCACTTGCCTTCTTGGGCTTCCTCCTCCCCTCCGCTCCTTCCTCGGCCTTGGAAGGGTTTGAGCCGAAAGGCGGGGACTGTGTCAGGCGGAAAGAGCCACGCGGAGAGAGAAAAGATCCTGGGATGGGACTTCCCCAGGTCCACTGGCTGCCTGGGGGCAGATCTACACCATAGCACTCATGCAGTGAGGCACCCCTTGGTATTCCAGGGCTCAAGGCTGGGGAATCCCGGGATTTGGAGTTTGGGGAGGCTCAGGATGGTGTCAAACAACCACTCCCGTGATTCCCTTGCACTCAGCCAAGGCGGGTCAATGTAAAAATGGGCGTGAAAAACACTGGCCGGGACACAGGGTTGAGGCACCTTTAAGCAGGGGCTGAAAACTAACAAGGTTTGCTCACTTAAGGCAGGCGTGGGCCAACTTGGGCCCTCCCTCCAGGTGTTTTGTTGGCCTACAACTCACACACCCACCATTCTCCCTTTCTGTGTATGCTATATGTGTTGTTGTGTGTATATGCTGTGCATATGTACTGTATATATACATATCAACTATATGTATTACTGTGTTAGAGTGTCATTTTGTGTCATTTTGGTTGGTGGTGTGCCCCAGGATTTTGTAAATGTAAAAAATGTGCCACAGCTCAAAAAAGGTTGAAAAACACTGGCCTAGAGGTACACACACATCTAGTCCAAATGGCATTAAAAGTAGCAACAAGGAAGAACAAAGCAACTTTCTAAGCTTTCTAAGGTCCAGTTTACCTGTCCAAACAGATTCTCCCCTATAAACCACCAACGGCATTAAAATGCTCCGGAGAGGCCCTGCTCTCGGTCCTTCGCAAGCATGTTTGGTGGCAACGAGAAACAGGGCCTTCTCTGTGGTGGCCCCTCGGCTATGGAACTCTCTCCCAAGCGATGTTAGATCTGCCCCCTCCCTTTTGTCCTTCAGAAGGCTGGTGAAGACCTGGATTTGGTATGAAGCATTCCAAGACTAGGCTGAGATTGATTATAGTCTAAAATGAATGACCACGTGCCAGACCGAGTTGGATTTGTGTTTAGTGGCGAATTGGTTTTTATGTATTGTATTTTTATGTATTTTAATAATGTTGTTGTAAGATGTTTATAATTTTGTATAGCATTGAATCCGGTCTGAGTCCCTCTATGGAGGTGAGAAGGCCGGGGTACAAAAGCTTTAAATAAATAAATAAAATAAAATAAGCTGTCATCTAACATTTACACCACTGTGCAGTGGTTTGCATGGAGCCACAGCTGGAATACTAGGTCTGATATCCTATCCCCCCCACCCCCTTGCCATCCATCCTCCCACCTGAGCTTGCCTTCATCTCTTCCCAGGTGCCCCAGAAGCATTAATTTTTCACATGTCGCGTCTTTATCTGGGTTGTTGTTCCCTTGTCAACAACTCAGTTGATTCCGGCCATGAAAGCCTTTGACAATACATTGCTTCTTAATGCTTCAATCAGGTCCCAAATCCTTCAAGTCCGCACAACATTATTAATTAGGAGGATGGGGGAACTGAGACATGTGCCAAAGTGATTTTTCTAAGCTCTCACCCATTATCCTGACACATCCCTGTCCTCTCAAACATCCATTTTATCTGTTCTTCCTGAATTAAATCCCAGTTGTAATCATTCCTCTCCCACCTTACATGTTCTTGTGCTGTTAAATGGACAGCTACAATGCCAAAATTCCAAATGAGTTGTGTTTGCAGAGTCCACTATGTTCTTCCTAGCAATAATACATTAATAGTAGGAATTGATGAGAGTTGTGGACTCACTGTAGCAACCCAGTTCTCTTTCGTGCCTGGAGGGCAGGGGGCAGCACCGGGGGTCCCACTGGCATTGGAGCCAGCTGATTCTGAGGAGGATTTGGAGGGGCTGGAAGAAGGGGATTTTGAGGTAGCTGGGCCTTCTTCCCCCACAGAAAGCCTGGCCTGGGATGACGGCTGGCCTGATCCTTACGAGATGCAGGAAGGCCAGACGGAATTCGAAAGCAGTGATAGTGAAGATTATGAACGGCGGGGGGGAGGTTCACAAGAAAGAATGTGGGAAACAACCGAGGGAGAGGCCCGGGAAGCAGAAGGGGAGTTCGACTCTCACGAAGATAGGGAACCAGGTGCTGGGAGGCAAGGTCGAACCTTTGATAGGAGACGGAGCATTGAGGCTAGCAGGAGGGGTTGGTTCCACAGCCTAGACCGGCCGAGGTCCCGCAGCACAGATTGGAGGAGGAGAAGCCTAGAGCGTCGGGGGCCTCGCCAAGGGGATTAAGTATAGGATCCGTGGGAACGGATCCTCAGTACCTCGGCCACGTCTATCCTATGCAGACGTGTAGCGAGCCAAGACCACGTAGCTAAGTTTTGGGCTAGTGGCCTGCCAAGGAGTGCCTTGGATCTTGGATCTTTGCCTTGTTCTTGAATCCGCTTGAGTTGAGCGGAGCTTTGCCAAGTCCTTGGAAACTTCCCTGCCAAGATTGCTTTTGGACATTACCTTTTACCTATTGGATTTGTTTTGATCTTTTTATGGACAATTACCTTTTCAACTGTTTCTTATTCTTCAATAAAGTAGTTAGCTGATTACCGTCTCTATGTGTGTGATTAAGGGGCCGGCCAAGGTCTTGCATCGTGACACTCACAGTGGTAGTCACAGCCATCTCCCTTTCAAAAGGGAAGGTCTTCTGGGTCAACAGTGGGATTCCCGGAGCGGAGGGTCAACTGTTTCTGGGTGTGTTCAGTTATCCATCTATAACAGGCATGGGCTAACTTGGGCCCTCCAGGGGTTTTAGACTACAACTCCCACAATTCCTAACAGCCTCAGGCCCCCTCCTGAGCTTAAGCAGCTGAGGGGGGAAAGGAAAGGCCTGAGGCTGTTAGGAATTGTGGGAGTTGTAGTCCAAAACACCTGGAGGGCCCAAGTTGGCCCATGCTGTACTATGAGTAAGTCATCCACATACTGAAGGAATTGTGGGAGTTGAAGTCCAAAACACCAGGAGGGCCCAAGTTTCCCATGCATTATCTATACCCTGAATTCTTGCACAATCCAGGCAAATGATTGGACTTCAATGTCTACCAAAAAAATCACCTCTAATGTTTCCATTTCTATGTAGGCAGATAGGAATTGAGTGTTCCAACACATGCCTACATGTCACCACCTTGTCATATTCACTTTCTGGACTTAAATATGGAACGTCCTCTAAGATCTCAGAGGTACATCCACGAAATGTAACAGATTACCATACTCCCACAAGGCAGGCTGCTCGTGCAGACGCAGTAGAAGGAGAAGACAGACAACAGGATTTCTCAGAAAGCTCAGTTTACTTTGTTTTCACAGCTGCGAGTCCGTCCCTGCACAACATGGTGCTTCAAGGGAGCGGCCCCTCCCCCTTGTGAGGCACATATTTATACAAGCATCAGGGTTCAACTTATGGTTGCCCAAAATCTTATTATTGGTTAAAAGTTATGTCGCAGCTAAAATTGCAGCCTATCATAATGTAACACGGACTGTCCACGCTTCATTCTTGGAGATACAGTGTTTCTTTATCTCTTGCATTCCTGCACATGCCCAGTTTGACTCAGTATGGCTCCTTCTCTGTTCTGCTGTCTCTGGGCAGATTATTGCTAACATACGGGCACTTGGAGCATCTCCTCTCTTTAACCCCCTTCAATACCTCTTGTGACTATTTCTTTGTTGAAGTATCGCCAACTTTCTTGTTTGCATCCAATAAAAAATTCTCTGTTCCAGTCTCTGGTGAACTTTCAAGTGTATTCAAGTTATCAACACATCCTTGCCTCAATGTAACATGTGTGAATTGGATCCTCAAGAGCAGTTGTTGTGCAGGAGCTGATTGTCTTCACCATGACCTATAATAAATCCAACAATTCCAGTGTTTGGAGGAACCTCCAGAAGAAGTTAGGTCCAACTGAGATGAAAGAGAGGAATGCTGGGAATGGGCATTCCTTCGTCTGTAGCTCCTACTTTGTCCTCTTCAGCCATCCAGCCACCAGGTTTGATTTTGCAACTGCTGCCATGGCAGTGAAAAGAAAATGCTAGCTGGGGGTGGATGCCATTATTTTTTATCCCAGAGAGAGGGATTTGAAGCTTGCTGTGGAGCCAAAGGTTAAGTCATTGCTGTCCACTGGATGGCAGCCCTGGCCAAAGTATGTCCCTGGTTCCCGCAATGAGGCACAGTGTCTCATACTCTGATGGTGCTGTAAAGTAGGCATGGTTAGGTTCATTTGGAGTCTTCATAATTCGGAATAAATTCAGAAAGATTTGCTTTTTGAAGCAATTTCGAAGTTTTTAAGGAAACCAGAAGTCCCTTTGCTCTTCCAAAGTATTTTCTGCCATCTCTGTTACGAAGCAGTGAGTGAGTTGGAAATGATTCAGTGTTTCCCCACTTCTGGCCTTGGCTCAAGCCTGGGAAGCAGTTTTAAACCCACTGGATGGCTTTCCTCCCTCCCGTCTCCCCACATGAGCCTGGGAAGCAATTTAATACCCAGTGGATGGCTTTCTTTCCTCCCGTCTCCGCGCATGAGCCTGGGAAGCGATTTGAAACCCAGTGGATTGCTTTCCTCCTTGTTGTCTCCCCTTGTGAGCCTGGGAAGCAGTTTAAAACACAGTCGATGAATTTCCTCCCTTTGCTTCCCTCCTTTCTGGAGTTAAACAACTACTTTCAGAGTAAAGACCACCCAATGAAACAGGAAAAAGCACCTTGAAACCATTAAAAGATTCGGAAGCCTCGGAAGTTTTGAAACGTTTCAAACTTTTTTTCTGTGAAAATCGGAATTGATTTTAGAGCAGAACCACCAGCGCCCCCTACATCCGAAATGAGTTTTTAACCCCCCCCCCCCAATCTTTTTTTGGATCAGACAAACCTACTGTGAAGTACAGCTTTTTGGGATCAAAGTTCTTCAATTCTCACCATTTACTGGAAGGAAAATTAACTTCTCCAACAACTATATTTTGGAGAGCATCGGAATTGTAGATAGGAGTTGATAGTTCCAAGACATCTTTTAATGTCACCACCATGCAGGGCCGTAGCCAGGATTTTGATTCAGGGGGAGGGGGCTGAGTTTGGTTGGGGGGGGCTGAGACTGGGTGGAAGAGGGTCTACCCTAGCAAACCTTTTGTATTGTTATCCCAATAACCCCATTAATGTGGGATATAATGAGCATGGTGATCAGATCATGATTTAAATGCACGTAACAGTTTAAATAATGTACCAGTAAGGCCTTTTCGCGAACCACCCTGAGAATTTCGGGGGGGGGGGGGGCTGAAGCCCCCTTAGCCCCCTGGCTACATGCCTGCCACCATGCTATATTCCAGTTCATTCCTAAAATATGGAAAGTTCTCTAAGATCTCAGAGGTGAATCCATGGAGCCCAGGCCTCTTGGGAGTGTCTCCTTGTAGCAGCATCACCGGCTTTCTTTTTTGCATGCAGTCAGGGCATCATTGATCAACTGAAAAAGAGAGCAAGCTCCTGCCAGTCCAGTTGGCATCTAGGGATTGAGTCCAACCGTAATGGATTGCTCCTCCTGACATCCCAGAATGAACCTTCATGGTATGTCTAGTTTCTCATTTCTGCTACTAATGGAAAACATTTTTGTGGGTGTTACAATGATTAGAGTGGAAAGACTGAGGTGTGAATTGAGGAATTAATGGTTCCAAATGTATCTTTTGCTGTTGCTGTAATCTATTGTTTGGTTGACTGATTGTTTATAAAGTGTTGTGCTTTCTTTGCACGTGACCCCTGCGCTTTGTCCATGGATTGCTGCTCTATCTAGTTTCAAATATCCCATACCAACCTTCCCTAAATATAGCCTACATGGGTCAGAATATAGGTAGATCAGGTGCTCCATTGATGTTGACTGCTTCCAGCACTGAACTAGGTCATCCTTAGGGCCCTGATTACAGTGGAAATAAGCAGCGTCTATGTTGCATTGTGGCCATAATATTTTCATGTTTCCTAATCCAAATGACAGTGAAATTTATAAAAGGATTCTTGTGTCAGTCAGTACATATACAGCTATTAAATGGTAATAAATAAATTACATGGCTAGTGTTTGATGATGCATATGCTTTTGTACTCTAGGAACTGATTGAGAATCCCAGCTTTCAGTTAAATCTATTATAGTTTTCTTTCGACTCTAATGTAATCTGTTAACTTCACCACAATAGCATAATCACATTTTTTCTTTGCTATTCTTCTATTGTTGCCGCTTCTCCCATCTTCAGTGACTACAAAGCATCCCTACAGCTGTTACTAGGCAAGCCAGGCCAAGCCAATAACTCCATGATATTGATGCTTTTCCATATACACCAATAGGAAGATGCAGTGATGTTTAGTCATGTTTGGACCTGGTATTCAAAATATTTGTTAATAGTGGTTTCTTTCCTTTTAAAATACATTTTTACCTATAGGAGAAAATCTGCCCATCTCTCCCATCCACACATCCCTCATATACATGAAGTGAACCATTTTTAATTTGGCTCAGACAAGGACTGGGACATCTTTGTACTTTGTTGTTGTTGTTGTTGTTGTTTATTCGTTCAGTCGCTTCAGAGTCTTCGTAACTTCCTGGACTATCCCACGCCAGAGCTCCCTGTCAGCCCCCCCCCCCCCAGCTCCTTCAAGGTCAAGCCAGCCACTTAGAGCAGTGTTTCCGAACCTTTTTTGAGCCGCGGCACATTTTTAACATTAAAAAATCCGGGGGCACGCCACCAATCAAAATGACACAAAATGACACAAAATAACACAGTAAAGAACGGCTGGGGGATGGTGGCCTGCTGGGAGCAGCTGCTGAGAGTGCCGAAGCTGGGGAAGGGGGAGGAGCCAAGCCATGCCATGCTCCGCCCCATCCCCTGGCTTCAGCTCTCCTATAGCTTTTCGAGCCTTGAGGTGGCAGTGCCAAGCCAGTGGTGGCAGAGCCAGCACAATGCTAGCTTGGCACTGTCCCTTCAAGGCTGGAGCAGCTGCTGGGAGTGCCAAAGCTGGCAGGAGGGGGCGGAGCCAGTCCGCGCCATGCCCTGCCCCCTCCCCCTGGCTTCATCTCTCCCACAGCTTCTCCAGCCTTGAGGGGGCAGTGCGAGCGAGGGGCGGGAGTCATGGCCCCCGTCCCCAGCTCCGCTCTCCGCCATGACTCCCGCCCCTCGCTCGCACTGCCCCGTCCCCAGCTCCGCTCTCCGCCATGACTCCCGCCCCTCGCTCGCTGAAGCTGCGCAGAGGAGCATGAGCGGTGGACGGGCTTCAGAGGGCGGGGCTCCTCTTCTGCGTGGCTTCAGCAAGCGAGGGGCGAGAGTCATGGCAGATTGGAGGCTGGCTGGGGAAATGGCCGAAGGAGGCGGCGCCCCGGCCCCTTCTTTTTCTTTGCCGCCGTCAGGCCTTCCTCCTCCTCCGCCAGGCAGCAGGAGTTCGGCAGGAGGAGGGGGGAAGGAAGGAGGGCAGAGAGCTTTTCTCGTGACACAGTAGGAGGTCCGTCACGGCACACTACCTTTGTGAGAGGACCACTACATTCACAGTGGTTGGGAAATACTGACATAGAGAATACCATCCATCCACCTTGTCCTTGGTCGGCCCCTCTTCCTTTTTCCTTCCATTTTAACTAGCATAATTATCTGCTCTAAGCTTTCCTGCCTTCTCATTATGTGGCAGAAGTACCTCATCTTTGCCTCTAATAGCCTTCCCTCCAATGAGCAGTTGGGCATTATTTCCTAAAGTATGGACTGGTTGGATCTTCTCGTAGGCCGAGGCACTCTCAGAACTTTCCTCCAACACCACAGTTCAAAACCATCTATCTTCCTTCTCTCAGCCTACCTTATGGGCTGAACCCATACTTTGTACTTTGGCGACATTCATTTATTCTGAAATTGGAAGCTTACTTTTCACAAGTTAAATGGGTGGCTCTTTGTCAGCACATTTTATGGAACCAGTGAGTCAAAATTACTAAAATCCGTTGCACAATGTAATGGCTTATCCAAACCAGAAGACTGGAAGTATTGAAATAACTGTGGCTCTGGGCAGCAAACATGTGTGGTTGCATAATGGGTCAATGGTATCTTCAAGAAATTTCCTTCTCTCAATTTATTATTGTAACTGGAGCCACCCCAACAAATTTTGGAGAACAGGCACCTTTTAAAGAAGGGTGGTTCACTTTTTAATGGCCTCTGTGTTGTAGCCTGATGAGATTCTGAGTGTTCAGAAGACGAAGAAGGGGATGCTGGGAAAGATTCACAGGGCCCAGAGAGAAATGTTTTGGGATCTCCTGGCAGTTCCCAAGAGAACTGTGAAGGCCATTTCCATGAGAACCTGCCAGAAATGCAGACTAAGGAAAATGTAGGAGACTAATGTTTGCCAGGGTCAGAGAGATTGGAGTTGAGACAACAGGGCCTGCAATTAAGGACTCGCTTCTCCAAGCGGCTCAGAGATAAGGAGCGGGAAAGCAGGGGCAAAAGAAATGATCTTATGGGAGGCATTTTTTGGCTTTTTAAAAGTGGTTCATATTGATGCAACCTTTGTGAGAGGACCACTACATTCAAGTACAGAGCTCTTGGTGTCATGGGCCATGGGTCTTGCAAGGCATGGTTTTGCCTGCCTTGGATTTATTAACCTTATCTTTGCATATCTCCGTGGAATTATTTTAGAGACTTTCTTTGAAGGGATATTTCGATTTTTGGCTTTTATGGACATAACCTTTGAACATTGTTTTCTTTTTTAATCTTTGATTGCTTTTCATTTATCCAGCTTTTATTATACTCTGCTTTTAATAAACTCTTAAATTGGGTTATCTGGACAGTGTGTGGTTTGTAGTGAAAAGAGGCTTTAGGGCGATAGTGCAACACTGTGTGTGGGAAACCTTAGTGCAGAGTAACTACGGTTCTTGCAACGCTCTCCCTCTTTCTGCTGTATCTTCTCCATATTTTGCCCTGTGGCAGGTCATGCCTGCTCTTGCTTGCTTGATAATTCCTAAAGGTCAGCAATTCTCTTATATTTTGTAAGGTGCAGCAGGGAGCCTCCAGAGTCACTACAGGGCTACATGGCTTGTTCTCCACTTACAATAGCACTAACTGGGTGGAAACATGAAATGCTTAAAGAATGGCCGACTGAGTAAGTCTGTGCTTGAGTGGAGACTGGCTGTGAAAGAGGGCAGATGGGAGTGGAGGAAAACACTTCAAAGCCCTACTAGCCTCGAGACCATCTCTCTCTTTTCTCCAACTGCCTAACTCCCAGTACTTCCTCCATTCAGCATTGTGTGAGGGGAGATTTGTGTATATGACTGTGAGAGAATGAAAGAAAGGACTGCTTCTTGAAGAATGCTGGGACAGGTTTCAGCAAGTTTGGCCGCAATGCACTTGAGCAAGGTATATGGAAAACGACAGGCTTCAAAAGTATCGATCTACTCTGGAAATGAAAGGCCAAGCAAGCAAACCTTTTCCTCCCACCCACCTTCTGCCATTCCAACAGCTCTCCCGATTCCTTGCTACATTCACAACTTTGGTCTGAATGTAATTAGGACTGCCAATCACTCCTAAAACTTATTAAGAGCTCATCCAGCTGTAGAAGATAAGCGCTTGACAGGTTGCCGGATGAGCTCAGGAGCACTGGGCAGCACCAAGCAACCCATCTCATCTCCATATCTAATCACAATTGCTGGGGCAAGGAAAGAGTAAACAAGCAGCCAAGGGAGGGGGAGGCTGAAGAGTCATTCTGGGTGCTTGACAGAGAGGAAACCGAGGCCGTGAGATGTGTGTGTGCAGAAAATGCCAACTTTCTCCAGGGCATTAGCTTATGTTCAGGTAAAGACCGTTATCTTCCAAGGTTTTTGTTTTGCACAGAATCTGTCTTTGCTGGATGCGTCTTTTGTCGTCTCTTCTCTCAAAGCTCTCAAGTTTCCAATCTGTGAAACCTCAATATATCACTCTTCCATCACAGGACTGGTGCCATGCTTGAAACTGATGTACTTACTTGCTCCATCTTTTTGCTGACTCCCGATGTTGGAATTATCAGCCACTGGTGCTATTGATGACTCTGAGGAAGACCTGCTAGGCTGACATCAAACTCAGCAGACAAGGAAGATTAGCATTTAAAGTTCCCGAGAAGATCCTAATCAAATGCCTGTTTTAAAAAAGGAGCAGCTAAGCAAATGGCAAGAGTGAATTATTTACCTACCTATTTACCCATCCATCCTTCAGTGCCCAGAAGAGATTTATTCCCCAATCAGGTCCGTGGCATAAGAAGACTTTTTAGGCATTGAGCAATAGCTTTTGCAGTTTGGATGCCAGAAGAGGGAACTCGAGATTGATGAATATCTGAAGCAAAAAGCAGCAACTCGATGTTGTTTTTTAGCCTGTTTTGTCACTGAGCCCAACCCTTGGCGCTGGAGGTAGCAAACTCATCATTTCAGCACACTGGCATGTGATGTACAACCCCATAAATTGAGGCACACGCCTCTCAGGGCCTTGCATTAATCTTGAGAAGAAGCAAGCCACAAGGAGTTCATTAGAAAAGATGCTGCCACTGAAATGTGGGTGCCGTCAAAGCAGGATGCAGGTGCCTTGGAAAGGGAACACTGGAGTGGTGTATATGTCTTTATGTCTCTTTTTTTTTACAATTCTGCCATTTTTTCCAAACTGGAGTAAAGAGCTAAACCCACCTACCTTTTTATTGCATTTTAATGCACAAGACTGGGTAATTTCAAGTGTTTTTTTTTCAGACTGGGCATTATGTGATGTTTTACACACATCAGGTATTTTTCCAGAAGCATTTTAGCACAGAAAATGTTATTTTGCTGGAATATAAGAGTGACAAGACTTAACTCAGGTTTTCCAAACTTGCTGCATATTCAGTGAATCCTGGGCTAATGGCCATTATCACAGCTGGATCAGGCAGATTTGGTCTTGCTTTCTGGTGGGTTACCTTCCTCTTCTTTCCCCAAAGAGTTCAAATGAAGAGCAGCTTCCTCCAGGATGTGTATATTATGAAGAGCAGGCCACTATTGAGCTTGTCAAAAAGGGCTTTGATTAATGTGCTCATCGTGGTTCAACAAAATTGGAGGCTTAAGGGAATGTTCTGGGGACGGCATTCTCTGCCCAGGATCATGGAGAGTTACTACTAGCAGGCCCAAATAAATGAATGAATTTTAGATGAATGCACAGGCCCAAATGTAAAACCCTATGTACCTATACATGACTCAATCTAAAGGGCTATGGCCTGTGCACACCTGTTTTCCCCACTCCCCACCCTGTTGGACCTCATTCAGATCGCTTTAGGGCTCTGTTCCCATGCGCTGCGGAAACGGAGCCCCACAGAGCCCATCATGTGACCTAAGGGCAGTTCTGGTAGGACTCCTGTTTCTGAAAAACATGGAAAACGAGCCCTAAAGTATAAACTGTGAAAGCCAGGAAGAAGACGAAAGGATAGGAGATTGCAGGCCATCCCAGAAGACGGGGAAAACTGGTAGGGAATGAAGGATGGTTCCTTCTGTTTTCCCACCACCCATCTGAAGTCCTTGGTAAGTGTGAGCCAACTATCATGAATTGGTAAACCTTTGCATGGAAACTGCGACCAATGTTTGGGCTCCATTTATCCAGTGATAAGACAACTCACAAGAAAGGTGGATGGGAATCAACTTCTGCTTTCTCCTCACCTTTGTTTGAAGACTTCAAAAATCATTCGTATGTTAAAAGCTAGGGTGGTTTGAAGGACCTCTTCAGATACCTGACCAGAAAGAAGACCCTGCATCCGTACTCCTGGATCCATCCATTCCACAATGTCTCTCGGGGAACACCAGTGACGGAAGATACATGGGGTCCTCTCATTCCTTCCCCATTGTGGCCACCAGCGTCCAGAAAAGGGCACGTATGGCAGAATGAAGACCAAGGCTGAGCAGATTTGATGGAACTAGGTTTCTACCCACAAAGGCTATGTGAGCTGCCAAAAATACCACCCATAAGAATGCCAGAAATATCACAGCACAGGAGGATGGGACATCCATTTCTAAGATCCTTCCCAGAGGCAATTATAGCCCCCTTTTTTAGCCAGAGTGAAATTGAGGAGAGCTTGTGTGCCTGTCTACCTCAGTTTCCAATGAAACACACAAGACCCATTTCGAGTGTGCGCTTTAAAAGGTTTGCAGGACTGCCACGGATAGCAATGCAAGACAGGGTACAATGATTTATAAATATATGAAAAAAGTTGGGGTGTTCTAGGGGTGGGTTTGGGGTTTTTTTTGGTAATTTTTATTTGAACACAAGTATTCTGACAGAATGCAAAGTCAAAATTCTCCATTAGTATCAGTATTTACATTGGTGAGAATGGAAATAAAAGGTGGTATCCATGTTTCACTTGGTAAAAAGTTTTTTGTCTTTTGTTTTGCTTTTTTATAACAAGAGAGAAGGCCCCTAAAACAGGGAATGCTGGGTCGGGAGGTGAAGGGAGGACGGAGCACGATCACCATTGCCTAAGTGAAACCCGGGGGTTTGGAGACATCCACAGAACAAAAAAGTTGGGAGGAGAGAATGAAACCACGGCAGAGTGAAGAAGCAAACAAACTCCATGGTAAAAAAAATCAAGCAAGGTAATGTGCTATTTTTTTCTTCTAATACATTGCATGAAATACATGTTGACTGTACTATGAGAAGCTGGGTGGCTAGAGATATATATATGTATGACGCATACATATATAAATATACACATTGTAAACAGTGTCTTGTTGGTCCCTCTTCAAAGTTTGTGTCCGCTTAAAACATAATAAAATATACAGATATATTTTAAAAAAACTAACGTGAAGACATTATTTTTTAAAAAAGGTTGAGATCATGTTTCTTATTTTTGTTTCAACAGAAAACCCAAACAAGCCATAAACTCTTTCTCTGCCAAAGGTGTGTAGATTACATGCTCACCAAAGCTAGGCTGCAGAGAAGAATCGTTTGCCATTTTCTGATCAAGGAAATGTTTTGCTAAAAGACCCCGGGACAGGGAGACGTGTTACAGATGCAAACGGGGAATGAACCTGCGCCAAAAAGGATTCTTAAAGTATGCAGCACCACCTTTCCCCAAGGCAGGCCTGGGCAAACTTGGGCCCTCCTGGTTTGGACTCCAACTCCCACCATTCCTAACGGTAGACTGTTAGGAATTGTGGGAGTTGGAGTAAAAAACACCAGGGGGGCCGAAGTTTATCCAGGCCTGCCTTAAGGCAACCGTTTGGAACCGGTTGGTGAGGTTTGCTATCTTGGGGTCATCAAAACACGCTGAAACCACAACATGTCTCCGCACAGGTGACAACTGGGCTTCAAGGGAAGCAGCTGTGGCCAACCTTGTTGAATCAAATCTGAAAGGAGCCACCGTTCGCAACACTCGTGGGGTAAGTGCCTGGGGGATCATGGCAGCATTCGCCCTCCATCAGCCACTTAGTATAGAATGAATAGCAACATAGGAGGTAAAACCGTACGAGCAGAACAGTTTGGGGAGTTTTGTTGTTCAGGCAAACAAGAGCTTTGTGGTGGCCATCTGTGAAACCAAGGAAATGTCTCGCATACAATAAGTCCTACACTGTTCTTCTCTCCATTGGCCAAAATAAAGTAAAACCAAGGAGAACCTTGCTAATGCCTTCTCAAATGTAAATCTCCCAATTCCTTTTACCATCCTAAGCCAAAGGCACCCATGCCATGCACTTGTGGGACCAAACCCACCTTCTCCTAGCTGCCGATCAAGGATGAGTGCGGAACGTGTGTTATGCATGTGTTGATACCGTATCAGCAATGCTTCCGTTTCCACCTAGTAGTCGAGAAAGCGAAAGACAGCATTGGGAAAAACAACACTCACCCTGCCCCATATTTAGCCAAAGGGCAAGACTTGGGGATTGTTCTCCGTTGACAATGATAACCGAAAGATGTCACATTGAAAGACACTGTGGGTGTTAAGGTGTTCACCCCAAAAGGTGTGGCTTCCTTTTGCCGAGTCCACTCCTCTCTTCCTTTGCCCCCTCCCGCACTACCTTATAGTTAGCGCAAAGGAATGTTATATATCACATTCAATTTCTCAGGTTTTATATTTATTTAAAGGCTACCCTTTAGTCGAGAACAGCTGTATTCTCTTCATTTTTTTACACATCCTGAAATGCAGGTTGCACCATTTGTATTCACCTCAGTCACCCAAACTAATCCCGCTACACCTTCCACATCCAAACTATGATGACGTGTTTTTTTTCCTGATTTAAACTTTTTTTGATACTATGACAAAAAAACACACATTTCACACTAAGATATTCACGCACCCACAGTGCACAAGCTTGCAGATCTAATAAAATTATCCTTTTACAAATAAAAAAAAGTTCTATACAACGGGCTGGTCTCCTTCATTACTACATCCTTCACCCTACATTCCCATTTGGACAATGTCTTTAAAAATTAGTAAAGTCACGGCTTTGGGCACAAGATAGTCAAATTCTGAGTTCCATCTTATACAAAACAAGGATGTTTAGGTCTCACAAAGTGAAATAGTTTCTATGGAGTGATTGGCTAAAAAGTGAAGCTTTGATGGATCGTCGTTTAAGATGAACCCTTTCAGGATATCGTCTGACCAATATCTATTCATTTTCACAATATGTGGTTTGCCAAGTCCCCAAAGCGGTGAGCTTTGCTACTTTTTAAATTTTGTATAGGCTGGAATGTTTTTTAAATAAGGAAGAAGAGTAGGGTTTTGTTTTCCAAGCGTAACTTCCGAGACCAACCCTTGACTGTACAACCTCCCCTTTGGCTTGGTTAAGCTCTGGGAGGGATTCGTAAGCGCAGGAAAGGGAGACAACATCGAGAACAGATTTTCCTGAATGCAGTTTTGATCCGGGCCCAGAACCACCCCAGAAGGGAGCGCAAGGCGAACGCAGACACTGCTTTCCTTAACGGGGATGAGCAGGGGAGATGTCCAAAAGCGCACAGAGACACACAACTCTGCACAGAATGGGCCTCCCCTCTTGCAAAGGGCAGAACACCGCAAACCAAAGAACGTTTGAAGCAAGCTCTGAGGTCTAAGCACATTGATTTCGGGAAGCCAAGGCATGGGGACAAACCCAACGGGAAAACCCTCCAGGGCACGACTTCCTGGACCAAAAGGGACCCAGCTAGTCAGGTGCTACACATGGAAGCCTTTACGCGCATGCTTCATGCAATGACGCTTCAGGAGTCCAAACGACTCACATTTCACTCTTAGCCATCCCAAGGCAGCTAAGCACAGCGACCGAGGGCCACACAGACCCTGGATTTGATCTCTGTGAGAGGATTGTTGCTGTTGGAAATTGAGCCTCGCGGCACTAAAAACAATCTCAAAGTAATGATGCTTCTCAAAGTAAATTGTACCCTATCTGGTTGAAATTCTTGAAGACTGTAGCTTTTCAGCACAAGGTATACATTCTTTTATGAGAGATTTATTGACTCCCCCTGCCCCAACCCTCAATATTTTGATCCCTTGTTGATTGCAACAGAGCCTCTTTCCAATGGTCAAAATGGCACTGTTGAACTTATCCATCAACACCTTCTCACACGAGCTTTACTTTTACAATGTTGTGGTACCATCACTAGTTGCAGGGTTTGTTGGGAGGCTGATTGTGTTGCATACATCTTATAAATGTTTCCAAGCTGGTTGAATTTCCCCGGCGGAAATACAAATCTGAGTTGTGCCTGAATAAGATAAGGACGAGCCTGATCACAAGTGAGATCATTCACTAAAGCGGGGTTTTTTTTGGGGGGGGGGGGCTGAGATCCTCTGAAATAATTCAACTTAACTACATTTAATGTAAGATTGCATTCTCAAATGTATTTAATTGGGGTAGAATTTTCACCCTTCAAGGCTCCCTCTCTCCCTCCCACTGCATAAACAGCAAACATGGCATTACGTAGAAGTAGGAAATGCTCAGCGTTTATGATCTCCAAGGACATGGAAGTCTCAGTTTGTACATCAAACCCATGTTTGCAGAGAAGACAAGGTTAAGTGTCAGGCGGTGAGTTGGACAGCTTGGTATAATCTAGGCAGGCAATGTTAAGGCCCATGGATTGCCATGACTGAGTTACAATGCCATTCTTACATTTTCCCTTCTAAACACAATTATCACGCTCGGACAATAAACAGGTGGCATGGCTGCTTTCCCAAATGTTCCCACCTCTATTCCCATTAAGCTTAGCCTGATCAGGATACTAGTCTGAAGTAGGATACTGGCTGTTAAGTGGCCCATCTATAGAAAAACAAGAACGTAAGGGGTTGCCTCGATTTCTTACTGCGGTAAGATAATAAAATAATAATTAAAAAGGGAAAGGGAAGTGGAGGAGATCACGGGGAGGGGAGAAAAACCTACTGTAAACATCCACGTTGAAAATGTCTCCCTTTGCAAAGCAAGCATGCTGGTCAACTTACTACCTATACAGCCTGTATTGACTCTCTCTCTCTCTCTTTCTTTCTTTCTCCCTCTCTTTTTAAAAAAGGCAGCTATTTTACACAGACATTGAAACACAACAAAAGTTTCTGTAAAAAAACGTTTTGTCGACTGTAAACACTGGAAGAAAAGAGTTGGCAAACGAACGAATGAACTGAAAACAAAAACAAAATACACGCAATACACACAAACCCCAAGGAATACTGCTGGCGGAAAATATTACACTCCCAAAGCCGCCCAATGGCATCCTTCCTAAACCAAAATGTCGGGATGTCAAACAGGAGACCTAAAGGAGCATAAGGGGGTTTCTGCCTTGCTCCCTGTTTGGTGACCGCAAAGGCTCCTCCGAGCGAGAGCCCGGCCTTGAGAAAAGAGACCCCAGCTCAGGAGGAAATATTGGAAACACACTTGAAAACAGAACAAATTCAAAGGGTACGGGAGAAAGGAGAAAGAGAAGGAAAAGGGGAAATACTTACTTCAGCAAGCTTACAGGGCTTCCCCCCACCGTATCCCAATTTGGCTGCAAAATACAAGACCAAAGGGTTTGCAACTGGCTTGGTCAGTTAACGCAACCTAGGAGAGCCAAGGTTTCCTAATTCTGTCTCCAAAAGAGGCTGCGGTTGGGATGGGATTGCATTGTTTATAACTCTGTATGAATATTTTGCAAGGTTGCTGCTATTCTAACGGGATTATGGGTTTATCCTTAAAGAAGGGAGGGGGAATATTTACCTTTTTTCTTAAATCAAGTGCACACAAAAGGAAAAATTTCCCTACAAATCTACCGAAAAGAAAGAAAGAACACATTTCCCCCCATCATCGTATGCATGTTTTGTCTGTTTTCTTTTTTTTAAAAAAGGCAAAGACACTAGAGGGATGAGATGTGTGTTGTGTTTTCAATGCTCAGGTGAAGCTGTTCTGTCAATTTTTTTTCCAAATTCTGTTTTGTGTGGCATTGTGGCCCATCATGCTTTACTCTCGTTCTCATTTGTTTGCGTGGCTTCGTTGGGCACCGTCTTGACTTCTGCAGGGGCTGTCTTGGCTTCCGTCGCTTGAATTGCAGGCTTTTCTTCTACAGGGTTTTTCCTGTAAGGAAAGTCACCAAAACAATGCCAGTTAATGAAAAACATGGGTAACTGCCCCTGTGACAAACATGTAGCACTTGGAAATGGGCCTTCCCTCAAAAACAGTGCTTTCCAACCTTCTGGTCGCTGTGCCCTCTTAATAGTTTCTCAAGTTGTGCTGACCCCCAACCATAACATTATTTTCGCTGCTACTTCAGAACTGTAATTTTGCTACTTTTATGAATCATGTAAATATCTGATATGCAGAATGGATTTTCATTCACTGAACTACATTTGGCACAAATACCCAATACGCTCAAATTTGAATACTGGTGGGGTTGGGGGATGATTGATTTGTGTCATTTGAGAGTTGTAGTTGCAGGGATGTATTGTTCACCTACAGTCAAAGACTATTCTGAACTCTATTAACGATGGAATTGAACCAAACTAGACACACAGAACCCCCATGACCAACAGAAAATACTGTTTTTTTCTGATGGTCTTTGGCAACTTCTCTAACACCCTCTCACAATCCCTCCATGGGTCCCACCCTCCAGGTTGAGAAACCCTGATCTAAAACCACATCAGTGCCCAAGACCGTTGATCCTCCTCAGAACAGAAGGATGGGATTCATGGGTATGAGAAACCCTTTTGCAGAACAGGCCTTCCCCTTCCAACTGCCAGCTCCATTGAGATGCAGACTCAGAGCTGTCAAAAAAATGGAACCACCTGCAAGATAACTTTTTGGTTTACTGACTTGAGTAACAGATATGATATTATTGGAAAACCCACTGTCTATTTCTACAAAGGTGCCTAGTTTTACTGAGCTTGGCTTTTTGAAGTGTTCGCTCACTTCTAGAGGACCTTTCTATTAACATTTCACCATCCTCTTTCTCACCAGCCTCTTTATAATGAGTTCTGCATATTTTCTCTCAACATCTGTTGATATGCCCATCTTGGACTTGGTCTACACTATCCCCCTCTCTGTTGGTGCATGTCATTCAACTGAGGTTTCCCCCAGTTTGGACGTCAGCTGTGAGCAGCAGTGCTGCAGAATTCAAAGGGTCATGAATGGAGGGTGAAAGGGAGAAACGTGCCAAGAGAAAGAAGGCACATTAAGCCAACCCTGACCAGAACCGCCTTCCACCTGGAAACCAATGTCCTCACTGCGTGAGAACATGCGGATCAAGAATAGGGCTCCAGAGCCACTTACAGACCCGCTGCCAAGACACTACACTTGGAAGATCATCATCCTCAGGCTATGAGGGATCACCTAAGTAAGTAAGTTGGGTTAGCTTCCATAAAGAAATAGCCAGGTTAATTTGAGGCGAACACACAGAAGTGGAGCAAAATACACAGCAGAGAGCGAAAAAGAGACACAGCACATCAAGAGGGGTTTAAAGGGAGGAGGCATACTCTGTCTTGGCAGGTGCTGGCGATGTGGAGGTCTCCGGCGCAGAAGGAGCAGCAGCAGCCGCTTGGGCCCCAGGAGCATTGGTGGAGGCCGCTGTGCCCAACGCGGCAAAAACATCCTTGGCAAGGTCAATGTCTGGCGTCTTGAAGCTCCCTTCGTCCATTTTAAAGTCCTCATTCTGAGTGGCATTTGTAGTGGCCCCTGTGGCAGCCTCGCCCTTCTTATTGGTGGCATTCTTGCCAGCCTCTGTTGGGCTCTTCACCGCGTTGGTCTGCGTGGCTTCCTTTTCTGGGCTTTTGGCGCCCGAGGCCTCCAGCTTGGGCTCTGTGGAAGCTGGGGGGCTGGCGGGGTGTGGGGGTTGCGGGGCAGGGGATTTGCTGCCTGGAGCGGAGCCCTTGGGTGCCTCGGGCGCTTTGGCAGTGGAGCTGGGGCTCAGCACCGCCCCTTGGTTGGTCAGGACACCGGACGACAACTTGCCAGAGGACAGAGTAGATGTGGGGGTGTCACTGAGGTCAACCAGAGGGGCCACTTTGGGGGCAGAAGGGGGCGGAGAGGACGCCTTGGCCGCTTTTGAGGGCGTGCCCTGAGTGGGGGCCACCGAGTTGGAGTCCGGCATTGGCGTGGCTGGCAGGGTGATGCTGGAGGTGAGCGTGGTGGTCTCGCTGGTGGGGCTATTCTGAGCGGTGGCAAAGGTCTCCGTGATCGTGTCAGAGTTTGTGGTGACGGTGGTGACGGAGGGCATCATGTCCTCAGTGGCCGCCGTGGTGTCGGCAGGGTGCCTGTGAGGAGGGCGGGAAGTAAAACAGAGAGGAGGGGAGGGAGGAAGTGGGTTGAAAGAGAGAGAAACAGGCAATGAAGGCCATGAAAGCGGCAGGCAGCTTGGGGGAGTCAAGGCAACTGCGGGAACGACATGCGGTTATTTAACACAGAAAGAAAAGAGAAGAAAAGACACAAAGGCAAGAAGAGTGCCGGGCCTCTTGGAACGAGGTTAGCCCAAGTGATGGAGCT
Organism: Anolis apletophallus; assembly: GCA_030556195.1. Taxonomy (NCBI): domain Eukaryota; kingdom Metazoa; phylum Chordata; class Lepidosauria; order Squamata; family Anolidae; genus Anolis; species Anolis apletophallus. The sequence goes on from JARBWK010000013.1 coordinate 17,362,764, forward strand.
CCAATAACAAGGAGGGGTCTTTTAGATTGCAAACTGAACAGGGAGGGTCTTCTGCAACACACACCAATTTCCAAAAGGTTGAAGGTCCATTGGCAAAACCCCTTTTTCATCCTGCTTTCGAAATTGTTACTTTTTGTATTTTATTACCATTTAAATGGGATTTAAGTATCACTGACATCTCACCCACTTTAAGCCTTGAAGCACGTGTAGCTGCCAGCTTGACATAGCACTTCGCGTATCAGACAAAATGAGTCCATAAAAGCTTAAGTCATGATAAATGGCTCACACACACACATCCCTGAAACTCCCATTCTGTTACATTCTTGAAATCACCCACTGATGTTGATTTCTCCCTAACTGTTCCTGAGGACTTCCCTCTACATAACATTCCTGTGGATGAGTTTCTCTCTCTCTCTCTCTCTCTCTCTCTCTCTCTCTTCCTCCCCCTCTCTCCCCCCCTCCCCCTCTCCCTTTCTCTTCCTCCCTCCCTCCCTCCCCCTCTCTCTCACACACTTTAAAGACACACATATGCAACCCAAACTATTTCACTTGGGAACATTAAAAAGGATCTGCAGAGAAACCCCTTCCTTCTATTGAAGGAGACCAAACAATGATGTTAGATTCCCGTTTTCCGGGAGATGCTGGCAGCTGCTCATACTCAACGTACTCTGGTTCTGTTAGCGGCGTGGTCTCGTTGGGTTCCGTGTGTTTGCCTCCGTCGTGGTTTGGGGTTCGTTCTTCCTCTGTTCGCACTTCTACAATGGGCTCTTTCGATTCGTCTTTCCTGTAAGGAGTGGAATGGGGAGAACTGTTAAAAGTTGAAGGCCGCTTTCTAATTCGGTTACTAGCATTTCTAATGCCTGCTTCTTTCTCATAATCATAGAGCTAAGGAAGGACAGACCCTCTTGTAGGGAGGGGAGCCAACTATTTATTTATTTATTTATTTCAACTTATTCATCGCCACTCCCGTGGGGCTCGGGGCAACTTACATATATTTAAACACTATAAAACACAGCTAAAAACATCCAAGTTAATATCGTAGTTAAAAGCATACAATAGTGCACGCGCACCAGAATTATTCCCTTGACTTACAATCACATAGTAAAGGCCTGGAGTTCTTACTGCCCAAATGCCTGTACGAACAGAAATGTCTTACAAGCCTTACGGAAGGCTAGTAAGTTGGACAACGCATGGATTTCTGGGGGGAGAGCGTTCCACATTACTGGAGCGATGACTCTGAAGGCTCTCCTCCGCGTTGAGGTCAGGTGAAGGGTTTTACAACTTGGCACCGCAAGGAGGTTAAGGGACTCTGATCAGAGTGGTCTTGCGGGACAATATAGGGAGAGGCGGTTCCTTAGGTACACTGGCCCCAGACCATTTAGGCCTTAAAACCAGCACTTTGAAAGTGATCCGGTGCTCTATTGGCAGCCAGTGCAGTTCGCACAGAACAGGCGTAATGTGGCAGTAAGATGGTAAACCTGCCAGCAACCGAGCTGCAGCGTTCTGCACCAGCTTAAGTTTCCGGATCACCGACAAAGGAAGGCCAATGTAGAGAGCGTTGCAGTAGTCCAATCTTGAGATGACCGTGGCTTGGACCACTGTGGCTAGGTCATGACGGGACAGGTAGGAAGCCAGCTTCCTCGCCTGTCGGAGGTGGTAAAAAGCTACTCCGCTGGCGATGGAGATATGCTTCTCCATCGACAGTTGAGAGTCAAGTGTGACTCCCAAACCCTTTACAGATGGCGACGGGCGTAGTGTCGCACCGTCCAGGGTTGGGAGCCGGATCTCTCCCGTACCCGGATGACCCAGCCACAGGATCTCCATCTTAGCCGGAGATCCTGTGGCAAGGAAGGTAGAAGTGAGTTTTCTATGTTGTTTAGAAAGCCTAAATCTCATGCTGGTTGACCTATGAAGAGGTCAAGAGAACATCAAGGATGCACAGTGTTTCAGGTTCAGCCACACAAGCTCTCGGTAGAGTGACATCAGGTAGCATGGCATGGAAAGAACCTGGGAAAGACTCTGCCAGCTAGAGTATGCTATCTGGCACTAATGTGACCTTTTCTGCTCACATCTCCTTAGGGAATGTCCACAGCTCAGTGTTAGGATTGTTCTGCTCCACCATGGGAGTAGAGTTTAGGCTTCCAAGGGTGTCTAGTCTCCTTATAATGAAATGCAGCGTTCCTGTTACTTACGAGAAGGCAGCCTTTCCCTCTTCCATGTCTTTGCCCTTTGCCCCAGGACCGGATTTGCCACACACATTGACGGCAATGCACATCAACAGGCCGCACTTGTTCAGGAAGTAGCAGGTGACATCCACAGCCACCAACAGAAGGACAAAGATGACAATGAGGATGCCCACAATGGCAGCGGTTCCTAGTCCCGATGTAGGGCTTGTGCTAGCTTCAGAGGCCGAAAGGGAAAGAGGAGAAAACACCATGGTTAGCAAGGAGGCATGGCCACTGACCCTATGAACGCCTGCTTCTATCTCCTTTCCAACCTGTTTGGTGAATATTATCACCAGAACAAAGACTATTCTACCTCTTCCCATAATCCTCTGCCTGGAAAGCAGAGCAGATGAGGACTCATATCCCACAAGTGACTGTGGAGGTCATGGTGAATAGGTGAAGGGATGAGACATTGGCAAGTGCCCAAACAGAGCAAGGAGAGCAAATGCTGTACCTTGGAGCCAAGCATCACCTTTCTTGATTTCACTTGCACGTATGTAAATGCAAGCAAAATTGTCTTTTGGCAACACAGAAGTCAAATAGTCTCTACAGAACAATGTGAGCTTTGAAGCCCCCCTTCAATCCACAAGAGAGGATACCAAATACAACTTGATGAGCTTTAAGGTTCTACCACGGGACTAGCACAGCTCCCTTATAAATCTTTTTGAGGTGCACCTGGCAAAAGGCCTAGGGCTGGATTTAAACCAAGACAGCTAGAAAAACCATCATTCCTTTCAAGGCCAGAGGGCTGAAGCTGGAGGCCTGCTTCCATGCTTCTTATTTGTTTATTTATTTCCAATATTTCTACCCCGCTCTTCTCAACTCCCGAGGGGGGACTCAGAGCGGCCTAACAAAAGGCACAATTCGATGCCACCATAAATACAATATAAAACCAAAAACATATACGTAGCATTAAAATACATTAAAATACAATTAACATTAACACATCATACACATTATTCTCTTAAGTTAAAAACAGTATTTCGTCCAAAACAGGAGCATTGAGCCATATCCATCAACTTGCCATTACAAATCCAGTCCAAAGTGCTGCATTGTGCTCATGTGCAAACGCCTGGTCCCACAGCCAAGATTTCATTTTTTTCCTGAATGCCAGGAGGGATGGGGTTGATCGTATGTCGCTTGGAAGCGCGTTCCACAGATGGGGAGCCACCACCGAGAAGGCCCTCTCTCGTCCCCACCAAATTGGCGAGAGCAGAGCCTCCCCGGATGATCTTAAATTACGAGATGGGACGTAGCGGCTGATGTGTTTGGACAAGTAAAGTGGGCCAGAATCGTATAGAGCTTTAAAGGTCAAAACCAGCACTTTGAATTGAGCTCGGAATTGGACAAGCAGCCAGTGGAGCTGACACAACAGGGGCTGGTATGCTCCCTGTATGTAGCTCGTTAGTAATCTGGCTGCCGCCTGTTGGACTAATTGTAATTTCCGAAATGTCTTCAAAGACAGCCCCACGTAGAGTGTGTTGCAGTAATCTATTCGGGGTGTGACCAGAGCATGGACGACCGTAGCCAGATCAGACTTCCCAAGGTATGGGCGCAATCACCACTGGGACCAAGTCTTAACGGTGCAAAAGCTCCCCTGGCCACCGCCGAGACCTGGGGTTCCAGGCTCAGCGATGAGTCCAGGATCACTCCCAAGCTGTGAACCTGCGTCTTCAGGGGGAATGTAACCCCATCCAACACAGGCTGTAACCCTATGCCCTGTTCAGCCTTTCGACTGACCAGGAGGACCTCTGTGTTATCTGGATTAAGTTTCAATTTGCTAGCCCTCATCCAGTCCGACACAGCAGCCAAGCACCGGTTCAAAGTCTGGACAGCCTCCTTAGTGACAGGTCGGAAGGAGTGACAGATCTGGACATCATCTGCGTACAGATAACACCTTACTCTGAATGATCTCTCCCAGCGGTTTCATGTAGATGTTAAATAACATCGGGGACAGTACTGAACCCTAAGGGACTCCACAAGATAAAGGTTGCGGAGCCGAACAGGTGTCACCCAGTAACACCTTCTGGGTACGACCTTCCAGAAAGGATTGGAGTCACTGCAAAGCAGTACCCCCAAGCCCCATGTCTGCAAGGCAACCCAGAAGTATACTGTGGTCAACGGTATCGAAAGCCGCTGAGAGGTCCAGCAAAACCAACAGGGACACACTCCCCCTGTCGAGCTCCCGGCATAGATCATCTACCAAGGCGACCAAGGCTGTTTTCTTGCAGAGAAAGTGTCCTGTGAGAATCCCGCTAGATTGTCTCTCAACTCAAAGCATCGTCACTTCCTTTCCCTTGAGATTTCATTTGCTGGCAGACATTACTTTCTAAAAGGAGCCTGTCCTTGTTGCAAGTGATGTCCTTCAACTTCTTGTTCATTCCCCTTTCTTTCACTAGTTTTGTATCCGATTGGTTTTTTTAATGTATGCCACTGATTATTTTTGAGCAGTACAGTGAGGCTAAGTAAGTGCATCGAATGGATTGTCACAAAAATAGCCATCTGAATATTTACCTCAACTTTAGAAGCCACAAAGATTGTCATCCAGGTTTTCCCAACACTTGAGAAACACATTGTCAAATATTCTTCCCATCCCAATTCTCTTCTGTTCAATGCCAGGCCCAGTTCAAAATGCTGATACTCACATTTGGAACCCTTACGACAGTGGTTCCCAACCTTTGTTTGACCAGGGACCACTTTGACAAAGGACCACTCTCCAACATTAGTACCAAAAGAGTTATGAATCGGTTTCTGGTCAACTTTAGATTCGGTTTGGTTATTTGGGGTGCCGATTCAGAAAACTACATTGGATAGTCCACATCAGCTCTAGTTTCTGATACAGAACACATGCCGTCCAGCAGCCACCCTTTGCTCGCCCACACAAAACCATATTTAATAATCTAGAGCTGATGGGATAGTAGTAATCTTTTGTAGGTTGTCGACCTCTCCCCTCCCAATATCCCCATTGCCTCAACACTATAACAGGGTTTCGCAAGACCAGTCACTCTTGTTGCTGCGTGATTTCAAGTCAATGGTGAGGCTGTGGACCATATTTTCGTTCTTGCGGACCACTGGTGGTCCACGGACCACGGTTAGAAGCCACTGCCTTATGAGAAATAGGTCAAGGTATCTGAAGGATCACTTCTAAGTTATTATTGAAGGCTCTTTTCGAAGTGCCACCATTGAGCCCAGCAGCTGACCAAGAGGGAGACTTTAAAAAACATCGTGTTTTTAAAGAATATTTTGCAACTTTTTAATGGGTTCTGGGACTGGGGGGTTCTTAAAAAGTTAGCAGTTCATTCATTAATTTTTGTTGTTGTGTGTGTGTTTTTAAAGGAACTATATATCTGTGCATATTTTAGCTATTGTTTTCAATATTGACTGACCAGAAAATGTGTTGCTAGGAAGGGCTGGGAAGCAGAATATAAAATATAAGTTAAAGGTTTTCCCTTGACATTAAGTCCAGTTGTGTCCGACTCTGGGGCTGTTGCTCATCTCCATTTCTAAGCCAAAGAGCCAGTATTGTCCATAGACACCTCCAAGGTAATGTGGTTGGCATGACTGCATGGAGTGCTGTTACCATCTAGTCAGACCTATTGATCTACTCACATTTGCATGTTTTCAAACTGCTAGGATGGTAAAAGCTGGGGCTAACAGCGGGAGCTCACACCGCTCCCCAGATTCGAACCTGCGACCTTTCAGTCAGCAAGTTCAGCAACTCTGCAGTTTAACACAATGCGCCACTGAGGGCTCCCAATATAAAATATGTGTTATCCATAAATACATGGTAAAGGAAAACCTGATGGGATTGCAGGTAAGATAGTGTCGTGTTTATTCTTGCTCATTGCACATCATTGTTTGAATCCTACTGGCAATCCCAACTAGAATGGGGCTCCTGAATTATTGAGATTTCCCTAAATGTCCACCCACCACTCAACAACTGACTTTAGTTGGGGCTACCAGTCGAGTTCAGGCATTTATGTGCACATTGCACAGAATTTGGTTTCCAGCAACCTGCAATTTTAGCCCAATTGGTACGAAACTCCACTGAAACAACACATTTTGGGCAACATTTTTTGCCTTGTGCTGTCGAAGGCTTTCATGGCCGGAATCACTGGGTCGCTGTGAGTTTTCCGGGCTACATGGCTTCTGGAACATGGCCATACAGCCCGGAAAGCTCACAGTAACCTTTCTTTTGACTTGTCTTCTGTCCTCCAGTGGCAAAGCTCCATGAAGGGCAGAGTCGGGTAAATAATGTGGCTTTGCCCCTTCCCTTGCTTTGGCTGGCAAAGCCTGACATTTGCATCAGAAGTCCATTAAGTGCTTTGCAGAATGTCTGAGCCGGTTAGATCAGTGCTCTGCCAAGATACATAATTAAACAAATCCATCACCCTCGGTTCTTGCAGGGAGAGGGAGCAGGCGCTATACACATTCCTATTCTGAATTCATACATGGATCATTCAGCTGCGAACCGCCTTCTCTCTTGCCAGCTCTCAGAGTAGAAACTTCGGCATACTTCTCAAAGCCATTCTTCCTCTCCTTAACTCCAGTTTAAAGATAAGCTGTTCAGCTCTCTTTTGGTGCAGAGCAAGTCAGGACACTTCTGGAGCCTTTGCAAAACAGGCAGGGATTCAGTAATTCAGTTTTAGTCCATGGAAAGAGAACTTCAGTCCCACACAAAGTGATATGCAACCTAAAAGTGTTCTGCTAGCTGGGCGCATGAAGGATTCGTCTATAACAGGGGTGCTCATTAGGTAGATCGTGATCTACTGGTAGATTGCGTAGGGCATCCTGGTAGATCGCAGGCAGGGTGGGAGGAAGGTTCAGTCTCACCCTGCAGGCTCCCGACGCTGCCCAGGTGCAGAAGGAGGTTGGACTGGATGGCTCTTGGAGGTCTCCTCCTATTCTAGAAACCCATTATTATTATTATTATCATCATCAGAGGCTGAATGGCCATCTATGAGGAATGCTTTGATTGTGTTTTTCCCTTATGGCAGAAGGAGGTTGGACTGGATTGGCCCTTGGAGGTCTCCTTCTACTCTAGGGACCTATTGTTGTTGTTATTACTATTATTATTAATAGTAGCAGAGGTTGAATGAATATTATCATCATTATTATTATGAATAAATTCAGGGGCTTATTATACTCACATTTAGTTGAATCCAGTCTTAAAATATATTGTATGGCTCTCACTGAAATAAATTTCCAAATATTTTGCTTTTATGGCTCTCTGAGTAGTGGGTAGATAGATCATTTTGACTTGGTTGTTTTATAAGTAGCTCGCATGCTGAAAAAGTGTGAGCACCCCTGGTCTACATGGAATGCTTAGCTATGCAATCTACACACAACAAAAAGGAGAATACCTCTTGAGTAGGGGTATGCAATTTTTACATTAGTTGTCGTAAGTGGCATCAAATTCATTACATTCGTACTTACGATGTGATATCCGATGTGCGGGCATGGCCCATGCCAAAAACTTACCCAATACTTTTTTGTTTGCATTTTGTAAATCTTGGAAGCCTCCCAAAGTCAGTTCCATTTTCAGCCAAAAAGGCTGCTTTTCCTCTTTAAAGTAATGGCCTTTCACCATTAGGAGAGGGAAGCAGCAGGGAGAAAGCAGGGTTTCCTGGGAAATATTGAGAAAGCACAGGATTCTGGGAAATGTAGTTTGGGAAGGCGAGGAGCCCTATACCAGAAAATTCAAAAGGTGCTGCTCTAAACTACATTTCCCAGAATTCTGCTCTGCATCAGAAAGCTCCAATCAGGAGAGAGGCTTGTGTCCCTTGTAGCAGAAGCAGCCAGAGTTCTAATACATTGTTGAATTTGCAAAGAAGAGGACTGACTGACACTTCTAGTAAGTTAATCTCTGTGTTGGGCTGGGAAGGAATCACTAAGTGAAAGTTCCATTGTTTAATAGGAGAAACATTCAATGAAATAGCTGTTGTAGCTTAAAAAAAACATTTTTGTCAATTTTTTTTAAAAAAATCCTAAAATCAGTAGCTGTATGAATATTTCTGAAAGTTGGGGGGACTGATCCCCTGTTATCTTGTGTTATTGTACAGAAAATTCAAGGAGATAGCTCTTTTAAAAAAATGTTTATAAACACATCAAAAAATCCATGGATGAGTGAAATGTTATGAAACTTGGGCTCACAGTGGTCAATGTGTTCTACCATTGTAGAAAGTTTCATCCCAATAGTTGCAAAAATGAGGGAGAAAGGAGTCTCTGAAGTTCCCCCCTGCTTGCTCAATTACTGTAACACAATTTTGTTATTCTTGTTATAGAAATGGAAGGTTTACTAACTATATTTTAGAAACAATTTAGAAACCAAATGCCAGTGCCCCTTAATTTTGTAATGACTTTTGAAACTTTTTAAAAATTGACTGCACATGCCTACTCCTGAGTCCAAGGTGCTGGGAATGACCATCATCTTCTTGGGGCCCTTCCACATAACCCTATATCCCAGAATATCAAGGCAGGAAATTCCACATTATCTGAGTGAGGACTTAGATAACCCAGTTCAAAGCAGATAATGTGGGATTTTCTGCCTTGATATTCTGGGATCTAGGGCTGTGTGGAAGGGCCCTAACTTTGCGTACAAGATTCCTGGAGGCATCTAGCTGACTTAAGACCGACGTGGAGAGTTGGGCTAACCTACTGTCTGAGTTTCTCTTCCAAAGAGCAGTGTGTTGAACGCACAGCTACAGAGAATGCTGTTTTACCATTATTTTGCTTTTTTGGCTCACTACTTTTGTCTTTGTGCTATTCTGAACATTAGGAGTGGACCAACCAGCCAAGTCATAGTGGGTCATGGAGGGATGGATGCTCAGCAGTACTCTTCAGCAAAGGTAACGGCTTTCTTGTGCTCCCCTTCCCACTATCCCTCCAGTTGAAAATATCATATGTTCAAATCAACAGCTTTAGCCAAGAGAGGTCTGAAACAAAACAGGGGAAGGAAACTTGAGAGAAAAAGAGGGGACTTCAAGGCCAAAATCAGTATGAATTAAGAAGCTACAGTTGTGAGTACATTGGTAGATATGTCTTCTGATCACTGGAGAATGTGTGGTCATCTTCAAAGGTAGCTGAGAGGCTACGGCAGGGCTGTCCAGGAAGTCGATCGCGATCGACTGGTCGATCCCGGGACCGAAGGTCGATCCCAGCTGGATGGGACACTTCTCAGAGCGGGCGGAGACATGCAGCGCCAAGCCCCGCCCCCTCCCCCGGCTTCAGCACTACCACAGCTTCTGCAGGCTAGAGGAGGGTAATGCCAAGCCTGTAGTGGCTATCTATGCCACCACTGGCTTGGCATTACCCTCCTCTAGCCTGGAGAAACTGTGGTAGCGCTAAAGCTAGAGGGGGGGAGAGGGGGGAGCCAGGCCGTGCCAAGCCCCACCCCTCCCCCCCCTACCCCCGCTAGAGGAGGGTTTAGTGGCTATGCCACCACTGGCTTGGCATTACCCTTCTCCAGGCTAGAGGGGAGGGCGCCACCACAGTGCCAAGCCATAGTGGCTATCTATGCCACCACTGGCTTGGCATTACCCTCCTCTAGCCTGGAGAAGCTGTGGTAGAGCTAAAGCCAGAGGGGGGTGGAGCCAGGCAGCGCCAAGCCCCTCCCCCTGCTCCGCCCTGCTTCTCTCTCGGTAGATCTTTCTGACTTGGTTTTATTATAAGTAGCTCGCATGCTGAAAAAGTGTGGACACCCCTGGGCTACGGTAAACAGAGAGCAAACTATATGGCACTTCTGACGCCCAAAAAAAGTCTCCATATTTTCCATAAAACTAGATTCAGATTTGAATGTTTCACAGCATAACTGACATTTTTGTGCAGGATGATAAGGCCCTTCTGTGTCAAATATCAATTTTTCCCTTGCTATCATGTCTCCTCTCAGCCTTCTCTTCTTCGGGCTAAAAATGCCCAGCTCTTTAAGCGGCTCCTCATACGGCTTGTTCTCCAGACCCTTGATCATTTTAGTCGCCCTCCTCTGGACACATTCCAGCTTGTCAATATCTCTCTTCATGGCCAGGCAGCCCAAAAAACTTACAACGACTCAGTGATTCTGGCCATGAAAACCTTTGGCAAGACAGAAAACACAAACCCATTTGACCAGTGGCTTGGAATGCCCATGAAATGACCAATATGGACACAACTACACAATTTGCATAAACGTACACACAAAAGAAAAACAGACATCTGTTATACCTTTATCTTTTTTCTTTCTTTCTTTCTCTCTTTTTTTAATAATGCAACTGTGTAAACAATAATCAGAGACTCAAACAAGTTTCCTAGGCTGAAGCGTCGTTGCTTTGTTAATAGCGGATGCGCTTGGGCAGAGTAGTACAGACTCTGGCAGGTCGGAGCTCGTGGGCTGGAGCAGCCCCGCCAGCAGCACCATCGTTGGGGGAAGGGGCCCGCTTTGAGTAGGGCGAGCTACAGTCATGGGAGCTCATGCGCCAGCATCCTTCCCGGGATGCCCAAGGGAGCCATGCAGCAAGAATCGGAAGGGGAGACTTCTACCGAGCCACAATGACTGAAGAGGCTTTATTGCATCCCATCCAGATTGCACAAACTTCTCCTCTCCTCCCCAAGACAACTGGGGTTAAATCTGTTGGAAAATCAGGAAGTCATCTTTACAGGCAGACATGGGATCCTACGGCGGGAGGGAGGTTTTGCTTTTGTCAATGTGTACGAAAAAGGATGACTCTCTTCTGCTACATGAATTCCTGCATAAACTTCACCCCTGGGTCCTGTACCATCACTGGTCTTAGGAGACGGACCTTCTCAAGAGCTCCCATCTTACATGAGCTCTGAGCACTAACAGTTTGTCACTCTGACTTATTAACATGGCATTTAAGGAGTGGTATTGTTTAAAGGGGAAAAATGGTAGGGAATAGGCAATATGTAATATAAAGCTTTGTAGAATCAGAGGCTCCAAATGGGTTTTGCGCCATCTAATTTGACAAAAGCATCTTTGAACAGGGAACGCAGGAAGTTCCTGGAATCCCACTCAAATTTTGAGTGGGATTCCAGGGTTATAGTTGAATCTATTTCCAGATTAAGGTTCCCCAATCCCAGCTTCTACTGGGCTCTTAGTTTGGACCCAAAAAGAAAGATGGTCTCCGGGCTATTCTGGGCCTCCTTTGACATGTTTTGAAAGGCCTCCAAGGCTGTGCTTGGTTTTGGACATTCTCTCCAGTCTAAGTCCAGAATTTTGGACAGACACGAATCAAGATGGAGGAAACTTACGCTCAAGGAACTGTCTTAATTGGCCAAGTGGAGTGTTTCAAGTAGCCTTCCCATGTCAAAAGAGGAGGGGGAAGCATCTCCGTGCCCTTTTACAACTCAGCAGGAGAGACTGAAGCCTAGAAGCAGGCCCTCTAAGGAGACTGCTCCACCCATTGCTTTGTATTAGTGAGGAGCTACAGCCCACAGCGACCATGTTGGCAAGCATGGAGGATGAGAAGAAGAGCACATGGACAGTCTTTCCAAAATGGCCATTGCACACCCATGGTGAAGATGTGTGGAAACCATTGAGATATCATAGGGCCAATCATGCAAACTGAGCCACAGCGAAAATCAAATGTTAGCATGCACTTGTATGAGCTGTGCACCAGTGAGTAGTTTTTGTGTGTGTGGGAACCTCTCCTAAAGGAAAACCCAGATGAACAAATGGTCCAATGAGTTTCTTGCTTTCTATGGAAGCAGCCTGCATGGATGAGATCCTATCTAAAGCTGGCAGAATGGAAAAGCTCCCCAGCGTACTTTTTGCCGGATTATGAACTGTCAGAAAGGATGGAGAGATGACTTGGCAGGGGCTCAACCACTTCTAACATTCACTTAAGAACTTTGCTTCAGTCGTCACCTTCCTTGGGACAGAGCTCTGGCTGGCTACTGGACCAGGTCTGTAAACCAGGTCATTGCACTGCCAGGTAAATGGAAGGAGGTATTGCGATCTCCTTGCGTAAACTTAAGAAAAGTACAACCACTAGGGCAATCCTAGCACACTGTCTTAATAGGATCTTCTGTAGACTGTTTAAACTTAGGATGGAGCAAAAGTGCCAAACTCTGGCCTGACCCTGTAAGAAATATTTTGAACATTTTGCTGAAGCCTTGCCAGCAATTCCAATGTCCTGGGACGAGCATGTGAGGGCAGACACATGTGCATGCAAATAATGGTGGTAGGGAAGCTGTCTCCATGCAGCAGTGCTCATGCATTGCAGGGTTTGTGCCCTAGACAGGCAAGAGGGAATAGAAAAACTGCAAACAAGGGAGGGAGGGGTTCCAGCATGCTTTGGAGCCCCTGCAGAAGGGATATATGTGTGTGACAGAGGGCTAATGCAAAGAGCTGTTATAGGGACCAGAGTTTGGCACACTTTTTGTCTCTCCTTAAAAACAGACCCTAAAAAGGGGCAAGGGAATCACTCAATCATGAACATCTCACTTAGGAAGAAACACTTGGCAAACCAGAAGGACCACTAGTTGGGGTTGCCATCATCAACTGGGGGCAAGGTTGCTGGCTGAAAAATAAATCTGGGCACTGATTTGCAGGGACAGGCTTTCTCCGCAGCCACTGATGAGCAGCACGAGGCAGCGACAGAACCCTGAAAAGGTGTAGTTGGGGAGCCCTACTTTTTGAATGCTGCTCCATGTTAAAAAGATGTCCTGCAAGTTAAAAATTAGCTCATCGGGGAGAGGATCCAGAAGATCGTCTTCCGCTTGCTCAAGTCTTCCGCTTTCAGGAATCTTCAGCTTGAAGCAGGACAGTCCAGAAGCCAGAACGCTGCCACGATCCCTGGTTGCATGGCTAGGCCTTGTCTCTTCCTTGCAGTGTATTGGGAATGCACAAAAAGGGTTTCGTCAAAAGCCAGGGGAAGGAGCCTGTGAATCCCAACAGCCCTCTGCACCAAGCAGGCTTTCACTGATTTCCCATGGAAGACAGGCTGTGAGATGGGAGCCCTCAGATAACGTGCCTCCTAAAGATTCCCAGTACAGGAAAACTACAGAAATCTTATGGAGGCCACGAGAAAAGACATGTTTATCTACATGAACAGTGAGTAACATCAAGGTGAGAAATGTGTTAGCCTATGTTTTGGACATTTTATCACATTTTTCTTCATTTAGAACATTTTGCTCGACTACTGGTAAATATGAACAAAGAGCAAAGTGTGAAAGGATCTCAGAGGCACAGATCGGAAACACTACTCTTCCCCCTTAGAATATCAAAAGTGTTTCCAATCTGATTAGTTGTTACATCCAGTGGCTAAAACTGGGGGAGGGGTGTGGCAGGGACACAAAACCAGGGTTTTGGAGTGGGAAAATGCCCAATTTATATCTTTTCTTCCCCTTCCTCATTACACAATGGCAAATCTTTCCGGGAAAATTGTGTTCTGCTCTTGATTTCCCGACCCTCAGAAGAGACACGCTCCTTGGACCCAAGGAATTCTCTCTTGCTTGCTGGCCTCTGCAAGGCCATTGGGGTCTGAAAGAGCAAATTTCCTTTTGATGCTGTGGTTGTTTGAAAAGTTTCTAACAGAGCAGAAGCAGAGCTGCGGCAGAGAAGAGCAACGAAACCAAGGGAGACGAGGCCGCCGGGCTTCCCAAGGTCGCTGCAACCGCCAAAAAAGGGATTCCCAGCAGATGGGAAGAAAAAAAACACCAACAGATGAGGTTTGGTATATCAAAACAGAGACGGGCCCCGTCGGCGTGATCATCAACAATATTGTTAAAATAAAAACAACAACAACAAAAAATCGGTGCATGTGGCAAAGTGGATGCATGTGGCAAAGTTTCCATTAGGATCCAAAGTGACATGAATGACGACAGACGTAGGAAAGGAACGGGGGGAAGGAGAGGAATTGTTGGGAAGGGGGAAAAAAGAAATAGAAAGACAGAGAGAGAGAGAGAGAGAGAGAGAGAGAGAATAGATAAAAGAAAAAATAGGTCATAAATATAGAAAAAACAATAAGAATTTAAAAGGTTTTTTTTGTAACTTAGTATAAATTAAAAAATGTCCAAGAGGTTAGAAGAACAGAGCGGCGGCAGCAGCGGCAATGATAATGGAGAGGCTGGAACAGGGAGCTGGCAGCGAGAAGGGGAGAGTCAAGGAGGAACGTGGCTGGCAAGCAAACTGAGGACACGGAAACCAGTAATGCAACACAGGATGCCAGGTGATGAGGATGGAGAGTTGCTGGCGGGATTTCACAAGGGACACACACACTCATGTTCTGACAAGGCTGGATGAATCCACCTCCCACCCGTTTCACACTTCAGAATCATCGCTGATCACTGGCCTCCCTAAGGGCCGGTCCAACTGGCCACATTGCAATTTACACACAAACCAGAGAGCATGCGCAATAAGATCCTTTCCTCTCTGCTGATGGACTTTAGAGAGGTGATTTCACCTCACAGACCTCAAAACAGCATGCTCCCTGGCCATTCCAGCTGAGGTGGGATTTGGTTAGCTGTAGCCCATCCCCAGTTGCGTTGCAAAGCTACCTCCACTAGAAATGGCTGATGTGCCTTCTCCTAACTAAGGTTTTCCCATATACGAATCCAGAAGAAGACCTGGTTGGGTCCAAGGAAAGGAAAGAGCAGTGAAAGAACACCCAGTTGGGAGGTGGAGACCATTAAAGCACTTTTAAGCCACCTGGGAAAACTCCCCCAAGACCAGGCTTCTTCTCATTCCATCCAGCAACAGTCTTAAGAGCATCCTCTCTCAACTGGGCTTCTAAACTTCCCACGCACCCGCTCTGCTCATTCTCCTCTCATTCCTGACTTTGTTCCTCTTGCCTTCTGCTCTCTCCCTGCTTAGTCTAGGACAGAAGTGCAGAAGTGACCTTCCTCATTCACATCACACTCAACTTTCTGTGAACCCATTTGAATCGGGATGTACGCTTGAAATCCCCCAGCCACAAAAATTGTCCTTCAAACAGATGACAGCATGAAGCATTAGAGTGACAAAACAGAACATCAGTCGTTTTAGTATGTTACTGAGGTCCCAGCCAAAAAGATTTCTCTTCAGGTGTGGGGGTATCTTTAGGGCATTAAGTGTCCTTGGCCCATTCCTAGGCTTGAAACAAACCTTCTTCCAGAAGGAGTGGCCTATGCCAGCCTTGGCTTGCAATAAAGTGGGTCTGTGCATGGCTTGCAATGCCTCTCCTAGCCCACTGCTTGTACTCTTTATGACACATGGCAAAATGAGTTAAAATGCAGAGCCAGGTAGAAATATGGACTCAGGCTGCACCATAAGATGCATTCTTCTTGGCACAGTTTTTGAACTGTCTTAAGGTGTTGATAAATACCCCCAAACATTGTTTCTCAAGTGTCAGAAAACTCTGACTAGAAGATTCTTACAATCTGGCTTATTGTGTGAAAAATTCACACTTGGCACTTTTTTGTGCAGAATGCAGTAGCCTCTGTACTGGCAACAATACCCATGTGGAGAAACCAATCCTTCTACATGGAAAGGTTGTTTTTGGTGCTAAAAATGCTGTTTCCTATATCGATACATGTGATTTTTGTGCACAAAAAGTGCAAACTGCATGTAAAATAAGTCCAAGTTGCAAAACTGAACAATTTCTGAAGACCTTTGGAAGAAAATGGCTGAAATTACTGGCTGCTTCCACTGAGAAAGAAATTAAGAGTACTGCATCTCTAGTGGCATCACATGGTGAAGTTTTTACTGCCAGCCTGTGGTTTCCCATTCTGACATACATGCCTCTTTATGATGATAACAAAAAACCAAGCTAGCAAAGCCCTCACGAGCAATGCATCCCTTGACTGCTAGTGCTGCATCTCTTGATGGTCACAGTGAAAGAAGCCAGAGTTGGAGGTGGGAGCCACAAAGGGAAAGCTCATCACCCTTCACAAGCTTGACCTCATCTCAGCTTCATCCCTCAGAGCTGCTCCTATGTTACCCTGGCCTGAAAAGGTACATAATGTATTTGCTCTACAGCAGATTGATGCTTTGTGTTATCAAAACCAGGACATCCAGGTCACAAGGGAAATCCAGAAACATACCATGAGGAGTTCCCTCTGGCTTCAATGCTCTGGAATGATTCCACTTGAGTGCCATGCGTTACAAAAGCAACCATGTCAAGGACTTTGTGGAGGGGTTGGAAAACCAGATGGATCCTACATACTGGACTACTGTGTTTGCTACATATAAGGCTGAGTCATTAAAGCTTTACATGGGTAACCAGTTATGAGGATGACTGTAAGCAAGCAAGTTGCCGAGTGTTTTTATTTCCGCCCCCCCCCTTTCCTCCCACTATGGAAAAAGATACCCTCAAGCACATTAAGGGATGTGGTGCTGTTGCATTAATTCCAAGCGGAAAAACAATGGCGGAAAGAAGCAGGTTAGAGCTCTACCTGGGATGATGGTGGGCTGTGCAGAAGTCCTGAAGAAGAAGTAGGCGGCCTGGGATTTCCCTCGCTGGTTTTCCGCCGTGATGGAGACCTCATACTCGGCATTCCAGTCGAGAGACTTGAGCATGACGTGGTCGCTGCCCGAAGGGAGCCGGAACTCTGGCATCCAATCAGAGGACTGCTTCTTCAACAGAACAGTAGAAGAAAAAGCAGGGAAAGGAATTCAGCCACAAAAGCTTGATGTGGACAAGGCCATCTATTCCCTGCATGTGAAACCAGTGAGATCCAGGAGAGTGTTCCTATCCGATCCCCAAGGACTGGCTTCTGTACAGAAGCAGCAGGTAAAACAGAGGCGTAAGACCTGCTTTCTGAGGTCCAACTGGCCGAGCGTGTCTATGTTGGAATTCAAACCCGCACTGCCAAAATCTCAAGTCCTCAATGAGGAACAGTTTAGTTAGTTTAGAATAGTCTTGACGGTTTCCCTTCCCACATGTCTTCTGTATGACATTTGGTAATATATCTTTTTCTTCTCTCTGTTTCTGCTCACATTCTGATTCGTTGTTTAAAATGGATACTTTTCTATTGCAAGCTTTCTGAATCTGACTTCTGCCTCCTTACATTTGAGTATGGAGAGAATGTGCTGTGTGCTTTGAGATCTCTCTGCTTGTGTGTCGAGAATGTGCTGTGTGCTTTGAGATCTCTCTCTCTCCCCCTCTCTGCTTGTGTCGAGAATGTGCTGTGTGCTTTGAGATCTCTCTCTGCTTGTGTGTAGTGATTGTGTTTTCCCCTCTCTTTGAAACCTTAGAAGAGATGGGTGTTGGAGGAGCTCAGACCCAGTTCTTGACTATTAAATGCAGTTACCGCTTATTATTGTAAATAAACCTTTTGTGATTTCTTTTTAAGATTTGACTCTGTATGTTTGCCTCCTGAGCTCTGAATTCTTTACATCACACGGCTCTTCATGCTCTGCTTGCTAATGAGCTGATGCTCAACTTTTGTATCCTGTTTGTTTTTGGCTGCTCGGCTATTGTTTTAGAGTACTTTCCCTAACAGTCTACACATTGATCTGGACCAGAGACTTTCCTAGATGTACTTGAGAAGTTAGCAGTTGAATCCGAGGCCATTTTTTTTAAACAACTGAAGATTCTCCCACACAGATTTCTAAAAAACATAGCTAGCCTTTCAAATATAATTTCTTAACACTTCTAAAAACAGCAAAGAACTACTACAAAATGCCCACTATTCAGGAACTTACAAAAATATGAAAATATTCAATTTTTTTAAAATATATGACTTTGTACAAATTTAACTGTTAGGCTGTTTTCATTTATACCGTGGCTTTGCTTAAGATTTTTCCTTTCAATACCCCCCTCCCCCCCACTCCATGATGCTCATAAACGCACAGTACAAATGCTCATTTAGATTCACTCAGTGGCCTCAGAAGGACTTACAACTTTGTATCTGACAAGGTAATGCCGAATGGGGGAGCCTCCATCGTCTTGCTTGATGAGGTTCACTTTGAAGGAGTTGCCGTCTTCTCCCATTTGGCCTTCTAGCTTGGGCGCGCTCGGCTCACCTGTAAAAATGGCAAGATTCACCTCAAGGCTCGGCCAGGCCTCAAACACTCAGCTCAACAAATGAACAATGGCATAGATGGAGCCCTGCAGCCACATTCAAAGTGCCTGCAGGAATGTTATGGCATGCAAGTCTCACGTTCCTTCAAGCTGGGCATCCAGACCCAAATAAACAGTGGTGCTGCCTCCCCCCCCCCCGAGCCTGAACAGATACGTATTGCTGGAAGTCCTTAAAATATAAAAAATACACAGGTTGGCATTGTGTTCCCTGATCGATATTTGCAAGCTCACAAACTGGACTTATAAACTCGTAACTTTTCACAGTCATGTTTAGTTATTAATGGCCAAACGTGACATCAGGAAATACGTTTCCAGCCATGCAGAACCTCAACCAAAGGGTTTTTAGGAAGCTGCAGTTCACGGTGTTGCTATTCGTTTATTATCTTAGGCAACAATGACTGCAGCTTTCCTCACACTCTGCCTTTCCTTGCCTTTAGCTGTACTCCACACTATCTATCTATCTATCTATCTATCCTAGCTGTACCTGCCACACATTGCTGTGGCCAACCTTCCTCTTTCTCTCCTTCCCCCCCTTCCTTCCCCTTCCCCATTCTCCCCTTTCTTCCTTCTCTACCTATTCTTGGACTGCAACTCCCAGCAGTCCTCCTGATCGAACTATCTACCTACCTATCTCCATCTAATCTATCTATTTGGAGGATTACTGGGAGTTGTTGTCCAGAAATAGGAAATATGTATGGATTGGGATGCTCTCAGACATCCAAGAAGAAAGCTTGCATCTTAGAAGCAGTGCATTTGGATCATCCTCCTCTCCTAAAGGGCCTGGTGCAGGGGATGCTGGGAGCTGTAGTCCAGAAGAGAGTTTTTGGTATGCTATTGTGTGTTTTGTTTGCCAGGGTGAGTTGTTTTTGCACATGTGCTGTAGCATTTTTTTTCTTTTTAAGGCCCTTCCGCTGTATTTTTGTGTTTTTATGAGTGATAATCACTCATTGGCCTGATAAGTGTCTTGTGTCCAAATTTGGTGTCAGCTTGTCCTGTTGTTTTTGAGTTATGTTAATCCCACAAAAGAACATTACATTTACACACACACACACACACACACACACACGAGAGTCTTTAACCAACTTGTTGAGTATCTTTCCTGCCCATGAACCATTTACCCCTCAGAATAGAAAAGGGGACTCAGGTGGTTCTCCAGATATTGTTGGACTACAATGTTCATCATCCCTAGTCAGTATAGTCAGTGATGGGGTATCAAGGGCGTTGCAGTGGTATGGCAAAATGCACATCATTTTCTGTGAACTAAATATTAATGCTGTTTAGGTGCTATGCCTTAATGTTGCTCTCTCTTTCTCCCTCAGAAATTCTTCTAGGGCACCATACTATTTCTTTTGCCCAGCCAAACACTATTAGTTAAAAAGACCCACACTTATTGTGCATTCGGTTATCTTTCCCCCTCCAGGATGCCCCAGAACAAAACCAGGTCCAGAGCAGTGCACTGGGGATGCACAATGGCAGGCCCATTGCAAGTGCAACTGCTCCGGTCTCTGCTTGCAGCGCAGCAGCCGCAAAATGGGACTGTGCCACTGCTGGGCCCTTATGATGAAGCACACTCCCGGAAAACTGTTGGGATATTTGGCTTCCTTCTGGACAACATTTAGTAGAGGTGGTGATGGTGATGATAGGGTCATCTTACCATACTAATGGGTAGTAAACAAAAGCCAACCCAAAAGATGTTCTCATAACACCTAATTAACGTTTAGAATTAACTACAAGATGCATTGATTACTTATTTACAGTATTTATATTCTGCCCTGCTCACCCTGCAGGGGACTCAGGGCGGATTGCAATGCACATATGCATGGCAAACATTCAATGCCATAGACATACAACATATATAGACAGACACAGAGGCAATTTAACATCCTGGCTTCCAGCTTCATGAGGGTATGCTCGATTCCGGCCACAGAGGGAGCTGTTGCTTCACCGTCCACTTGTGACATTGAATCCTTGATGGAGTACTTCCCCATTCTTACGCACGCTACTGGGAGGTTTTATGGTGTCGTAAATTAGTAAAATTAACCTCCCCACTTAAAGCGGTGCCTAAATTTCCTACTTGACAGATGCAACTGTCTTTCGGGCTGCATAGGTCAACAGCAAGCTAGACTACGAATGGTTGGGAGCTTACTCCAACCCAGGCTGGCTTCGAATTCATGACCTCTGAGTCAGTAGTGATTTAATACAGCTGGCTATTAACTAGCTGCGCCACAGCCCGGTCCATTTTACTGATTACTATGTTGGGCTTAAGGTATGTATGTACTGCACAACTCTATATTCAGGGCTCATACGCTGCTGAACACCTGAGTGCCAAGAAGTCATTGGAAGAGGATCACTTGTCCTGCTTGTGGACTCTCCAGATAATTCACCTGGCTGCTGTGAAATGGTGGAAAGGATCTTTAGCCTGTTTAATCTGAAACACTGTTATGGTCCTTAAGAGCAGTGTTTCTCAACCTTCCCAATGCCACGACCCCTTAATACAGTTCCTCATGTTGTGGTGACCCCCAACCATAAAATCATTTTCGTTACTACTTCATAACTGTAATTTTGCTACTGTTATGAATCATCATGTAAAGTATTGGATGTATTTTCATTCACCAGACCAAATTTGGCACAAATACCCGATACACCCAGGTTTGAATACTGGTGGGGTTGTGGGGGGTGATTTTGTCATTTGGGAGGTGTAGTTGCTGGGATGTATAGTTCACCTACAATCAAAGAGCATTCTGAACTCCACCAACAATGGAGTTGAACCAAACTTGGCACACACAACTCCCATGACCAACAGAAAATACCGGAAAAGTTTGATGGACATTGACTTTGAGTTTGGGAGTTGCAGTTCACCTACATCCAGAGAGCTCTGTGGACTCAAACAATGATAGATCTGGATCTAATTTGGCGCAAATACTCAATATGTCCAAATGTGAACACTGGTGGAGTTTGGGGAAAATAGACCTTGATATTTGGGAATTGTAGTTCCTCAGATTTGTAGTCCACCTACAACCAAAGAGCTTTCTGAACTCCACCAACAATGGAATTGAACCAAACTTGGCACACAGAACTCCCATCACCAACAGAAAAAACTGTATGGGTTTGGTGGGCATTGACCTTGAGTTTTGGAGTTGTAGTTCACCTACATCCAGAAAGCATTGTGGACTCAAACAATGGTGGATCTGGACCAAACTTGGCACGAATAGTCAAGATGCCCAAATATGAACACAGATGGAGTTTGGGGAAAATAGACCTTGACATTTGAGAGTTATAGTTGCTGGGATTTATAGTTCACCTACAATCATGGAGCATTCTGAACCCCACCGACATAATTGGGCCAAACTTCCCATACAGAACCCCCATGACCAACAGAAAATAATGTGCTTTCTGGTGGTCTTTGGTGACCCCTCTGACACCCCCTCGCGACCCCCATAGGGGTCCCGACCCCCAGGTTGAGAAACACTGCTTAAGAGGATAAACAACAGTAATTTGCCAAAAGGTAGATTCAGTTTAGGAGTCATTCTCACTTCTAAGCACAATTTGTCAGTGGAGTATACTTGCCTTACTTGAGAAAATATCAGGCAGCAATGTATTACGAGTGTCAACACAGGCCATGTATTGATATCCACAGTTATGTTGAATTGGATTTGAAGGGACCATATGAAGAAGACATCTGTAAAAACCCCACTCAGCACCCTTGTCCAGGTCTTGCAAAATCAGGAGGAACTTCTTTAGGAGTTCCCGTTGAATTCATTGACGCAAGAGATTGGGGCGACCAAAACCCGGAGGGAAAGTAGCAGAGAAGGAGGCAAGCATGGTACAACCCAGAAGGCAATTCTTGTGACACTCGGGAGCGTTTTCATCTCAGAGTAATATTTATTCCATCTTGCATCACCGTGGGGCTGCTTGTTTAGAGCAACTTTCCTCATTGTTGCTTTCCAGATGCAATGACAACCCCCAGAATCCCCTGCTGCCATGACTCTTGGGATTGACTACAACACATCTGAAAGGCACCCCGGTGGGGAACACGGATTGAGAGCAATTATGGAACCAATTCTCCATACGCCTTTTGTAACTAACTTGTGACACTATGTAGCAGGGAGCAGGTACTCTGTCTGAGTTGAGAACTGGTACATTACCTGGGGGAAAACTGGGCGCCCTTTTAAAAACACATCTATTATTTTGGGATGACTGCTCCTGCCCATATAGATTTCTGTTATCAGCTTTATTCACTGTTCTTTCTTGGCTACAGAGATGGGAGGACAAAATGCTCTGCGCTGCCTGAAGAGTTTGCTCACTAAATGGGTCTTTCTTGTGGAGCTTGTCTTCCAACAAGGCAGCTGTACCAGGAGTGCTTAGACAATCCCTCGTAGATTGAGATGATGGTCTTCTAGATGTAGTGTTTTGGCTGTGGAGACCTATTCTTGATCCTCATATTCTCCCACAGTGAGGACAACATTTTCCAGATAGGTGGTGGTCCCGGTTGGGGTTGACTTGACGCGCCTTCCTCTTGGCAGGTTTCTCCCTTTGACCCTCCATTCGTGCGTCTTCGAATTCTGCAGCACTGCCGATCACAGCTGACCTCCAGTTAGAGTGCTGAAGGGCCAGAACTTCCCAGTTCTCGAAGTCTATGCCACAGTTTTTGAGGTTGGATTTAAGCCCATCTTCAAATCTCTTTTCCTGCCCACCAACATTTCTTTTTCTGTTCTTGGATTCAGAGTAGAGCAACTGCTTTGGGAGATGGTGATCTTTGGGCATTTGGACAACATGGCATTCAGTCCAGCAGAGTTGATGACGGAGGAGCATCACTTCAATGCTGGTGGTCTTTTCTTCTTCCAGAACACTGACCTTTGTCCACCTGTTGTCCCAAGAGATTTGCAGGATTTTTCGGAGGTAGCGCTGATGGAATCGTTCCAGGAGTTGCGTATAACTTTTGTAGACAGTCCATCTTTCGCAGGCATGTACCAGGGTTGGGAGGAGAATAAACAAGCAACTTGGTCTCCCTACAGATGTCCCGGTCCTCAAACACTCTCTGTTTCATTCAGAAGAATGCTGCACTTGCAGAGCTCAGGTGGTGTTGTATTTCAGTGTCAATGTTGACTTTTGTGAGGAGATGTTTGCCAAGGTAGCGGAAATGGTCAACATTTTCTAATGTTACACTATTAAGCTGTATTTCTGGCATTGGAGAGGGATTGGCTGGTGACTGCTGGAAGAGCACTTCGGTTTTCTCAATGTTCAATGAGAGGTTGAGCTTCTCATACTTTGGTTTTCTCAATGTTCATATGCTTCTGCAAAGTGGCTTGTAGGTCTTCTGAGTGCGTACAGGTGGCATAGGAGTAATGCCCTGAAAGTAATGTGTTCTGTAGCCTCTCAATATAGAAGCCCGTGAGCAGGTTTGTACTATTTCGATAAAGTGCTCGTATTCCTCAGGGACTGAGGTGACCGATTTTGGGATCACATTACCAATTAGTTGTGGAGAAAAGGCATACCAAATACATCCAGATGCAATAGAGGCAGCCAAACCTTTCAGGGTCTTTGAATGCTCCCTGGATGACATTAATTAGCACACCCCCTCAATGGTCCCATGGGCAGCCTGTGTGCAATTTGTTTTTTTTTATTAAATGAGTCTTTATTCAAATTTCAGAAATACAAATTTAACAATGAAATAAAATAATAGAGAAAATATGTAAACATGCAATTATATGGAGCTAAGGCTATATAGAATCACACCCAACATCGTTTAAAAGATAAAAGGAAAATAAGGTATCCAGAAAAAGAAAACAGTAAGGGTTGGATAGGCGGGTCTTAGGTCAACTATTACATCTTTACGGAGACACCCCCCCTTTCCAGATGTATATAATCAGTCTTCTTCAATTTCCTCTAATTACCTAAAGGACATAAGAATAAGAAAAACAACTATTTTAGTTCTCATATCTAATAGATTATCTTATCATTGCAACCTTATTGATTATAGACAACATTATGCTGTAAAAACCTTATTAATCCTAAAAGATAATGTATTTTATATAATATTTTCTAAAATTTCTTAGCAACACAGAAGTTTTAATCCCAATTTAATTGTAAAATAATATTATGTTCATTTTTTTTAATATTCTTGTATACATCCCTAATTATATTTTCCACCAGTACCTCTCCCTCTGTCCTTTTCCCCCCAGTTCTTTTGAGATTTCTTTCCATTTATTTTCGTAATTATTCTTAAATAGTTGCGAGTTTTTGGTAGTGTGCGCAATTTGAAAGGCTGCTCTTTCCCTGCTCATTTCCAGTAATGATTGACTTGCAGAGGCGGCAAGGAGGTCTTGCATGATTAAAGCTGCGGTGCCTTTAGCAAAGCGCGCCAGGTATATGTTTCCCATTGCATTAGGACTGCATTATCACGAATAATGGAAACTAAATCACAGCTGTCAAAACAAATGAACAGGAAAATATTATTTCCGTAATGCCTTTTTCCTGAGTTCTTTTTTTATTATTCATGGTCTTGTATGTAATTTGCACCAGGCTGCTCAAGAATTCAAAGGGATGGCTATTTTCGGCGCAGGTGTTGCCCAGCTTGCGTTGCGGCTGCAAGGGCTTGGGATCAATCATGCTGGGAAGCCTCTTGCATATATGTATGTCTTCCAGCTTTTCAGGCAGCAACTCCTTTTTGGCACCGACCAGCCTTCTTCCCTTGGGCAGGAATTGCTGCGGAGACCTTCCAAGATGATTGTGCCATATGGCTTTTGCAGAGGCCATGGAGAGCAAGCAGGGAAAGCCCTAGCTCACCAAGAGAAGGCATGCTCATATGCCTTACACATTAGGACCAGAGAAATCCACAAAGCAAGAGTTCTACCCATGGCTGTGAACCATGGTAGTTAAATGAAACTAACTCCATGCATGTGCAAATGCAGTCTAGCCCTGAATGCCAACCATGGGGGAAGAACCTATTGCCTGCAGATCCTGAAAATGAGTTTCCTAGAAGTATAAGGATGATCACGGTGAGAAACTGGATGTTGCATGGGAATCTTACGCGAGATGTTCATTAAAGATTTCCCCTGACCTACTTCCTGTGGACTGAGAGAAATGAAACTTGGGTCAGTTCTGAGCCCTTCTCTCCATCGGTGCCACCGAGGGACACATGCTTCTTGTCAGGCCCCAGCCTGGTTCCATAGCTAAGTCAGACCACAGCCATGTTAATTCCAAGACATCAGCTAGGCCTGAGAGCAAGCCTCTGCAGAAGTCTCTGTGTCAGCCAGCGGTCAAGGGCAGGCACAGCCTTTCTCTTTCTCAGGCCGATAAGAAGAGCTGGGAGGGCAAAGCCTTGTTGCCTCCTGTCTCCAGGTGCAAGTACTAATGAGCTGACATACCATCCTTCCTCGAGAGGCATGAGAAACTCAGGCCGGCAAACTGTCCATGGGAACAGGCTGCGTCGCAGTCAGGGCCTTCAAGATCTAAGCCTTGGGGGGCCTATTTAAGTCAGGTCCTGGAGATGCTCCGCATCTCGCTTCAACGTTCAGCTTCCTTGCCAAGCTCCACGGAACTCAAGCCTGGGCCGTTGGGCCTTCAAGCCATTGTACTCAAGTAATTGCCAAGCCTTTGTTGCCAATAACTTATTCAGGATTTTAGCCCATTGGGGCATCAAGACTATTTCTGCATTTATTGAGTTTTATTCTTTGGACTATTGCATTGCAATACACTGATGCTAGGGGCATCAATGGACTATATTTTTATCTCTTTTATTCTTTTCCTTTATTTTAAATAAAGCATTTAATCATGGCTGGTCTGAAGTGGTTTACTGAGGGATCCTTCAGGTCTAGGGTGCAACACTTCTCCCACCTTTTTAAGCAACTGTCAACACTTCACTTCACTTGTCAAAGTTGCTCCAAAAGCCACGCTGTGACTTCAGAAATCAGAGTCTCATCATGTGAAAAATGCTTGCCTTTCACAAATAACTTCATTGTTGGAAAGAGGTGGAAGTCCAATGGTGCGAGGTCGGTGGAATCAGGGGGATGTGGTCGAATTTCAAAGCCACAGGAGCATGCTTCTTCCATTTGGGCAACGGGAGTTGTGAACTGGTGCATTGTCTTGCAGAAGGTGGATAGACACCTTTGGTGATTTTGATGGCGTCCTGCAATTTCCGTAGCAGTGAAACCTAGTATGCCATGGTGATCATGGTCCCCTTTGCTAGGAAATCCCTCAATCCTACTCCACCCTGGTCCCAAAATCCTGTGAACATGACCTTGCCTGCCGAGAGTTGGACACTTGCCTTCTTTGGAGGCGGTGAGTCATGATGCTTCCATTGCATCGATTGGACTTGAGTCTCAAGATCATAGGGATGGACCCAGCTTTCACCCTGTGTGATCAGTCTGTTGACAAACTTCTCCTGGTTTCCATGGCACATCATTGTCCGAGAGCTTTTGACTCGTTCCTCCTTCTGGAAAGGTGTGAGCAGCCAGGGGATCCAGAGAATGGATACCTTATGCATAGGAAGATGCTCTTGGGTGATTTTTCCCATGGATCCCACACTCATCTTGACATTTTGGGCTAGGTGGTGAACGGTTACACAGCGATTTTCCAAAATGGGGACCTGGATTGTGTGTTCCTCAATAGCAGAGGGGGTTCACCCTGGAATTGGAGCTGTTTGCACCGAAGTCCGACCACATTGGAATTGACGATGCCAGTTCTGGACTCCATCATACAATGGGTAATCCTCACCACAAACGTCTTTCATCTCATCAAATATCTCCTTTGGTGTGTGGCCTTTCAAGTCAAGGAACCCGATGACTGCTCTGGATTCCACTGGGTCCATTATCAAACCTCATACCACTTCAGCACCTGTAGAATCAAGACCGTAAGCAGTTCCCAGTTGCAAACTGGTACATCACCTATAGAGACTTGTATCATTACGCATGTGCAGTTTCAGCACCCTGTGATAAATAAAAGTGTCTCAGGATAAATCTTTACTGAACCCCCCCCCCCTTTGTAGCTCTACCCAACAGGACTGGACTCAAGACTGCTGGGCACTGAAATGCAGAAATATAAAGAATATCCCCTTCATATCATCTTATGTCAGAAGGGATGCTTCAAAAACCCAGATACTCAGACAGAGGAGGGGAAAAAATCAACAATCATGTTTTTTGTTTGTTTGTTTTGACACAGAGTGATAAAAATCTGCACATTTGAGGGTTGTTTTGTTTTACTTTTAACGAGTTTATGCAAAAAGTCCACCAAGTGTCAAAAATGCGTACAGAGATATAGGATGATGGGGAGAGAAGGCAATGTGTCCTGATCCCAATGGGGCCTCGGCGTATTCCTTGCTTGTCTTGCACAACCCCTATAAATTGATGCCCCGGAATGTGGCACAGGCAGCTCTTGGTTCTATGCTGTCCAATTAATTGTGCCGGCTTCTCTTGGGGCTCAAAGGACAGCGGCTGTTTTCGACAAGAGCATCTCATGCCCAGGCTCTGGAGTTCAATTGGCCAGGCGTTATGCTGATGGATGCTGCTAGCAGGAGCAGTTATCTTTTGAAATCTCATTTCAGTCTCAATCTCATTTGGGAATTTTGGATGCTCGGGGTCCAAAATGCAGATTAAATGGGAATGAATGAGGACTGTCAAGTGGTGGTGGGGGCAGATGAGCGCGTGACTTTTCCAGCTTGCCTTCAAAGCTCAGAGATGTGCATAGAATCATTGTCTTTACTCTCCTTTCTTATGTCTGCCGAAAGCCTCTAGAGGAATTTTCAGTTGTGTTGTTATGTGCGGCATTTCTGTTTGCTGCCAGTGTGGTTGTGTGGTCCTCTTCACTGGTACAGGAAAAGGGCCGGGCTTTAGCACAGCAGGTTAACCACCAGCTGTAGTAAATCTTGCCAATCGAAAGGTAGACAGTTTGAAACCCAAGCCAGAGTGAACCCCTGGCCTTTAGCCCACCTTCTGCCTACCTAGTAGTTCAAAAGCAAATGTGAGAAGATAAAATAGCACAGCAGCTTCACTGCTAGCTGCAGTAATCTTGCCAATCGAAAGGTTGACAGTTCGAAGCTTGAGTCAGAGCGAACTCCTGGCCTAAAGCCCAGCTTCTGCCTACCTAGCAGTTCAAAAGCAAAATGTGAGTAGATA
Source organism: Anolis apletophallus (assembly GCA_030556195.1). Taxonomy (NCBI): domain Eukaryota; kingdom Metazoa; phylum Chordata; class Lepidosauria; order Squamata; family Anolidae; genus Anolis; species Anolis apletophallus. Next base: position 17,391,099 of record JARBWK010000013.1, read on the forward strand.
AATAGGTACCGCTTTAAAGCGATGAGGTATTTGAGACACCCATAAGGAAATGCCAGAGAAATGCCAGATATTTGATCAAGGAGGAAGTTTACAAACTGAGCACAAGCCTCCAAGATGTGCTGGGCTATAGCACAGTTGGTAAATCACCACCAGCAGCAATAAGATCCACCAACCCGAAAGGTTGTCAGTTCGAAGCCCTGGGTCGGCATGAGCACCCAACTGTCAGCCCAGCTCACTGTTTACTTAAGCAGTTCGGAAACAGCTTAGAGCTGTAAGTAGTGAAATTAGGTACCGCTAAAAAAAAAGTGGGGGAGGTATTTACGACACCATAAAAGACCAGAAATGCTGTGTCCGAGGAAGGAGGAAGTCCTGATGGCTCTACATCACAGAGGATGGAGCGACAGCACCCCCTGTGTCTGGATTTGAGCACAACCTCCAAAAACTGGATGTCGACTCAACATACCTCCTTTCTGTGTGTTCTGTCCTTATCTGCCCAAATGGCACTGAATGTTTGCTGTGTATGTGTACTTTGATCCGCCCCGAGTCCCCTTGAGGAGATAGCGTGGAATATAAAGTATTATTATTATTATTATTGAGCCTATATATACACCTCTATCTATGTACAGTTCTCTGCCTTTTCAGTGTATAACAGTATTGAATGTTTGCTGTTTATGTGTTCTGTGATCCGCCCTGAGTCCCCTTCAGGGTGAAAAGGGCGGAATGTAAATACTTTTGGTCTCCTTCCCACCCCACCTTCTGCTTCACCTCCCTTGGGTGCTCTCTCTTGAGTCCGTCTCCCTTCATAGATTGAGTCTGTCTGTTATAGGTGCAAGGCATCCATTCCAAGTCGTCGTCCCCCCCTCTCCCCTGATGATGACATTTCATCTCAATACCTTTCATCTCGAAACAATCATGAACTCATCACTTTCACTCAAACGCCTCCTCACCATAATACAGCGGGAACGCTATAATTATAACTGGGTTTTGCAGACAAATAGCAGGGGGTTCAAATTTAAAATTGTACATTTTGGGTTTTAAAAAATATAAAACTTGGCACTGTTATGGATCAGGATTTCTCAAGATCATACATTCCCCCCTTTCAATTCTACTGCCTCCTCAACACCGTCTCCTTCCAACTTGCCCTTTTCTCAGATGTTCTCTGCATGGTAGATATACATACAAAAAGCACAATGAATCAAATTTAAATATTTTCAATAGCACCAGGACTTGGTGGAATGTGACCTTTCGGATTTTGTGGGACCACAGCTCCCAGCATTCCTCGTCATTGGTTATGATGGTGGGACTACTGCAATCCAGAACCCAACAATAATATTTGGAGGACTGCATTTTGCCAACTGTTGGAGCCTATGCTTAGGGGCACCTTTTGGCTAAAGGAGGCAAGATAAATGCCGTAAACAAACCAGGAAGCAAGCATGTATGGGACTGTGCTGCCAGGCGATGCTATATAAGCTCTTGTTTTGTGTCTATGCTCATAGGTTTCATATTAGATATGTGATATGTTGGGGTGCTAAGTGCACTGCTTCAATGATGGGGTAGACCTCAAGGCAGAGCCATAGGAAGAAGGGTATTGGCATTACTGCTATGTGGCCATAGTAGAGTCGACCTTTTCAACCCAAATGCACAACTTGGCCAGGCAACCTGACTTAACCAAAGTAACACTTGAAGCTGTAAAAAGAAAAATGGTCATTATATCAAGTGAATTAGTAGGCCAATGCGTCCATAAAACTAAAGAACCACTACTTTGTCAATATAGTGCTATGGGCTCAGATCCCTGTCCTCACCCTCACCTGGAGCAAACTTTAAAAGTTTGGCCCAGTTGAAGCATCTATGTTATCTGGCCCATGCAGTAACTTTAGCATAATTCTTAAGTGTCAGTGGCTGGAGAGAGAAAAGAAGTCTGTTATTGAAAGGTTGACATACACACATGTACATAGATGCACAAAATAAAACATGCTGAACATGCACATGAAACTTAGAGGGAGGACAAGCCGGGAAACCAAGGTGACAACCAGGAGAGTGGGGGCTATCCCATTTACACAGGGCACTGGAGTTGTTTCAGTTGGTTCTGGATTTCGACAGACTATCAAGCTAGCCTTTTGGAAGGGGTGCAGAAGAAAATGGAGGGTCTTTGGGATATGATGTGGTTCTGGGTTTACTGTTTTGACATGTTTGAGAGGGTCATACCTAGGAAGGCACTTAGAAAACTAAGTGGGGAGGAAGTTAAATTATTGAACCTGTTTGTTCATGCAAAACGTGGAACTGGGGTGACACATGCCAGCAAGTGCTTCTCAGCTAGGGGTGCTGTGAGTTCCCTGTCGTGGTCTTCTGTTAATATGTACTGATGTACTGATGTATAATCCCTGCACCTGCGCAGACAGTATTAACAGAAGACACTCAGGGAACTACAGTTACAGGTAAGCAACTAATATTTTTCTGAGCTGTCTGGCCATGTTCCAGAAGCATTCTCTCCTAACGTTTCGCCCACATCCATGGCAGGCATCCTCAGAGGTTGTGAGGTCTGTGGGAAAATCGGCAAGTGAGGTTTATATCCCTGTGGAATAATGTCCAGAGTGGGAGAAAGAACTCTTGTCTGTTGGAGGCAAGTGTGAATGTTGCAATTGGCCACCTTGATTAGCACTGAATTGCCTTGCAGCTTAAAAGCCTGACTGGTTGCTGCCTGGGGAAATCCTTTGTTGGGAGGTGTTAGCTGGCCCCAGGGAAACAGGCATGTTCATTGGCCTTTCTGGAAATTCTCCAGGTACTGCCATCAGGTGGCTTGGTGAGGAGGCCTCTAGTCATCAATGCCATACACTATTTGAGACTTTTGGAGAAATGTGGCAGAAAAAGGTAAAAAAAAATCATAAACACTCTGAAAAAATACATAACATACCCCTGCCCTTGAAATTGGAAGGAAGAGTCACCTCATGTTCCACTGAATAGTAACCTTGTTGGAGAGCAAGAAGCTACTTATTCTCATAGACAATAGACTCAAGACCAGGCTCTCTCCCCTTCTCAGCCTCCCCAACTGTTGCTCTTGGCCACTGTGTAAAAACAGTGTAAAACGGAGTCAAACGTATTTGCCCCAGTTTCACACTATTACGGGTGCCCCTCACGAGGGGATAGAAACACACACAGCAGAAAGGAAAACAAAATAACAGGGTTAACAGAATGCACAGAGAAATGAGATGGGCAGCAAGGCGTGAAAGGTTGCACAAATGCAAGATGGCCGAGTGTTAGTTCTGTGTGGATGTCGCCCAAACGTCTGTGGAAGGAGAGAGAGTTGAGAGAAGAGAGACCTGTGGCTCGCCCCTTGCATGCGGGGCCATGGCTGAGAGGTTACTGATGTTAGTGGGAAACCCTTGCCTGGATGCTTCCCTTTGCGGAGAGGAGGAATGGCTCATGAGTAGAGGACCAGAGCTGGGAAGGCTTGCACAACAAACCTTCCAACTTCCAGGAAGCAAGGAGGCGGAGGGTGTTTCTCTCCTCTCGGTGAATAGTGTGCATGGAGTGTTAGAGTGAGGTTGGAAGAGTCCTCCGAGAAAATCCATCCCTTTCTCGCTGCCTCAGCTCTCTAAGCAGGAAAGTAAACACTTTCTTTGACATTGCAAAGGTCGAATTGTTTGCTTCCAGAGTGTTGAGGAAACTGTTAGATGGAACTGCAGTGAGTGCATGACTTCAATACCAATGGCAAAAAATACCCTGCCAGCAGAAGGCGGATTAGTGAGCAGGGAAATGCCAGTCGTGGTGACTTCCTTCCTTCACATGGAGTCAGTGTGCCCTCACTTATAATCACCTTTTGATTCCTTACTACACTAGAAAGGAGCTCATAAGGAAGCCTCCTTCTCTGAATTATGAATCACAATTAAGGCGATCTTTGGAAAAACTGGATCCTTGGCTATACATGAGGGCCACGGCTGTGGCTGATACAGGAATCCTGTCTGTTTTGTTCTCTCTCCTGTCAGCAAAGTAGGTTGGCACATCATGGATGCCATCATGCTATCTACATGCTGAACATTCTGGCATGGGCTGATCTTCCAAAGCATGTTGCGACAGCTCCATTGGTTGTCGGTCCGCTTCCGGGCTAAATACAAAGTGCTGGTCGTCACTTATAAAGCCCTAAATGGTCCAGGCTATTTGTCTAATCGCATCTCCCCATAGAGACCATTCAGGGCACTGCGGTCAATGGAGGAAGTGCTCCTCTCAGTCCCACCCACGTCACAAGCTTGGTTGGTGGAAACGAGAGAGGGGACCTTCTCAGTGTCTCTGGAACTCCCTCCCTAAAGAAGTAAAAACAGGTCCTCTCCTTTAAGACACTTCTAAAAACGCACTTATGCACTTTAGTGTATGGAGAGGAAGAGGACTGAAACACATCACCCATTTGGAATGCTGGCCAATTCCACTCGCACTCTATGGCTGCCATGATACATCTTAAAAGAACACCGGTGCCAGTCATTTTTAATGTAACTGCATTTTTAAACTGTTTTGAGGGTATTTTGTTGTAATATTTATGTTTTAGCTAATTATGTCTTACTAACTATTCTGTTATATTTTTATCTCAATGCTCAAACCTTTGTGGTAAACTCCGTTATTATTGCGCTCTATCGTATATTTTGATGATATTATTATTATTATCATTTATATTCTGCCTTTCCCACCCCGAAGGGGACTCAGGACGGAGCACAACATATACGTGGGCACGCATTTCATGCCGGAACATAAAATAACTATAAATATACACCAACACAAAAAAACCACCATCTCAAAACACCCTGCTGGCTCCAGTCAGCGGAGTAGGTTTCCTATTATCGCCTTATTACACTGTCCCACAGCCAGGTTTTTACCATGTTTCTGAAGGAAGGGAGGGAGGGGGCTGATCTAATATTGCCAGGAAGGAAGTTCCATAGCTGCGGAGCGATCACCGAGAAGGCCCTGTCTCTCGTCCCCACCAAACATGCCTGTGGCGGGACTGAGAGCAGGGGATCCCCAGAAGATATTAAACTTTGTGGTGGTTCATAGAGGGAGATGCGTTCAGACAGGCAAACTGGGCTGGGGCTGTTTAGGGATTTATAGGCCAAAGGCAGCACTTTGAATTGTGCCCAGTAGCAAACAGGCAGCCAGTGGAGCTGACGTAACATGGAAGTTGTATACTCCCTGTATGCCACACTAGTTATTAACCTGGCTGCCTCTCGTTGGACTATTTGAAGCTTCTGAACAGTCTTCAAAGGCAACCCCATGTAGAGTGCATTGCAGTAGTCTATCCTGGATGTAGCGAGAGCGTGGGCCACTATGGCCACCAACTGACTGATACGTTTTGTAGTTATTTAGGCATTGTATGCCTGCCGTCTTATGTGTAAACTGCCCTGAATCCCCTCAGGGAGAGAGGGTGGTATAGAAATAAAACACTATTATTATTATTATTCTGATGTTTGGAAGGAGTTGAAGAACTTAACATTCAACTGTCTTGTCTCATTCTGTTCTGTAGAATATAATTCTCTGGAGCTGCTTTGACTAAGGAAGATCAATAGGGCAGCCACCCAGAAGAGGACAACTGTCATTTCAGCTAAGAGAGGAGAGGTGTGATTACAAATGGTAATATAATGGTGGCAAGAAACACAAATTTCAGCTATAACCTGGTTTTAAATGTATAAGAAGGTCTGAGAGATTCAAGGCAAAATTTGAGTAAGAAGTTAATACTTCTACCTTGGGTTAGGTGGCCAGTTTAGGATGCATCTTGGGGTTCTTTAAAACCTGCAAATAAGTTGTAGAGCCAAATTCAAAGTGCAGGTTATGACCTATAAAGCCCTTAATGGTTCGGGTCCCACCTATCTTTACGATCGCATCTCTTTCTATGAACCAGCACGAACCATAAGATCTTCCGGGGAGGCCCTTCTTTCGCTCCCACCACCATCACAAGCATGATTTGTGTGGATGCGAGAGGCGGCCTTCTCGGTGGTCGCCCCTCACCACTGGAACGCCCTTCTAAGGGAAATAAGACAGACCCATCCCTCCCCTCTTTCCGTAAGAGCTTGAGGACCTGGTGGTTTCACCAAGCCTTTGAGAACGACGAGTATTAGCCCAGCCCTGGACATTGTAAGAATCCGGCCTTGTACTTTCCACCTATTATCTCGGACGGCCCCCTAATAGGCCCTGAAATGAGCAGCCACAGGCCCATAATTACTATTGCTGGTGGCTAGCTATGGCACTTTACCCATTTCCCCCCCCCCCCAATATCCTGGTTTGCACTAGCCGGCCCATTTCCTGGCCTTTCATATCCCAGTTTGCACTAGCGCAGACCAGCACTTCTTAATTGTCTAGGCCTTTGTTTGTTTGTTTGTTTTGGAAATCTTAACCCCTAACAATATGCATGAAGAAGAGGCGGGATTACTTTTAATATATGTGTGTCCTTTTAATAATTTTTATGCTTATGTTGTTTTGATAGTTCTATGTTTATGTTGTTTATTCTGTATGTTTTGCTGTTTGTTACTTGGAGACTGCCCTGAGTCCTCTTGGGGAGATAGAGCGGTATATAAATAAAGTATTATTATTTTACTGACACAAAACCACAGTATGTCACAGCAAACGGGATCTATGTGCTGGATTTTGTATTTTAAAAATCACAAGTCGAACATTTCCCAAGCATCTAGGACTCTGTGATGTATTTCCGAATGATATGCGCAGATCCAAGTAAGGTAGCCTTTCAGAGTTGACAGATCGTGATTTTGTCAGTGTATTATTATTATTATTATTATTATTATTATTAGTTCATCCCTGCTTTGTCTTGCATGTGCTTTCCTGTGTTTGCATGTTCTGAATGCACATGGAAAGCCTAATGAAGATGTAGACATGTCACATAGTTCTCGGGCACCAATGGAAGCAAACGATTCAGCCTTGCTTTCTCTGCGCGCCACACTATCTTGCCAGCTCAATAATGGGACAGCGTAATGGGCTTTAGTTGGTTTTGCATGCAAATAGAATGTGTTCAACAAAGCTCTAAAAAAAGTGGAGGGAAAAACCAAACAAACCAAAAGGTTATAGAAGGAAAATTGAGTGATGGAAATTTAGTGTATGTGTGTGTGTGTGTATTTTTATTTCAAATAATTGGGTTTTTTTGTCCTGTGCAGAACTTCTTAACCACTCAGAACAAAGTCTGTGTTTTGTTGTTGCCGTTGCTGAATTTTTTTTACCTTCTGTTCACCAGCGTGGACGACATCGTCAGCACCATGCAAGCCACATGACAAAGTCACATGATACGCACGCACATGATTTGGTTGAAAGGAAAGTGGAGGAGGTCACATGGAAAATACAAAAGAAATTAAAAAACGGATGTAAACAATGGGCAAAAAAGAATCCAACAACAGTCACAGATTAAATTAAAAGTCTAAAACAAAATTAAATTAGCCACTCTACTGAAACATCAGGGGAGAGAGGGTAAAAAATGGAAATAAAAGCACACCAGCCTGCAAACGCAAGGTTTTTGTTAAAGGAAAGGAAGCACCACATGACTGAGGCAAGAGGTTTGCCTGGTTAGGCAGAGATGGGGGATGCATCTCAAAAAGACCCCCGCCCTCTGCGACTCCCAACACATTTCAGAGAGAAAGGAAACTGCTCCACAATAGAAAGCAAAGCAAAAAAAGAGCAGGTGAAAGGCACGTTATTGGGAAACAGCTCGCCCCAAAGACCAAGGCTTCAGGTTCTGGGATTGACTGCAAATGGAGCGTCTTGTTTCCTATCCACGAATTCTGGAAGGACGGAAAAGCAAAGCAAACAAACCCTCCCCACACTTCTTCCTGGTAAGGAGAAAACAATGTTGAGTTAGTCTTTGCCTGAGAAACCAGCCTTGAAAAAGTCCAACGCAGGTTGCCAAGACACATTCCACGTTGAGACAAGGCACAGCTCTCGGGCACAAAGAGGCGAGGATCAACTGGAACAGCTGGATTAAATTGGGGAACGTCTGCAAGGAAGACCAAAGCTCTGAAGGACCATCTTACCAGGTGCATGAAGGATCAAGGGGTGGCCAAAGGACTTCCAGTGACTTTGCGGCACAAGTTGTCAAGCACAGCTAACTGGCAAGGTATCTCTATGAACCATTGAAGCAGAAAGGGTCCTCACATCCTAAAGACTCAAGGTGGCAACTGGGATGACTACAAGAAAGACTGGCTGCTTACTTCTGCAGAAACCTACTCGTAACAGTGCCATCATCCGAGAAAACGCTGTAGCTAAACAGATGACCACAACCAGTTACTAGAGAACATCCCAAACCTGTTGCAACTGCTCTGCTGCCTCTCGATCCCTTTCTGGGCACAATTCAATATGCTGCTTATGACCCGTAGAGCCCTATATGATATGGGTGCAAACCATTTGAAAGACCATATTTCTCCACTTTCTCAGGGGCTGTTCCCAGGTTTAAGAATTCATTCTCTAGGGATCCAACACTGTCCCCTTGGCAATAAAGCATTTGCTCCCTACAGAGACCATCCCGAGTATTATTATATTACCGGAGCAGAGAATCTGTTGAGGGTTTTAACCCAAGGGTTCAAGGTACCAACATCCCAGGAGTTGAGCTTTGCCTCCAAATCAATGCAGCGTTTCGAGAAAATCGTTCAACGTTTGTCCTAAAAGCCAGAGCAGAGTCACTAGCTCACTGACGCTGGAACCCTTGAACACCATTGTTCCTTCCAACTGCAAGGGAGAAACTGGGATTCGATACACAGCTAGTCCGCTGTTTAGTAGAGAAATACACATTCCACCTGGAGGGGTGCTGGCAGGAGGAACAATGCCCCGGTTCTTCCCTGCCAGGAAAAAAGCCCCTCTCAGCTCTAAATAGGATTCTGAAGATCTCATTGCAAGCCAAACTAGAGCACTTACAAAGACACAAACAGGCACAGTCCGTGTTCACCAAAACCCATAGGAAGGGGAGAATCATAATGCAATTAAGCCAGGGGTGCTCATTAGATAGATCGTGATCTACTGGTAGATCTCGAAGGGCGTCCTGGTAGATCCCAGGCAGATCGCAGGCACAGTGTGTATGGCTCCCATGCCATTTGTGAGGAATGCTCAGGGGCTTATTATACTCACATTTAGTTGAATTCAGTCTTAAAATATATTATATGGCTCTCACTGAAATAAATTTCCTAATATTTTGCTTTTATGGCTCTCTGAGTAGTGGTTAGGTAGATCTTTGGGACTTGGTTGTTTTATAAGTAGCTCGCATGCTGGAAAAGTGTGAGCACCTCTGAGTTAAGTCATGCACCACTGAAGAGTCTTGCTAATCCAAAGAACTGGCACATAATGAGTGTGTCCAAAGGTATGCTCATTCTCTACCAGTTTCAAATAGGTGTTGTTTTGTGTTCCATGATATCATTAAATGTCTACGATGCAGAGAAACCACACAATGTGTCCTGACCCTTTGGACTCTTAATTTTCAAAGTTCAAGAACCCACAACACAACTTCCACCAAAGAACTGGGATATGCTTTGTTGTTGGATGAAGCCATTTCTATCAGAAATATTAAAAACTGACTAAGTATCTTTAATTACAAAAATGTGAGTCAATCACTGAAAGGGTTACATGGATGCAATGATTCAGCAAAAGCTGCAGTTCAATATAAGCAGGTGTGCCTGTAGCTTATTAGCCCTCAGTCTGTAAAAGGTCTCTGTGGGAGAAGGGCCTTAGTGTGTTAGTAGGCCTCAGTATGAATAGGCTTGATTGTTAGTTCATCTCAGTGGGAGAAAGGCCTCAGTGTGAGAAGGCGTAAGTGGGAGAAAGGCCTCAGTCTGAGAGAGCCCTCAGTGTGAGAAGGCCTAAGTGGGAGAAAGGCCTCCGTCTGAGAGAGGCCTCAGTGTGAGAAGGCCTAATTGGGAGAAAGGCCTCCGTCTGAGAGAGCCCTCAGTGTGAGAAGGCCTAAGTGGGAGAAAGGCCTCAGTCTGGGAGAGCTCTCAGTGTGAGAAGGCCTCAATCTGAGAGAGCCCTCAGTGTGAGAAGGCTTAAGTAGGAGAAAGGCCTCAGTCTGAGAGAGCTCTCGGTGTGAGAAGGCCTAAGTGGGAGAAAGGCCTCAATCTGAGAGAGCCCTCAGTGTGAGAAGGCCTCAGTGGGAGAAAGGCCTCAGTCCGAGAGAGGCCTCAGTGTGAGAAGGCCTAAGTGGGAGAAAGGCCTCAATCTGAGAGAGCCCTCAGTGTGAGAAGGCTTAAGTAGGAGAAAGGCCTCAGTCTGAGAGAGCTCTCGGTGTGAGAAGGCCTAAGTGGGAGAAAGGCCTCAATCTGAGAGAGCCCTCAGTGTGAGAAGGCCTCAATCTGAGAGAGCCCTCAGTGTGAGAAGGCCTAAGTGGGAGAAAGGCCTCAATCTGAGAGAGCCCTCAGTGTGAGAAGGCCTCAGTGGGAGAAAGGCCTCAATCTGAGAGAGCCCTCAGTGTGAGAAGGCCTCAGTGGGAGAAAGGCCTCAGTCTGAGAGAGCTCTCGGTGTGAGAAGGCCTAAGTGGGAGAAAGGCCTCAATCTGAGAGAGCCCTCAGTGTGAGAAGGCCTCAGTGGGAGAAAGGCCTCAGTCCGAGAGAGGCCTCAGTGTGAGAAGGCCTAAGTGGGAGAAAGGCCTCAATCTGAGAGACCCCTCAGTGTGAGAAGGCCTAAGTGGGAGAAAGGCCTCAATCTGAGAGCCCTCAGTGTGAGAAGGCCTCAATCTGAGAGACCCCTCAGTGTGAGAAGGCTTAAGTAGGAGAAAGGCCTCAGTCTGAGAGAGCTCTCGGTGTGAGAAGGCCTAAGTGGGAGAAAGGCCTCAATCTGAGAGCCCTCAGTGTGAGAAGGCCTCAATCTGAGAGAGCCCTCAGTGTGAGAAGGCCTAAGTGGGAGAAAGGCCTCAATCTGAGAGAGCCCTCAGTGTGAGAAGGCCTAAGTGGGAGAAAGGCCTCAGTGTTAGTAAGCCTCAGTATGAGAAGGCCTGGTGTGAGAAGCTTCAGCGAGAGAAGCCCCAGGTTGAAGGCCATCAGATGTGAAGCTTCAGTGGAAAATGACTTTAACAGGACAACACTGGTGACTATATGTTTTCATGGTTTTTATATGGTTTTGTACTGTTATACTGAATGTTTTAAATTGTATTTTTATGAATGTAAGGCATTGAATTATTGCCAATCTGTAACCTGCCTTGAGATGCCTTAGGGCTGAGAAAGGCAGGCTAGAAATACTGTAAATAAATAAACAGAAAAATAAGGCTGCTGTGTGTAAAGAGTTCATGTGTGAAGCTCTTGTGTAACTTCGGTGTGAGAAGAGGTTCTAGGAGAGGGAAGCTGTTTATGTGCATGAGAAAGAAGCCCAGTGTGGAAGAAAATAAGGAAGTATAAAGAACTTTATTTGTGTTATGGAAACCTTGTTCTGGTAAATAGTGCAAACATATTATTTTGCTATAAAGAAAAGCCTCCTATGGAAGCTATAACATTGTTTTTGTTCTTTCTATTGCTGGGGCACGCTGCTGCTAAAAAGTTGTCTGCTGTGCATTTATAAGGAGGGTCTTTTGTTAATAAGCCCACTCGCCCAACAATTTCTTCCTCCGATTGCTTTGCTGAAGGCTGCATTGTTGACTCCTTGAACCGAGTGAATAAATTGCACATAGGACTATTTAGGCTTCAGATGAGCTCCACCGAAAGCTCATCTTCAGCTGCTCGGATCTTATTATGCTTGCCTGAATGTATCCTGCTCTGTTTTAATTAAGCCTAATCTAGTTTGTTACCTCTGCAATCAGCCAGTAAAATCAATAGGGTGCTTACAAAGAGGAAGGAAAAAGGAGAACGTGCAAAAAAAAAGTGGAGAAGGGTTTGGAGAGCTCTTTCTTCTGAAGAGCAGCAAAATGCTCTGATGAGATTGAAGTTAGTTCCTAAGAGGGTTGCAACCCCCCCCCCCCCCAAACACCCAAGTACAAAACACCACTCCTTGCAAAGACATTAACAGGCCTTCACTATGCAAGACGAGGTCAAGGCAAAGATCGTGGGAGTCGTGCAAAGATGCCAGGTCAGCACAGCTCTACACCTTTCACACTCATCCATGCCAGATATGCATACATCCCACCTAGGGAGGCGTGTCACACTTAGGGTCCTGCCGATCACACAGGAGAGAGGGCCTTTGGGAGGACCTTGCAGGGCTAAAGAGGAGGAGGGCAGGAAAGGAGGGAACGAGGGCTGCGTCAGGCGGGAAGGATGGAGGGTTTGGAGGGGGGGGGCTTCCTGCTACTCACGGGCTGGCTCTGTGCTTTCAGGTTCGGTGGGATGCTGGGTTGCTATGGAAACATGAAGGGTAGATAGGACAGAGAAAGGTGAAGCCTGGCGTGAAGATAAAATTATGAAGGAAAATAAAAGGCAAAGAGAGAGAGAGTGAGAAAGAGAGAGAGAGAGAGAGAGAGAGAAAGAGAGAGAAAGAGAGATAGAGAGAGAGAGAGAGAGAGAGAGAGAGAGAGAGAGAGAGATAGAGAAAGAGAAAAAGAGAGAGAGAAAGATAGAGAGAAAGAGAGAGAAAGAGAGAGAAAGAGAGAGAAAGAGAGAGAGAAAGAGAGAGAGAAAGAGAGAGAGAGAAAGAGATCTCTAAGGAGGAGATGGCATAGGTTGCAAGAAGACACGCAGCCCCAATTCAGGTGATATAGGGCTTAGAGAGGCTGGGTGTCCCATTCATCCCAGACCGCTGGCTATACTGGTTGGGCTGAATGGGAATGTCACTCATGCTTTTAGAACAGGAGAAGGGCTCAGGACTACATTCCTGGGCCAGCCATTCTTTCCTAACTCAAGGAAGGAGGGCACGCCATGAAGAGGAGGTGGAGGAAAGCCCCCCCCCCTACCGGCCACGGGGGCAGGGCTTCCCTCCACCTCCTCCTCTTTGCGCTCTCCTTTTCTGAGACAAAGAAGGAGGGCGAGTGGTGCCGCGAGGAGGAGGAGGTTGGTTTGGTGGCGTAATTCAAAGTGTGGCCTAGGGCGCTAAAAGGGGTTAATCCGGGCCTGGAGAGGAGGCAGGCTTTGGCTGTCCTTGAATGGGGAATCTGGGAGAAGTAGAGGGCTGTGCAGAATCCCTGGTTCATTTGTTTTCTCCACCAAGCCTAAATAGCTCCTCTACAGCTATCTGCAAAAGGACAAGGCTGGAAAGGACCACAAGGACTATTAAGGACCTCATTCCATGAGCGTGAGGAAAGCAGAGGGAACTGTCTTAACTCCGTTCCCTCCCGTTGAGGTCCATCTTCTGGGATAGCCAGACATTCCATGTTGCTTCCCAGTTGAGGTCCATCTATGCACTGCTTTCCCCCTTTTGGAGTCAGGTTCCTCAAAAGGTAATCTGGGGTCCGTTACCATGCGCTTTGGAAAAAGAGTCCCACTGGAAGTTTCCTTGTATCATGTGAAGGATGAGGTCCTTCGCCCAGGACTTTGCAATGCAATGAGGCACAATTGAAGCATTCCTTCAGTTGTTGAAGCCATTCAACCTTTGTTTAAAGCACTCCAGAGAAGGAGAGGGCACCGGTCCTCCAAGGCAGCTAAATCCATCGCCAAGAGGTCTAACTACCCCCCCAGATACTTAAAGATGTACCCACATTGTCTCCCTCTATTTGCCAGTTATCAATCAGTCTGGTTGCCATCATATTGGTTTTTTTGATGTTTTGCTGCAACGCAGCTTTTGCCCTTTCTTCTTTCACCTTGGTTAGAAGGCTCCTTGGCTCCTCCTCGCTTTCGGACATCAAAGCGGTATCATCTGCATATCTAAGGTTGCTAATGTTTCATCTAGCAAATTTAACTCCAGCCTTGGATTTGTCAAGCCCCGCACGTCACACGATGTGTTCCGAATACAAGTGGAATAGGGAGGTTGAGAGTAGACAGCCCTGCCGTACCCCTTTCTCAATCTGGAACCAATCTGTTGTTCCATGGTCTGTTCCGACTGTTGCTACTTGGTCGTTATGCAGATTCCCCAGGAAACGGGCAAGGTGGCTTGGCCTCCCTATACGAGCAAGAACTTGCCACAATTTATGATGATTCACACAGTAGGTTTGTTACTCTGTAGGATTTATTTTTGAGGCCATGCTACAAGTTTTATGTTTTTGACTCTGCTTAATAAGAGAAAATCGGTGTTTCCTTTCTTCAACTATGTGAAACTACTGTCTTTGTTGGACTAGACTAGATTCTGCTTAAACCGCAACTGTTCAGATTTTGCGCTGAATGCTGCCTCCCTTAAGACTTTCGGCCATCAAAGTGGTATCGTCTACATATCTAAGGACCACAGTGGTCCAAGCCACGGTCATCTTGAGGCTGGACTACTGTAACGCTCTGTACATTGGCCTTCCTCTGTCGGTAATCCGGAGACTCAAGCTGGTGCAGAACGCCGCAGCGCGACTCCTGGCGAGGGTCCCGATTGGCCACCACATCACGCCAATCCTGCGCGAACTGCACTGGCTCCCAATAGAATGCCGGATTACCTTCAAAGTGTTAGTCCTGACTTTTAAGGCCTTACATGGTCTGGGACCAGTGTACCTGCGGGACCGCCTTGTCCCATATCATCCCACCAGATCACTGCGCTCCGAAGAGCTAAATCTCCTGGTCATCCCAAATGTGAAGACCTACCATCTGTCCCCAAAACGCCGGCGGGCTTTCTCTGTTGCAGCCCCAACCCTGTGGAATGCACTGCCCGCTAAGACATTGCTGTTCCAGCAAGCCTTCGGGGTTAACTAGACTGTAGCTCGCGCTGCCTACCTGACACCCCACTGCGACTCCATTTGCTGTTTCAACTGTTCTAATTGTAATTCTATTCTAAGGGTGTTACTGTAGTTTATGAGATATCTGTCAATTGTATTTTATGAACTTTTGTGAGTCGCCCCGAGCCGTTGGGGGGGGGGGGGGGGGGGTGGCAGACAAATGCGAAAAATAAATAAATAAATAAATAAGGTTGTTAATGTTTCATCCAGCAATTTAAACTGCAGTCTTGGATTTGTCAAGCCCTGGCTTCATTGCCTGCATTTCCGTTTCTGCAGCATACAGAGGGACTTGCAGGGGCACGATACATGGAGTGATTTGGTGATGACCTTTCATTAGGACTTACTATGAGCTTAGAGATCTCATCTCGGGCATTGGCCCAGGGTTGAGTGAGATCACGGTGAGATTTGCTTCGCATCGGGAGATACCGCGAGATTCTGTGGCGTCCCATACATCTGCCTGCAGCCCTTCTCACATTGCGAGATTTCGCTACTTTGGCTACTTCCGCATTGACTTATGACGCAGAGAGAGTGCGACGAGACCAGCACTGCATTAGTTCATATCACGAGACTTCCATAGTAACAGCGTTATTCGTAGAGCGAGATTTATGGAACGGCAGGCGCCTATTTAGAAGTACAGTCCCCGGGACTTTGACCTTTGAGTTACCTTATGTTTTTCTTATCACATATAGTTGTGCCATATCGTTTGTAGCTCCTGATAGGCTTGGGGTTCCCGTGCCTTTTTGTGCACTGTATATCGCATCGACTGTATATATTATTAGTACACTTAGCTATTGCTATTTGACACCCCACGGTTTTCAGCCTTGTTCGTAGCGTTTTGTGGTTCACAAGCAGGTTTTAGGGTTTTGTTTTGTTTCATTGCCTGCCTGCCTATAAAAAGGAGTGAGGCCTACACACAGGACTGTCGGGTAGCTTTAAAAATGAAGGCTTTTGAGAAACTATATGGGAAAATTTCCCCCACAGTTTGGAAACCCCCCTACCATATAACCACTTATTTATATAAAGAGTTATGCAGGCCCTTCCAATTTCGATTGATAGGAAATTCAGAAGCAATTCAAGGTGCTCTCGAAGCTATTATAAGTTGTTTTCTTTCATTTGGAGGAACTCCAGATCTCATCAAGCTCATCGAAGAAGAGCATCTCTATTTCGGGCATCCTCTGGTAAATAAGATCCATTTTCTCTCTCTCTCTCTCTTTCTGTCTCCCCAGCCAAAAAGGAAAAACAACCTTGCGGCAATTAAACCCCAAAGGTTATCGGCTCAATCACAATTAAGGGGAGGAATCTTTCAAAGCATCCTGTCTCCATCATTCCTCCGCCGTGAGCGCTTTGCAAGCTGCAATTGGTAGCTCCCTAATGAAGCAGATTGCGTTGTGGTTACCCATCTGGCACTATTTTGACAGCAGGTAGTTTGATTTTCAAAAAAAAAAAAAGGGAAAGAGAAAAGATTGCTTAAGTTGAAGTGGCTGCAAAGAGTGACTAAGAAGCACCTTTTGATTCTTCATCGCCCTTCACCCCATCTCCATAGGGCAGGCACGGGCAAACTTTGGCCCTCCGGGTGTTTTGGACTTCAACTCCCACAATTCCTAACAGCCTACCAGCTGTTAGGAATTATGAGAGTTGAAGTCCAAAACACCCGGAGTGCCAAAGTTTGCCCATTCCTGCCATAGGGTCACCCTTTGTACAGCCTTCTTGGATCCTCCAAGACATATGGAGTGATCCTGGATTCATCGCTGAGCCTGGAGCCCCAGGTAAAGCTTGTGCGCCAGCTGCGCCCGTACCTTGGGAAGTCTGACTTGGCCAAGGTGGTCCACGCTCTGGTTACATCTCGAATAGACTACTGCAACGCTCTCTAAGTGGGGTTGCCCCTGAAGACTGCTCAGAAGCTGCAATTAGTCCAACGTTCGGCAGCCAGGTTACTAACAGGAGCGGGGCACAGGGAGCATACAACTCCCTTGCTGCGCCAGCTCCACTGGCTGCCAATTAGCTTCCGGGCACAATTCAAAGTGCTGGTTTTAACCTACAAAACCCTAAACAGTTCTGGCTCAGTTTACCTGTCCGAATGGATTCTCCCCTATGAACCATCAAGAACAGTAAGATCCTCCGGAGAGGCCCTGCTCTCGGTCCCGCCGGCTTCACAAGCGCGGCTGGTGGGGACGAGAGACAGGGCCTTCTCTGTGGTCGCCCCTCGGCTGTGGAACTCTCTACCAAGTGATGCTAGGTCTGCCCCCTCTCTGTTGTCCTTTAGGAGGCTGGTAAAGACCTAGATGTGGAAGCAAGCCTTCCCAGAATAGGCTGAGATTGGCTATTGTCTGAATGTATGACCACGTTTACAGATTGAGTGGAATTGTTTGAATGGCAATGTGGTTTTATGCTGGGTTTTTATGTATTTTAATATGTTGTTGTAGTTGTTTTAAAATTGTATAGCATTGAATTTTTGCTGTTATGCCGGTCTGAGTCCCTCGATAGAGGTGAGAAGGTCGGGGCACAAAAGTTTTAAATAAATAAATATGGCTCCTCATTCCCAGGCCTGATCTGCAATTATGGGGTGTTCATCCTCAGCATTGTTCACTCATCTGAAAATGCATTGCTATTAATCCAGTCTTTTCAGACGGAGCAGCCACTTTATTACTGGAGCAAAAGCACACTGTCCTCCAGTTTTCCTTCCTGGGCTCCTTCACAAGCAGCCCCTTTACCTGACCATATGGAAGAGGTCCTTGCAGTTTGCATGATGCTAATGTTGGGTATCTGTAAATCAGATCCATAAGAGTGGCCTCCACAAGTACAGTCGTGTCAGCTCTGACAGTTTAGATGCACTTTGGTCCTTGTGCTACAGAGCAACTTGCCAGCGAGGAGGAATCCTCACTTCTTGCAGGAGGGACAGCCATTTCAATTTCTTGCCACAGACAACTCACTCAAGCATTAAGTCAATTGACACCTGCCTAAATACTTGCTCTGAAAGAAGTGTTTGCTATGGAATGACTCTCCCGTAGAGTCCTAGGCTGGGATAGCGATCCTGTACGAATGCACAAGATTACACTGAACAACCTTCCTTAAAGGGGCAACCTTGTGGAATTTCTCCCTGCACTAGAA
Organism: Anolis apletophallus; assembly: GCA_030556195.1. Classification (NCBI taxonomy): domain Eukaryota; kingdom Metazoa; phylum Chordata; class Lepidosauria; order Squamata; family Anolidae; genus Anolis; species Anolis apletophallus. The sequence goes on from JARBWK010000013.1 coordinate 17,408,929, forward strand.
AAGCTGACACGATATGAGGATTTAAAGACTGAACTGCAAAGACTCTGGCACAAGCCAGTCAAGGTGGTCCCAGTGGTGATCGGCACACTGGGTGCAGCACCTAAAGACTTTGGCCTGCACTTAAAAACAATTGACGCTGACAAAATTACCATCTGCCAGCTGCAGAAGGCCACCTTACTGGGATCTGCACACATTATTCACCGATACATCAGCCAGAGTGATCTTGTCTGCTTGTGGACTCATCTTGTTGTGTTTCAAATAATAATAATAATAATAATCCTAGACACTTGGGAAGTGTGGACTCATCTTGTTGATGTGTGATCCAATGCAACAGCCAGCAGAGTGATCTTGTCTGCTTGTGGACTCATCTTGTTGTGTTTCAAATAATAATAATAATAATAATAATAATAATAATCCAATACAACAGCCAGCAGAGTGATCTTGTCTGCTGTGGACTCATCTTGTTGTGTTTCAAATAATAATAATAATAATAATAATAATCCGATACAACAGCCAGCAGAGTGATCTTGTCTGCTGTGGACTCATCTTGTTGTGTTTCAAATAATAATAATAATAATAATCCAATGCAACAGCCAGCATAGTGATCTTGTCTGCTGTGGACTCATCTTGTTGTGTTTCAAATAATAATAATAATAATAATAATCCAATACAACAGCCAGCAGAGTGATCTTGTCTGCTGTGGACTCATCTTGTTATGTTTCAAATAATAATAATAATAATAATAATAATAATCCAATGCAACAGCCAGCAGAGTGATCTTGTCTGCTGTGGACTCATCTTGTTGTGTTTCAAATGATGATGATGATGATAATAATAATAACAACAACAGTGTTTGACTTGTCATGTTGTGATACAGCATATAGATCTCATTGGCTGTGACATACTGTGTTTTTGTGTCAGTAAATAATAACGGTATTTCCAAATTCTCTCCTTTGATAGTGACATTTTGGATGTTGGAGTCTGGGCACTAAGTGGAGAATGGCCATTGAGAGTCAAAAAAATGGGCCAGGGGTCAAGGGTCTTGGCGTTCTCTATCCAACGAATGCAAGCGGCCGCTGTCAGAGCCACATCCTCCCTGTTCTCAGCTTCAAAAAAAGCTGCACACTCACTCTGGTTTTGTGCCAAGTGAAGCGACTGCCAGATAAGGCTGTCTTTATTCATGCAGACTCAGAAATGTAGAAGCAAAAATATTCAGCCTTCAATCTGAGCGTGCCGTGACAGCGAGAGGAAATGTTCCTTCTGGAGGGTTGTTCACTTGTGTAAAAATCTGAATGATAACCAAAGGAGAAAGAGAGAGCGCATTCCCACTGTACTGTTTCAGGAGCTATCTCAGCTGAGGCTTGTTTGATTCTATTTCGGTTTCCGCAGCCCAGAAAAGGCTTTCAGACAAAATACAGAGGATGCAACACAAAAGCATCCCTTGCCTCTAGGCTGCTGGGGCAGAAAGGAAAACCAGGTGAGATCTCAGGCTGCAAAGCCTTTGGTGGTTCAGACTAAGCCTGGGGGCATCAGCATTGGCCCCCATTGCTCTGGGGCAGAGCTGCCCACACTTTTTCAGCACGCGAGCTACTTATAATAAAAACAAGTCAGAAAGATCTACCTACCTCCTCAAGGCTGGAGGAGAGGGGGTGGGGCTTGGCACGGCCTGGCTCCGCCCCCTCTGGCTTCAGCTCTACCAGCAGCTTCTCCAGGCTTGAGGATGGCAGTGCCAAGCCAGCCTTGTGCTAGCTATGCTACCACTGGCTTGGCATTGCCATCCTCAAGCCTGGAGAAGCTGCTGGTAGAGCGGAAGCCAGAGGGGGGGGCGGAGCCTGTGCCAAGCCCCGCCCCCTTCCCTCTGGCTTTGGAGCTCCCAGCAGCTTCTCCAGGCTTGAGGATGGCAATGCCAAGCCAGTGCCGAAGCCGGGGGAGGGGGCGGGGCTTGGCATGGCCTGGCTCCGTCTCCTCTGAGAAGCGCTCTATCTGGCTGAGATCGACCTCCTTAGGTCCCGGGATCGACTGGTCGATCGCGATCGACTTCCTGGGCAGCCCTGCTCTGTGGGGAAAAGAACCATTGCCTTGAATCATTTCGAGTACAGGTTTTAGAGGTGGTCACACCATCCAGGGACATCAATTTTCAAACTGAGCTTCTACAAAGGGAGTCTTTCTGGATCTTTATAAACTGGATATCCAAAAGGGTTAAAAAACACTAATTTCCTATGACTGATTTTTTAAAAAATACCAGTGCAGGTGTCTCCTCGAATGTATTCAGAACTAGTAACGACATCAGAACCACATGACCAATGAACTTGATATATTAGCAATGGGTTGAGTTATTTCGATTCCATACTCGCTACAGAATAAATCACCTTTGCAGAGTATGCTGCTTAGCAAGAACTTGTTGTGAGTATTAGTATATGCATATTATATACCTTTGTTATGCATGTTATCTGTTCCATGTAACTATGTAGAACTACCTTCAGTCACTATGTATGTTCCCTTTAGGATTCACTTCTCAAAAGCAGTTAGTAGACCACTTGCCTCAAATATGGAGCTTTTTTGATGAGTGAGTAATTAGTGTGTGTGCATACGAGTGTGTGTGTGTGTGTGTATATATATATATATATATATATATATATATATATATACTAGCTGTATCTGGCATGCGTTGCTGTGCCCTTTTTAGGAGATGCGAGAAAGTCCAATCATCCATGGTGTGCCCTCCTCTAAACTGCAGTTGGATGGAGTGTGGGTCATGGGGGGCATGGTGTGCCAAGTTGGGTCTTTATTGGTCTTGGTTCTGGGCCACAGTGGTCTGTGGGGAATGATGGGTTTTGAAGTACTACCAATCCCATTTTCCATGGTGGTACTTCAAGTCCCATCATGCATGGTCGGGGCTCTGTGTGCCAAGGTAGGTTACTGTCAATTCAGGCCATACACAATGTCCCATCAGCTGAGGCCTAGTCGGGAGAATCAAGTTAATGAAGCCTTACTGTCAATTCAGAGTGTAATCAGCTTCCCAGTAAGTGAGGCCTAGTTAGGGAAATCAAGTTCATGAAGTCTTACTGTCAATTTAGAGCGTAAACAGCTTCCCAGTAAGTGAGGCCTAGTTAGGGAAATCAAGTTAATGAAGTCTTACTGTCAATTTAGAGCGTAAACAGCTTCCCAGTAAGTGAGGGCTAGTTAGGGAAATCAAGTTAATGAAGCCTTACTGTCAATTTTGGGCGTGGTCTGTGATTTTTTGGGGTGTAAATTTTCGGTTGGAAGTGATTTGGGTGTTTGTGTTGGGGATTGGCTCAGGCCTTTTCCTTATTCTGTTTTGGCAGTTTAGTATGGATCAGAATTTTCATGTTGGCTGGCCAGTGCAGCAGTTATGCAAATCCGCCCTTATTGGCAGCCAATCATGTTGTTCAGAATGTAGAGGCTGGGTGAGTCTTTGGCTGCCACAGAGGATGCTGGGAAATGTAGTTTTATTTTTACTTGTGGTTTTGGGGGCCTTTTAGGTTTTGGGGGGGAAAGTTTCTTTGCTACAAACGTACCTTGCTTGAGGCCTATTTCTGTTGGCAAATATTGTGTTTCTGCGTTGTAAGGTTTCTTTGTTTGAGGTATACATCACATGACGTGAACCCATTTATATTATAGATAGATAGATAGATAGATAGATAGATTGTGTCAGGAGCAACTTGAGAAACTGCAAGTCGCATCCGGTGTGAGAGAATTGGCCCTCTGCAAGGACGTTGCTGAGGGGACACCCGGATGTTTTGATGTTTTACCCTCCTTGTGGGAGGCTTCTCTCATGTCCTCACATGGGGAGCTGGAGCTGACAGAGGGAGCTCATCCATGCTCTCCCCACATTTGAACCTATGACCTGCTGGTCTTCAGTACAAGGGTTTAGCTCATTGCGCCACCAATGTATGTATGTATTAGGCCTGGGCAATCATGGTTCTAAATGGTTCTAAAGTACTTACAAAACTAAAGTTCTGGTGGTGAACACTAAGTGTCGCTGGTGCTTTGCTCACACAGTGTTGCTAAAGTTCTGGTGGTGAACATTTCAGAACTTTAACAAAATTTTCAAAACTTCATTATTATTTCATTATTGGCGATTTTAAAGACATAACCAATTAGGAACTGCCATTTATAACAAAATTTTGAAAGTTTTGTTAGAGTTCTGAAATGTTCACCACCAGAACTTTAGCAACACGCACACTAGCATGATGTTTCCAGTTGACAAACTGTATATGTGCATTAATAACATGTATTGTTTATAGACCCAACTACCTGACGAAGACTCCTGAGAGCCAAAACCGATTGTGAGCGATTGTTGGTGTCCACTCTTGTGTAATAAAGAAAATAGGACATTTACTGTGCAAGGATTTGGAGTCTACTCATCTGTACTAAAGACACAAGAACTATTCCCACACACATGAAGAGGAATTTTTCTTTCATCTTTTGAGAAAAGAACAAATTATTTCTGTTTCATGTGAATGTAACAATCCTACGTTTTACTGAAATTTGTATTTGTATGTACACTCTGAATTTCTACGTATTAGATGCGTTTGCATCACTGCAATTAGTGGATACGGGTCTTTCTAGGGAAAAGAACAAGGAAACTTCACGCGAAGGAGGGCGTGCATGCAGATACAGACAACACTGCATGCTCCGGAGACCTCTCGACTCAGTTCTACAAACAGCTGTGTTAACTGGAAAACACAACAGCTACTCTAGCGTCAGTGTTATTAGGAGATGCAAGAGTTTTATTTGCTACTTCATTTCTAAGGACGAAGAGGAAGAGGAGGAGGAAAGTGACCACAAAACAGAACAAGAGAAGGACTAAGTTAAAAAAAAAAGTACGGGCTAGATCTACGTTTGTGGTTAGGGTAAGAGCACTCCGGAAACACGGAATTGCGGAAAGACTTACGTGGCGGTGGAGTGCCTGCAGTTTCCCCATGGTATGTAGGTACACAGATGAAAAGAAAAGACAAGACACAGACCCCAAAAAAGAAAAAAAGATGTAACAGAGATGAAAAAAAATAATAAAAAGAGGCGACAGAACAAGGCACTGGAAATTTCAAAACAAAGGAAATGATGGCCTTTCAGAGGGAGGGACATTGGCAATTTCAGATTATCATCATGACGACTCATTTATATGGTCGCCCAAAGCCTCTGAAGATGGGCCGGGGGGAAAGGGATGGCACGGAAGAATAGTGCAATGCCTGGGCCTTGCCAAGAGGCCGAGGAGATGGTGGGAGACGCATTGCACTGAACAGAAGGCAGGGAGGGTTGGTTCTCGGTCATTTCCAGGCACAAGACAGTAGATCGAAACAAAAATGGCAGCAGGGAGGATGGGGAAAAGAGAAGGGAGACCGCCCAAACGTAAGCCAGCTGTTTACAGGCCTGAGTCCAACTGGGGAGGGGAAAGGATCCAAACTGGAAACTACCGGGCAGACAAAAACAACATTTCTTCATACCAAGTTGCATTTCATCACTTTGTTTAATTCTCACTACATGACGGGAAGGAGGAGGCAGGCCCGGATTACCCATAAGGCCAACAAGGCCAAGGCCTATGGGCGTAGGCCTAGAGGGGTGCCAAATCATGGACCAAAAATAAATCAATAAAACCCTTTTTCTTCTTCCCTTAGGCTGCGGCACCTTCTTCCTTCCTTCCCTCCCTCTCTTTCATTCCTTCCCCCACATCCAAGAGGGGGCGGGGGCCGGATGACGTCAGGTGTGGCGGCGAGGGCGAGGAGGAAGAGGGAAGCCGTGGTGCCTCGTCGCAAGCGCCGCGGCCTCTGCCTCCTCTGCCATGTTTCTGGGTGCCACAGCGGCCTCCAAGGAGGAGGAAGGAAGGGAAACCCCCGGGTGGCCGCATCTTCCTTCTCCCCGCCGCGCCTAAGGATCCCAGGGGCGGGGCTTCCAAAGTGTGGCCTAGGGTGCCACAAACCGTTACTCTGGGCCGGGGGGGGGGGGAGGAGGAGGAAATAAACAGGCTGCAAACATGTCTGGGGGCAAATCTCCCTCACAACACCTTGCAAGTCTGGCTCAGCACTGTTCGCATCCAAACGATTCCTTTCTGAAAATGGCGACGGTGACTTTGAAATGGCAAATTCACTTCCGGATTGCTTACATCGCCTCGAAACCGCTTCAAAAGTGAATTTAATCCGAATTCATTTTGATTTTACGAGCATTCCGACAAACCTACCCAGGCCTAGTAAATACTGTGTTTCCCTGAAAATAAGACGCTGTCTATTGTCAAAGGCTTTTATGGCTGGAATCACTGGGTTGTTGTAGGTTTTTTCAGGCTGTCTGGCCATGTTCTAGAAGCATTCTCTCCTGACGTTTCGCCTGCATCTGTGGCAAGCATCCTCAGAGGTGGTGAGGTCCGTTGGAAACTAGGAAAATTGGATTTATATCATAGATGGCTAGAGTCCAGGATAAGTTATGGCTGCCCTGAGTCTACAAGATCTGAGGAGGACTTGAAGGTCTCCCATTTGTGTCATCAATTAAAGTTGACTTGGGCCCATCTACACTGCCACTATAATGCAGATTGAACTGCATTATATGGTCCAAGTGTAGATCAGGCATGGGCAAATTTTGGGCCTCTAGATGCTTTGGACTTCAACTCCCACAATTCCTAACAGTTCTAACAGACATCTTCAGAGGTGGTGAGGTCTGATGGAATTAGGGTTAATATATCTGTGCAATGTCCAGGGTGGGAGATATATAAACCCCATTTTCCAAGTTTCCATCAGACCTCGCAACCTCTGAGGATGTTTGCCCCAGATGCAAGCGAAACGTCAGGAGAGAATGCTTCTACAACATGGCCAGTCAGTGGTGGGTTTTCATGTGAGGGGAAGTCCTAGGGATGAGAAGGGAGCAAGCTTGTTTTCTGCTGCCCTGGAGACTAGGACAGAATGGAACAATGTATTTGAACTACAGGAAAGGAGATTCCACCTGAACATCAGGAAGAACTTCCTGAATGTGAGAGCTGTTCAGCAGTGGAACTCTCTGCCCCAGTGTGTGGTGGAGGCTCTTTATTTGGAGGCTTTGAAACAGAGGCTAGATGGCCATCTGTTGGGGGTGCTTTGAAGGCGATTGTCCTGCTTCTTGGCAGGATGGGGTTGGGCTGGGCGGCCCACCAGGTCTCTTCCAACTCTATGATTCTATCTCTCTGGGCTCAGTAGCAGACTGCTTGCTGAAGCTTTCCCCCCCCTCCCCTGGTGTTTGTATGGGGTGAGAGAGACCCACAGACTGTTACTGGTCACTGCTGGGGAGCAGCAGCTTTACTGGTGCTTGTGGGGGGTGAGAGAGACTGTTGCTGGTTAGTGCTGTGGGGGGAGAGACCCACGGTGCTGAGTAAAACGGCCGCCACAGCTTTACTTCTTCCCCCTGAGGACGCACAATACCTAAAGCCGAATGTCCTGCTCCTCACTTCACTGAGGAGACGTTGACTTTCCATGTCTCCCTCTGTGGCTTACCTTGCAGCATGCACAGAATGACCGGGACCTGACAGGGGGAGCGGACCTTGCATGCTGCATAGCCATGCCTATCACTATGTCTTATTTTCGGGGTATGGCTCAGATTGTGCAAATGCTTAAGAAATCCTGCTACAGCTTGTTTTATGGGTATGCCTTATTTTCAGGGAAACAGGGTAGGAGGCTCTGCACTTCAAAAACAACACCTGGGACATGCTTACACTCACTGGTCTGATTTGGATTGTGTTTATTCCTTCTCCAAAGCCCAAGATTTCCATGCATGTTTCAGCCTGACGTTTCCAACTGGCCAGAGACTCAGAGCAAGGATGTATAATTAATTTTTGGGACTCGCTGACGTGAGATGTGATGATGGCCACCGACTCAAATCAGGCCCGGATTACCCCTAAGGCCACCCTAGGCCATGGCCTAGGGGCGCAAGCCGAGGGGGGCGCAGTTCACGGACCAAAAAAAATATGTTGAAACAAAACCGCAATGCGCAGCATGCAAATGACTCTCTCCCTCGGGGGAGGGACAGCGCTGCGAGGTGGCGAGGGAGGAGGGAATGGCGTCCCCCTTGCCATCACCCCCACCCCCTTGTTAAGGAAGGAGGGCGCAAGGAGGAGGCGGAGGGAAGCCCCACCCCTGGGGCCGCTGCCGGGCATGCGCGGCACCCAGGAACATGGCGGAGGAGGCAGAGGCGCTCCTTCCGTGACAAGGGTGCTGCGCGTGCCCGGCAGTGGCTCCGGGGGGCGGGGCTTCCCTCCGCCGCCTCCTCCTCGCGCCCTCCTTCCTTGATTCAAGGAAGGAGGGCGCAAGGAGGAGGCGGAGGGAAGCCCCACCCCTGGGGCCGCTGCCGGGCATGCGCGGCACCCAGGAACATGGCGGAGGAGGCAGAGGCGGCTTGAATCCCGGCGCAGTTGCCTCCCCATAGCAGGCTTCACGCCAAAAGGTCACGCGAGCGCAGGAAGAAGGGCTCAGCGCCTGCGGGGAAAAAGAAGAAGCTGGGTTGGAATTAGGCCAGGATTCTCCTTGCTCCTTTTTCCTTTTGGGGGGCACAGCGCGGGCAGTGGAAAGAAGGAATGTGTGTGTGTGTGGGGGGGTGCGGTAGATGTTGGTTTGGGGGCGTAATTCCAAAGTGTGGCCTAGGGTGCCAAAAGGGGTTAATCCGGGCCTGACTCAAATGGCTTTAGGAGAGGACGGGACGCATTTGCAGAAGTTGACACATCTTCTAGAAAGCCATGAAGGCTCTATGCAGCTACTAGGATTCAGAAGCAGCAGAAAGCAAGAGCTGTTCCTTTCACATCCCACTCAAGGCAATTCCTTCCGCAGGAACCTATTTGGCCACTTTGGTAAAGCAATCTGGTCACTTTATGCCTGATCTTGTTATTTGCCTTGAGTCATGGGGATAATGGGTTGGGAGTGAGGAAGGAAAGGAGGGAGATCTGCTGGTCTCAAGACTGTATTGCAAAAGATGGGACGCTGGAGCCAAACTATCCTCCTTCTACCAAAGAAGAACACCGTATTATACCTCCTGCTTCAAGTCACATGAATTATGCTGAGTTGCACAAGAGAAATGAAGGCTATTATTCTTTAAATATGAGCAAATAATCTCCAATAAGTATCCAAGCACTTCTTTCCTTAATCAATTCTTTAGAGCGTACCTTGATGGGAGAAAGATAACAATCGAAACACTCTCAAAAGAGGAAAATGTCAGGAAAAGGGAAACCTGAGAAACCAGAAGAATAGGGAGTGGGCAGACCTGCGAGAGAGAGGCACGGGGCCCATCCATGCATGAGGGATGCCGCAAAAAGGCAGGGAGAAGGGCTTGCAAAAGCAGAGAAGGGCAGAAGAGCGAGGGGTTTACTTACGAACTGGCTGCGTCTTGAACTCGGAGAGAGAGCTCATCTCTCCCGCACCTTTGCCGTTGATGGCGGAGAGTCGGATCGCGTACAGCGTCTCCGGCTTCAGGCCCACGATGGTGAACACACTCCCTGCATTGGCTGTTCCGGGAAAGAGGCGAGACACAAGGAGGGGCGCGGCATCAACCACGGTTCCTTCCACACTTTCTTCCCAAGAGCTGCAACCATCCATGACATTTTCCTACCTTCCTTGGCATCGTAGAGCCTGGTGTGCCAGCTCTCCTCACCCAGTGCCCGCCACTCGGCCTTGTAGCGGAGGATGGGCACGCCGCCCGTGGCCTCGGGCTCCTCGAACATCACCTGGGCGGTGCTAGAGTAAGGCTCCACCTCGTCAATGGAAGGTGCAGAGGGTGTATCTGGAGAAAAAGGCAAAAGGAGGACAGATATAGAACACCGGGATGGGGAGGAATCTGAGCATGATGCCAAAATGCATCTCCTCCTCTGGCACTTCAGACAGGGAATGTAAAGCCTTTGGTTTAGATAATGTAGATTGTAGGTGCTTCATGGTTTTTGATGTTAGGAATGCATTTTTTTAAAGGGGGGGGGGAGAGAAAAATAGTTGAAAAATGTATTTACTCGAGTTTTAGGAAATGTTGACAAGATGAATTGTGGTTTGATGATCGGTTTGCTGGAATTCAGCCCCAGTTAGTTTAATACTAGCTGTACCCGCCATGCGTTGCTGTGGCCAACCTTCCCTCCCTCTTTCTCTCCTTCCTTCCTTCCCTCTTCCCTTCCTTCCCTTCTTTCTTTCTCTTCTTCCTATTCTTCCTTTCCTTCCCCTCCACCTTTTTCCCCCTTCCTCTTTCTCCCCTTTCTTCCTTCTCCACCTATTCTTGTACTGCAACTTCCAGCAGTCCTCCTGATTGAGCTGTCTACCTACCTATCTCTATCTAATCTGTCTATCTGGAGCAGGGGTGCTCACACTTTTTCAGCATGCGAGCTACTTATAAAACAACCAAGTCAAAATGATCTACCTCCCCACTACGAAAATGTGAAACATATAACACAATATCTGCTTTGAACTGGGTTTTCTGAGTCCACACTGCCATATAACCTGATTCAAAGCAGACAACATGGGATTTTATTCAACTGTGTGGAAAGGACCTCAGATAACCCAGGGCCGGCAACACTTGGGCGGTGTCGGGAGCCTGCAGGGCGGGACTGAGCCTTCCTCCCGCCCTGCCTGCGATCTACCAGGATACCCTACGCGATCTAGCAGTAGATCGAGATCTACCAGGAGATCGTGATCTACCTAATGAGCACCCCTGATCTCGAGGATTGCTGGGAGTTGCAGTCCAAGAATAGGAAATTGGAAATATGCAGGGTTTGGGATGTTCTCAAAGACACCCAAGGAGGAGAAAGCTTGCATCTTGGAAGCAGTGCATTTGGATCACCCTCCTCTCCTAAAGGGCCTGGTGCAAGGGATGCTGGGAGCTGTAGTCTGGAAGGGAGTGTAGATATTCTATTGTGTGTTTAATTTGCCAGGGATAGTCGCTTTTGTGCATGTGCTGTAGCATCTTTTTGCTTTTTTGACTTTTTAAGTCTCTTCTGTGTTTTTCAGTGTTTTTATGAGTGATGGGTCACTCGCTGGCCTGAGAGGTGTCTTGTGTCCAAATTTGGTGTCAAATCTGGCTCAGACCCAGTTCTTTACCATGAAGAAATGCATTTACTTATTATTTTAAATTTAAACTCAGCTCATTCTGAGGATGCAGGGCCGGCTGGAATCCGTACCCAATATTTTTCATCTATGACTTGAAGCCGTTACTGGATGGCTGCGAGCCAGTAGGTTGAAGGTGAATCCGGCGAAGACGGAGATCCTTTGGCTGGGTCGTCCGGGCGATAGGAAAATCCAACTGCTGACCCTGGATGGCGAGGCATTACGCCCGTCACCATCAGTAAAAAGCCTGGTTGTCCATTTGGACTTTCTGCTGTCAATGGAGACCCAAATCTCCAATGTCAGCAGAATCACATTCTTCCATCTGCGACAGGCGAAGCGTCTGGCTCCCTATCTCTCACAGAACGATCTGGCCACAATAATCCAACCCACGGTCGTCTCAAGACTTGACTACTGTAACGCTCTTTACATTAGCCTTCCCTTGAATGTGATCCGGAAACTCAAGCTAGTGTAGAATGCTGCAGCCCGGCTACTTGCGGGGGAACCCACGAGCCGCCGTCTAACACCTATACTGCAGAACCTGCACTGGCTACCAATTGAATACCGGATCACTTACAAGGTGTTAGTTCTTACTTTTAAGGCCTTGTATGGTCTGGGGCCAGTGTATCTACGGGATCGCCTGATTCCATATAACCCTCCGAGGTCACTTCGTTCAGAAGACCAGAATCTTCTAGACATCCCTAGTGTGAAGTCTTTCCACTTGACTTCGACAAGGCGCAGGGCATTTTCAATCATCGCCCCGGCTCTTTGGAATACGTTGCCACCAGAAACGCGGGCTCTCTGAAATTTGGTCACCTTTCGGAGGGCCTGCAAGACACACTTGTTCAGACAGGCCTTCGAAAGCTTGTAATTTTAGCTTGTGATTTTAGCTGCGTTTTTATTTTGCTGTTTTCTTACTATTATATGTATGTTTTGCCCATTGTTTCTTTTATTGAATTGTGTTGTAAACCGCCCCGAGCCGCTGGGAGTGGCGGTGTACAAGTCCAAATACATAAATAAAATAAAATAAATAAACCTTTTGTGATTTTTTTAAGACTCTGCATGTTTGCCTCCTAAGCTCTGCATTTTTTACAGCCAAATCACACGGCACTTGAAGCTTTGCTTGCTGTGAGCTGATGCTCAAACTTTTAGTATCCTGTTTGTTTTTGGATGCTCTGCTAAAATTTTGAGTATTTTTCCCCAATACTGTTGACATACACAAAATCCTTGTGGGATTATGCAAATGTTGGATTGCTTACACGGTAAATGTGCTTTGGCCCCGCTCCCACTCTTTTTTTGAGAAAAGTCCACGTTTTATGTGTAAAATTTGCACCCCAAAACCCTGTGTGTATCTTCATGAAGAATATGGGCATTGTACAGAAGGTTGAGCAGTAACTGTGGCAAAATATCTTGTGAGTTCAAAAACATGAGGGTGAAGGTAATTTATAATCGTATGCAGATGCCTTCCGAGACTCACCTGCTTGCACCAGGATGAACTCCGAAGACTCCTGGCCAATCCGGTTGACCGCTGTGCAGTTGTAATTCCCAAAGTCATTTTCGGAGTCCGGCGTCACCTGCAAACAGTAAATTCATTCAGGGATTGGAGCGCCTTCCTCACAACCAAAGGCTGAAAGGGAGGCTAGAATGGTTCCCTCTTTGTTGTCTTCCGTCAGCAAGGATTCTCGGAACTGATTGCAATGGGCTTTGAATGGTGGACTGCCTCACTGCTTTAAAATCAATTTTTATATCCATGGATAGTTCAACTGCATCTTCGCAGCAGCAGTGTGTAGGCTTTTAATTACGTCTTGGTAATGTGCTTTTAAGTGTATTAATTTTGAATGTTTGGGAATCACTTTGAGTGCTGTTACTTGGCAAGAAGGAGGGAGATAAAGAAATAGTACTGGGAATGTGGCGCAGCTGGCTGGGTGTCACCTGCATATGATCTCTACTGACCAGAAGGTCATGAGTTCGAGGCCTGCCTGGGTCGAGGTGGGCTCTCGACCTATTGTGTAGCCTGTTGTCGACCTTTGCAACCCAAAAGACAGTTACATCTGTCAAGTAGGAAATTAAGGTACCACTTAGTGGGGAGGCTTAATTTAACTGATTTACAAGGCCATAAAAAGATCTCCAGGAAACACATTGAGGAATGAAGGAGTGTGAGAGCTCCCCCTGGTGGCCAGATGTTAAATTGCCGCTGTCTGTATTGTGTGTTTGAGAGTCTGTGTTTGTGTGTCTAAATGTAATATGTACATTGTAATCTGCCCTGAGTCTCCTGCGGGGTGAGAAGGGCGGAATAGAAATCAAGTAAATAAATAAATAAATAGTCTTAATATGGGCAGCAACAGAATCTGGAGCCTTCCAGTTGGGGAAAAAAAGGAAATTAAGACACACTAAAGCAGGCTTGGGCAAACTGGGGCCCTCCAGATGTTTTGGACTTCAACTCCCACAATTCCTAAAAGCCTCAGGCACTGTTCTTTAAAAAAAATATATATATATATTTGAATTTTAAGGGAAAGAGGGAGGAGGGAAGAGGGGAAAGCTAACTATGGTTCAAAGAGTATGGAGATGTCCCTACTGATGGGGGTGGGAGTGGAGCGGCTAGAAGGGAAGGGAAGGTAGAAAAAGTGTGATAAAAAAGGAGAAAAAAAGAGAGAGAGAAAAAGAAAAAAAGGAAACATAACCAAAAATATGTAAAAATAAAAATAAGCACAAAAATAATAATAAAAAATTTCTTGTTGACTTTCGTATTCTTTTCCTGTTTGGGAAGTTAGTCTCTTAGATATATTATTTATTATTCGAATTTATATACAACTCCATTCCCTTAGGTTCGGGCAGTTTACATAGATAAAAGCATAACAATTACACTATATAATTAAAACGTTATAAAACTACTGAACAACTGTCCAGCTTGTCACAATACCAGAACGCTAAAAATATGGGACAGTCAGGTGGAACCATTGATGCTAAATGCCTGTCGGAACAGCATAGTTTTACAGTCTCTCCTAAATACCGATATATCTGTAAGAGCCCGAGTGCTATCCGGCAGAGAGTTCCACAGTGTCGGAGCTACAATAGAGAAAGCTCTTTGCCTCGTAGAGGATATACATTGTAGTTAATCTCTCCGTCTTCTCATAGTTGTGTCGTGTCCATCTATTTTTTTTGGAAAAAAATTGTCCAGTAAAGTCCAATCTGTAGGGCATTTGGGTTTGCCTTGATGTCCTTTCAAAAAATAAGTTAGTCTGTCCATATTCTTTATATCCATTATTTTTAATTTCCATTCTTCTTCTGTTGGATTATCTCTTGCTTTCCAATGTCTTGCAAACACGTTTCTGGTCGCAGTTATCATATAATTAAATAGAATGTCTTGGTTCTTGTTCAAATTCATGTCTGTTATCCCTAATAAGTAATTAAGCTTAAGTGGCTGAGGGGGGAAAGGAAAGGGCCTGAGACTCCTAGGAATTGTGGGAGTTGAAGTCCAAAACACCTGGAGGGCCCCAGTTTGCCCATGCCTGCACTAAAGCAATACATATGCAGTGTGTAGAAAATGCAGGTAAGACCAAATACCAAATATTCCTCCCTTTCTCTACTGGATGTTAGCAATTGTGGGAGTTGAAGTCCAAAGCACAGAGAGAGCCAAAGCTTGCCCATGCCTTGCTTTGGAAGGACCACTTGACCTCTGCACAGCTACTTTGCTCTCTACTTCCACCCTTTTCTCAGCCAAGCCATCTCCCAGGAGTGACATTGCATTCCCATCCCTTGGCATTGATGACTATGCGTCAGCCTCCCGCTCTCTTCCACCAGCGTGGTCTCACCTCCAGGTAACTGGCGGAGGGCGTGTTGTAGATCCGGATGTTGCTGTAGTTGGAGCTGGGCAGCAGCTGCCCGTCCCGGAACCAGGAGATGATGGCGCTGGGGTAAGCAAAGACCTCACAGGTGATGTTCACCTGGTTGCCTTCCCAGGTGTAAACCGCAACAGGGCCCTGCAACTTTGGGGCATCTGGAGTAAGAAGAAAACATTTAACATGAGCGAAAGATACCAAAAGGGACCCCAAGGTCTGTTTTGTGACATCTGCCCTTCTCCCCAAACTGTTCATAGCAGTGGTTTTCAACTTGTGCGTCCACAGGTGTTTTGGCTTACAACTTCCAGAAACCCAAGCTAGTTTACCAGCTGTGGGAGGTTGAGAACCACTGCATTATAGCTTCATCTTAATAACTTAGACATAGGGACCTCTGGTGGTGCAGTGGGTTAAACTTCTGAGCTGCTGAACTTGCTGACCAAAAGGCTGGTGGTTCGAATCTGGGGAACGGGGTGAATGTCTGCTGTTAGTCCCAGCTTCTGCCAACCCAGCAGTTCAAAAACATACAAATGTGTTTAGATCAAAAGGTACCGCTTCTGCAGGAAGGTAACGGCGTTCCACGCAGTCATGCTGGCCACAGGACCTTGGAAGCGTCTACAGCAGGGGTGGGCAATTACCGGCCCTCCAAGTGTTTTGGACTTCAACTCCCAGAAATCCTAACAGCTGGTAAACTCGCTAGGATGTCTGGGAATTGAAGTCCTAAACACCTGGAGGGCCGGTAATTGCCCACCCCTGGTCTGCAGACAACGGCAGCTCTTTGGCTTAGAAACAGAGGTGAGCACCACTCCACAGAGTCAGACATGACCAGATTTAATGTCAGGGGAAACCTTTACTTAATAATTGAGACTATCCTAGGGACAAACCATTAGCAATCCTAGTGCTGGTATGCCACACACATGCTCACTGGGCTATCTCTCCATATCAAGGTGCTTCAGACTCAGCCTTGGCCAGGACTGGACACAATCAGCTGCTGCTTTGTTTTAGAAAGGATTTTGTTTTAGAAAGGATATGTTGTGTCAGCTCTACTGGCTGCCTGTCCATTTCCGAGCTCAATTCAAAGTGCTGGTTTTGACCTTTAAAGCTCTATACGGTTCTGGCCCAGCTTACTTGTCCGAATGCATCAGTTCCTACGTCCCACCTCGTAATTTAAGATTGTCCGGGGAGGCCCTGCTCTCGCATCCGCCAACTTCTCAGACGCGGTTGGTGGGGACGAGAGAGAGGGCCTTCTCGGTGGTGACTCCCCGTCTGTGGAATGCGCTTCCAAGCGACATACGATCAACACCATCCCTCCTGGCATTCAGGAAAGGAGTGAAGTCTTGGCTGTGGGACCAGGCGTTTGCGCATTAGCACAATACAACATTTTGGACTGGATTTGTAAGGGCAAGTTGATGGAGATGGCTCAATGCACCTGTTATGGACGGAACACTGTTTTTAACTTAAGTGAATGTGTGTGATGTGTTAATGTTAATTGTATTTTAATGCTGAATGTTTTTGGTTTTTATATTGTATTTTACTGTGTGGGCATCGAATTGTGCCTTTTGTTAGGCCGCTCTGAGTCCCTCCTCAGGGGTTGAGAAGAGCGAGGTAGAAATGTTGGAAATAAATAAATAAATAAATTGCTGTGCCCTGCTAGTGCAGCCTTCTGAACACCCTTTGCAGCTGACCAGGACAACATCGTATCTTGTGATGGTTTGTCCAGACACTCATATTCAGAGATATATCATCTTTGAACATAGATGTTACATTTATTTATTTATTTACGTTTATATGCCGCCCTTCTCACCCCAAAGGGAACTCAGAGCGGCTTACAAGTAAAATGTAAATACAATATATTATATTATTGCCATAGCACAATATTAATATTATATATTACATTGTACTATAACATTATACTGTAATATTAGTAATATTACATGTAATACAAAATATATAATTATAATATCATATTATTGTGCTTGGCCGACTTACCGGCCGAGCGCGTTGCGGGTCGGGGTTGCCTTCACCGCCATCTTGCAGAGTGATGCAGGGGCTTCTCCTTCCCAGAAGCCCCTGGAGTGGCGGCAAGGTGGCTACACCTCGCTGAGACCTGCACGTTTCTCTGGGGCGGCTGCCAGTCGCCAGTTCTGGTTATTGAAGAGAGGAATTTGGGTTGGCGGAAAAGGGGAGGTGTAAAGGTGCCTCCTTTTTGTGGCGTGTGGCATGGCCCCTGGATCAGGCTGGCTTATCGCCCCTTGGTTGTAAGGGGGATAATGCCCAGGCCTCCTGGGGTGTCGAGTTTCCGTGGACAGGCATTGGGTCGCTCGCACCCCAGGCTTGCATATGCCTTTGGACATTCGTGGGGGGCTGTACGACCCTGATCCAGGACCCATGCGTGGCCGCCAACCCTTTGTTCCTGTTTTCAATAAATTGAGTTGTGGCCATTTTCATCCAACCACTTGTGTCTGTGTTATTGTCCTTGGCGCAAGGTGTGTCACCCTTGCACATGCAATAGTAGTATTATATTGTATTACATTATAATATTATCAATATTATATGTATATACAATATATTATATTATAAGCACAGTGCAGGAGGCAAGATGGAACTGCCTTCCTGGCACCTCTCTTCACTCTGATCTCAGAGCAGCAGTTGGTGCTGGGGGTTGCTCCCAACTGATGACGCTGGAGGCAAGATAGAACTGCCTTACTCCATTAAGCCAGTGGTTCTCAATCTGTGGGTTCCCAGGTGTTTTGACTTACAACTCCCAAAAATCCCAACCGGTTTGCCAACTGTTAGGATTTCTGGGAGTTGAAGGCCAAAACATCTATGCACCCATAGGTTGAGAACCACTGCATTAAGCTATCATGACTTAAAACCACAAATAAAATATGAGTTCTATTTGTCTATTGATCTCATTTCATTTGCTCCTTGCCTCTCGGTTGTTCATCTTCTCCTGACCCCTCTCCCCACTTGCTCAGCCTCTTCTCTCCAAACTCATTCCACCCCAGACGTTTAGTGTGCAACAGCTCCTTGTATTTGAGGACAGAAGGAGAAAGAAACAGACAAAACTTAGGCAGAAGGAGGACTGCACCCACTCACACTGAACTTCCAGGTACATGGCTTGGGAGTCCTGCCCTATGGTGTTGCTGGCGATGCAGACGTACTCCCCGGCGTCCGTGTACTGGATGTCCTTCAGCGTAAGAGAAGAGACGCGGGCATGGCTGCGCACGACGATGCGCCCGTCCAGGGTCTAGCGGGGAAAGGAGCCAGAGTTGAGAAGAATGGTTACGAGTGGAGAAACGCACAGCGAGAGCACCGCTGGAACAAAGGACGCCAACCAACCCCTCTCCCTTGTCCATCCTGTCTGAATACTCCCACAGAATGGAAGGACACAGAGGCTGCCACAGCACTCTCTCTGCTACCTGATGGATATCAAAGTGCAGCTGACACTAATCTGCTAGACATGCAACCCATTGTGAAACTCTCCCGTGTCCTCTGTTAAGGTCCATAATCGTCTCCGATGCCCTCCTCCAATCTACTTCCGTGTTCACTGCTTCTACGGCTGTCCGTAGCCACGATGGTTGCCGCCATTTTATCCTTCAGAGCTGAGCGGCAGGAGCGCTTTGGAAGGCAGGGAACTGCCCCCAACGTTGCCTCGGACGCTCTCCCAAATGCCAGGAAAATGGTAGCAATCATTGTAGCCGAGCACAGCCTGGAAAGAAAGGGAGAGAGAAAGGGAGAGGCAGAGAGAAAGGCAAAAAGGGAGGGACACAGAGAGATGGACACCTACTATTGAAGGCAAGCCCCAGAAAGAGCCCATCTGCATCCTAATTGGTTTGACCTGAAGCAGGGAGTTCCAACGTTCTCTAGCACCAAAGGCTGGGATTTGGCATCAAAAGACCTCCAGCCATTTCTACCTCTCTGTTTTCTTGCCTCACTTAACCTGAAGCCATGGACTCTGTGGACGGAGTTGCATGCAGACAGGCCAACAGGGGCAAGCCCTGTGAGGTTTGGGAGACATAGTTTTCCAAGGACTTCCGTGTGTTTGGACTCTCCTCTGGCTATTAGCAAAAAGGAGTTTTCTCTTGTAGTTTTTCCCAAGGACACAGATGGACTTTCCCCAAAGCATATGGATTTGATGCTTTTCAAGATCATATGGACTTTCTTTCTACTCCTTGCATATGAAATAATTATGAGATATTGGTGATATTCCCCTGAAACCCTCCTATGTAATTTTTCCTGCATGTTTTTCCCCCTTCCCATGTGTAAAATAATATGAAGAAATGCTGCATGTTTGTGAAAGACCCAGCTGTTGTTTTGAGACCATGGATGAAACCCTATTCCAAAGCTCGCACCCTTTAATCCAATCATTTGAACAAATTTGCATGACAGAGGACTTTTTCTGGTTTGGAGAATGTTCTTTCCCTTCTCCCCATTTTGAAAGACTCCTTTTGTTTCATAAACGCTGGACCCTCTGAGATTAGCCTCGTCCCATGTTTATAGAACCTATGGCATAACTATATTTCATATTTCACAATTGGCTGTCACTACTGGCCTCGGAAACTAGTACACAGCTACAGTTATTTCATTTGATTACCATCCAGAAGGCTGAAACTTCTCATGGATAGAACCTGCATATGGCCCCTTGTCAACAAGGTCGTTAAGGACAATTCCTGTTTCTCACCAAGAACAAAAGAATTCCTTTGGCCCGAAAGGTCAAAGCCTCGGATCTTCATTAACATATGGACATAAGTTAATCAAGGAAACTCCAGCTGCATGTTTCAAACAACATTCCTGCCCCTCGCTTCCCATTCGCCAAGGGAGAAGCGACACGGTTGCGCTATTGGCTCCCACCTCAGCTGGCTTCCAAGGTTCCAACCAATCATCATGAAGCCTACAGCATGCAGGGGTGGGAAAGTTTGAATTTGACAAGTTCTGTAAAATGTATAAAAAAGGCATATGTTTGAATGTAACTTTATGACTGCTTTGCGACAAGGACACTGCAGTGGTCATCCTTCTCAGCTGACAAGAATAAAGGCTTCAGTGGCATCTTCTTCCGGACTTCTTTGGTGAGATCATTTGGGAAAGGGATTTTTAGTTTGCTTTTAAAACTTCACCAAAGGTTCTGATGAAATCCTCGTTTTAAAAGTACTTCTGGGCCTCTGCCCCCTATAGGCCAGGCTATCCTAAAGTGTTTGGTAACACTATTGCATATTGGAAGAACATATTTCACAACTCCTATACCCCCAACGTTGTGATATCTTGCCTCAGCCAGTGCACAAACCCACACACATATTACCAATTGCTGCGGGGTTTCGAGGCCAATCCGGATGTTATGAGACACCATGCTTTCTGATCAGCTTTAGAAAACTGCTTTATTTTAGGCCATGTCTCTCGGGACCTTCAAATCTGGGAGTCATAGCCTCAATGCCCTTTTCCTCAAGCTCTTGTTTTGTTCGTGCCGCCCAAGTCTGACTCAATTCCAAGCATACCCCTTGATAGAAATTGCCTTCACGATTAGACCAAAGGCATCTAATTCTGCCAGTGAGTGCCCCTGGGAAGCCCGTAAGCAAGGCTTGAGGGGACAAAGGAAGGAGGTAGTTCGTTCTTTGCAACTCCTTCTCCGAGACTCGCTGCTTCTGAATATGGAGGCCTGCTTAGATGGCTTGGTTGACAGCTTGTGATGGAACCAGTCTTTCAACGGCATAGAGGCAGTCGTTGGATTACATCTGTTCATACTAAATCCCTGCTGGCAAAGTTTCACCTATTCCCTTTAACATAAATACACTTAACAGTGTGTGTGTGTGTGTGTGTGTGTCTAAAGCAGACAAGCACCACAAAATTCTAGAGCAGGCCTGGGCAAACTTCGACCCTCCAGGTGTTTTGGACTCCAACTCCTACCGGCTGTTAGGAATTGTAGGAGTTGGAGTCCAAAACACCTGGAGGGCCGAAGTTTGCCCAGGCCTGTTCTAGAGGGATGCTTTCTTGAAAAAACAGGATTAAGTCTCCATTTCCTGTGGAAATGGTTTTCAATGGGGCTGCACTAATGAAGTGGGGGGGGGGGGGGGAAGCACCAAGAGCCTGTCAAGGAGCGGCCCCTCCCCAACCCCGCTTGATCTGCAGGTGAGCAGGCATCCCATAATATACACATCAAAAGCAATCGTTGTGGCCTGATTAGGTACACATCAGCTACAAAGGGAATGCACTGCGCCGAATGCCCGGTTTTTATCATCGGTTGCCATGGCAACAGATGCAGGACGAGACACTGGATGTCTTCCTTCCTCCGCGGGTCCGCAGGCATCTGCCAAGGCAGGGCTTAAGCGGCCTAGGAAGACCAGCCAAATTTGCTGCTGCGGAGGGCATTGCATTAAAAGGCAGAAAGACCCCCTCGGTGTGCAGAAGGGGCCGGTCGAAGAGCTGGCGCATTGGTGAGCTGCCCTTATCTCTATAGGAACAATGGCTTCCACAAAGGAAACAAACTAGTCATGTACATTCGGGCCAAAAGGAATACCGTTTTCGGGCCCGTTTTTGTCCAACCCCTCATTTTGTTTATCAAAACGTTACGCAAAAGGGAAAGGGTGTTTTCCATTTCATTCAGCACAGATTCAGCCCCATTGGCTACAATCGGAAACTTTAAAGGCTCAATCCTCAGCCATTTTAAGGCTTATCTGCACCAAACCCCATTTACAACTGCAGTCACTGGTTGTGTCCATTTTCAGCCAATCCTGGACACCATCAGGATTTTTATTGGCTGAGAGACACAAACTTCAACTCCCATCACGCTAGTGCAAGTGGGAAAGTGAATTCTAAGGGCCTTTCTAGAGGAGGAGGTAACTTTCCAAGAAAAAATGGAGGAGGCTTCTTCTGCCGGGGAGAGAAAAAGATGCCACAGATCCCCCCGCTTCAAGCATTTTGTGGACTTAACTCTTTCCAAAAATATCGTCTCTCTGAATTCGTTTCACTGGTCTTTTCGTCTTCTCTCTTCCCCTTTCTGTTTTTGGAAATTACATGGAAATTGCCCTCTAAAAACTACAAATATTTTTATTAGCAGTGTTTTGGGCCCAACTCTAGCAGAGGGTTTGCTCCATTGGGCAAAGGAGTCAGGCACATGGGGTCAAGGTAGACCAGAGCCCTGAAATCATGGCCGGATTATCCATAAGGTCGCCCTAGGCCATGGCCTAGGGCGGCAGCCATGGGGGGGGGGGGCGACCCCCCAAAATTTAAAAAAAAGTTCAATCTTTGGGCGCAGAAGCGACCAAAGATCGCCCTTTTTTCTCAGGCGGGCTAGCGTGGTGGGTAGGGAGGGAGCAGCTGTGGGGAACCTCCCAGCGGCTCCTCCCTCCCTCCTAAAGCCACCATGCTGGCCTGAGAAGCGACCGAAGCTCACCCTTTTTTTCTCAGGCCGGCGCGAGGAGGAAGGGGTGGAGCCGCGGAGGGAAGCCCCACCCTTGGGGCCACTGCCGCACATGCGCGGTATCGGCTCCGGGGATTGGGCTTTCCTTCCTCCTTCTCCTTGCGCTGGCCTAGGGCACCAAAAGGGCATAATCCGGGCTTGCCTGAAACCCACTCCCCCGGTGGCCACCAGCTTCCTTCTTTGCCTCCAATGCATTGCCTCCCATCCTTCTGGATTGGCCCAGTTTTGCGTCCTTCTCTTCCTTTGGCTAACAGGTTCAACATTGAAATAAACAGTTGGATACATCACCATTTCAAGTAGCAAAGAGGGAAAGGTTTTAGAAGGCTTCAAGACATCACATTCTCCTTTTTTTTTACCATCCAAGAGAACCTTTCTACATTTGTGTACATCTATAGGGGCAAGTCGCAAAGTGAGGGCATTAATCATAACCCAAATGCAATGTTATTAATTTCTTAAATGTTGTATTCTATGGTTCTATTTTCACCTGACTTAGCCGATGGTTTGTTGACCGAAATAAAGGCTACTGACTGACTGACTGACTGAAAATGAGGGCATTGAGCCACGTGTTTGATCCCCCACATGATTTCCCTTCACTCTCTCAAATTTCTAGCACTGCAGAAAGCAAGACACACTCAAAACCGTTCTAGTGTGGATCCTGAGCCCCACAGAAGTGCCCTCCTTCTCTCCATTGCAGGACAGTCAGAAGCACCTGGCAAGAGACAGGCCCGGATTACCGATAAGGCCACCCTAGGCCATGGCCTACGAGTGCAAGTCGGGGGGGGGGGGCGCAGTTCACACGGACAAAAAAAAAGTTGAAACAAAGCCGTATTGCGCGGCATGGAGATGACTCTCTCTCTCTCTCGGGGGAGAGCAGTGCGAGGGGGAGGAGGGAATGGCACACCCCTCGCCATCGCCCCCGCCCCCTTGTCAAGGAAGGAGGGCGCGAGGAGGCGGAGGGAAGCCCCCGGGGCCGCTGCCAGGCATGCGCGGCACCCAGGAACATGGCAGAGGAGGCAGAGGCGCTCACGCCCTCCTGCTGCGCATACCTGGCAGCAGCCCCTGGGGCTTCCCTCCGCCGCCTCCTCCTCGTGCCCTCCTTCCTTGACTCAAGGAAGGAGGGCGCGCCGTGAGGAGGAGGGAAGCCCCGCCCCCGCTGCCGCCCCCGGGGGTGCGGCTTTCCTCCTCGTGCCCTCCTTCTTTGAGTCAAGGAAGGAGGGTGCGTGGCGCCGTGAGGAGGAGGAGGTGGTTGAGGTTGGTTTGGGGGCGTAATTCCAAAGTGTGGCCTAGGGCGCCAAAAGGGGTTAATCCGGGCCTGGCAAGCGAAAGAGCATGGAAATACAAAACCAGAAGAGAATCTCCATCACGGCAAGTCTCTTCACCCTCATCTTGAGAAATGAGGGTGTCTGCTCCAATTGTGTCCTCATTAGAAAATGGTATTTTCCACCCCAGCTTTTGACTTGGAAGACGGCAGGATAGGGAAAGGCTAAGGCTGTCTTTGGCCTCTTTTAGAAAACAGTGTGGAACTCATGCCCATCAGCTCACATTCTTTAAAGTGTCATATGTATTCCTTCTCTTCCTTAACAACCAGACCCAGATCCTTCTAACTGGCACAAAGTTCCTAGAGACCCATTTCCAGGAGTCTTTCCCATTCTATGATTGGAATGCTGCTATTCTGCTCTCAAAATGTGGAAATTTAGTTTGGTCTGAGAACATCTTCAAATGAATACACTGGGCTTGCAATCTCATCTTCAAAAGCGGCAAGGTGGCGTCACCAAGAACTGTCACTCAAAAGCATTCCAGACTTTCAAAACACCAAGGCTTTGTACAACATGGAATCGATACCCCCTTTAAACTCAACCAGGTTCCGTTCGCTCTGCACGTCAACCCAGTCAAATGGAAATCAGTGATCAGTTATGGAATTTAGGAAGTCTATTCTTCCCCAAAAGGATAACACCAAGTAGCAAAATTCATATCAGTCTTTAAAAAACAAAACAAGCTTCTGGTGGTCACCAACTTCATATGCACCTAATGTGCCCAGTCACGCCTTTTTTTACATTATGGATCAGTTGGCAGTTCGTGGAATCTGGTTTGATACCCAACACTAGCCAATTTCTCATTTCAAAAATGGAGCCAGTGGGATCGTTTTCAGGGGATCGAGCTGGCTTTGAGAGGGGTCTCTGCGTTGCTTCTGAGATGGAATGTGATGCAAACGTTTTTGAGTAAAGCAGAATGCGCCTAACTGGAGGCGAATGAGCAAGCAAGTGAATCCGAATGGGTGCGAGGGGCCGCCACCAAAACTCTAGGGACAAGAGGCATTGTCACCTTGCCTGGAGC
The DNA here is from genome assembly GCA_030556195.1 of Anolis apletophallus. Lineage (NCBI taxonomy): Eukaryota > Metazoa > Chordata > Lepidosauria > Squamata > Anolidae > Anolis > Anolis apletophallus. The sequence goes on from JARBWK010000013.1 coordinate 17,433,558, forward strand.
CTCCTCCATGGTCGTGTGGGGAATTGAAAGAATACCACATTTGAGACAATTGCCTTGGGCATCCCCTTCTTCGGTGACAGAGGGCGTGACAGAGGATGTGAGTCCTTCCAGGAGGATCTAGATCCCCCTCCATTAAGGACTTTTGGGTTTCCATTCTTCAAGGAGTGGAAAGCTGCTTTGCTGCCACTAAAACCCAGGCCCACGTTAATGTCGCCCGTACCCCAAAGTGATGGGGAAGGATTCTGGCCCACTCCTGAGACACTATGCTTGCTCATTACAAGATGCACTATGACACAAGCGGCTTCTAGCACTACCAGAATTTAGTATGGTTGATATATAAGTATATATCTTCAGCGTTAATGAAGTTAAATTATTAATGCTAGATTTGCAATGCAATCCTATACATGACCACTCAAAAGTAAGCCCCGCTCAGTTCAATTCGGCTTACTACCCGAAGCGTGGGTATAGGATTGCCGTCTCCGTGGGCTCGATTACTGCTACCAGAAATGTGTTAATCCGCAACACTTAAATACAAAGATATAATCAATGCAAAGCGCTAAAGACGGTTGTCTAGTGTGGTAATCTTATACCTCTTGTTTCTCCGGCCGGGTCCACGAAGCCTGGAGAGAATAAATAAATAAAACACGACACACACACAAAAGAGAGAGCAATAAGTGTTTGCAAACGTGGCTGCTTCTCCCGGCCTTCGGTTAATAAGCTCTATGCATCACACTTCATTCGGTGCACATGCGGAACAAGGCTGCAGAAGGGTGGGGAGGGTGGAGGGGCCCAAATGAAGACCAAGGGAATGGAGACGGGATGTCTTCTCCCCGGTATTCATTCCAATCAGCATTTGAGTTGTTTGGAAATGATTGTCACATCCATTCCATCGAAGCCTACTCGATCATTTGCCCTCCCTGTGATTCCATCCAACGGCAGGGCAACCCAATTTGCCCGTTTGGCTTTGTGCTGCCGTTTGTGCTACTCATCACAGTGACCGCCACTCGTTGCACCACGGTGAAAAATATACAGAAACGTTTCTGCAAAGCTACATGAACGCTCTCCATCTTCACAAACACAGCTGTTAATGCCACACGTTCAAAATGCTTCTCCGTGCATGCATATACAAGCATATTGTCATTTGCCTTTTTATTTTTTTTCAACAAAAGGTACATGCTGTTGAAGAAGCAATTGGGGAGTGAAAAGGCAGCACAAATTCAAAGCCTTGGCGAAAGCAACAGCAACAGAAGCCAAATCAAGCCTGTGGATAGCCCATTCGCACCTAAGGGTAGTAAGGGCTTGCGACTGACCTACACAATCGCGGAGACGTTGTGTGTATCTACCTGTTGCTTTGCGGGCTTGATCTGCTGCAGGTAAGGAGTCCCCTCCTCCCCTGGTGATTGCATCGCATGGTGTTTGGCATGGCAGCAGCAGACAGAAAGACCAATGGACACCAAACACACACATGGGATGTTCAGGTGGTGAAGGGATTGCAACCCAGCACTGCTCCCCAAAGCATTCCCAGTGCCAACGGTTGCAACCAACATTGATGTTTTCCCAACACATACACACATATCTTCATCGAGCCCGTTCCCTTCTGTGACAAAGGCATTGAGATATGAGACTCATTCCAGGAAGTCTAGATCCCCCTCTACAAGAATGTGCCCATTCGGTTCAATGGAGAGGCCCACTCTGTATTTGGAGCTATCCATCTTTCGTGTTGGGTCAGGCTTCAGCACAGCTGGTTAATCGCCATCAGCAGCAGATCTTACCAATTGAAAGGTTGGCAGTTCGAAGCCCGGGTCGGGATGAGCACCCAACCTTCAGCCCAGCTTGTTGATCACCTAAGCATTTCAGAAACAGCTGTGAGGTGAGAGTCGAAAAATTAGGCACCGCTTAAGCGTGGAGGAATTTAAAAAAACCATAAAGGAAATTCCAGAAAATGCCGGCAATCAAAGGAAGCAGGAAGTCTATGATCAAGGGATCTTCGTCATAGATGGAGCGACAGCACCCCCTGTGGCCAGAATCAAACACAACCTCCAGGAAGTTGGGAAAAATACCGACATAATACCTCTATCTGTTATCTGTCCTGTCTGTTTAATGGCATTACATGTTTGCCGTGTATGTGTTCTGTGATCGGCATCGGCCCTGGGATGAGAAAAGTGGAATACAGATGCTGTATATCACTGATTCTCAAAGTGGGGGGCATGAGGCGATCCAAGGTGGCGGTGGGAGGTTCAGGGGAATTTGGGGGTGGTGAACCCCTTTAAGGGGGCGGTGAACCATAGGCCATTTAGGAGGGGTCACACGGCCCCCTTCTTCGTCCCCGCCCTCTTTCTTTCGACCTGCATATTAGATATTTGGATTACAATTCTTAAGAGTAGCAAAATTATTTATGCAGTAGCAACAAAAATATGGTTGGGGGTCACCACAACATGAGGAACCTTATTTAGGGGTCACGGCATTAGAAAGGTTGAGAACCACTGCATTAATACATATATCTTTCTGTTTAATTGCTATTACATTTTTAAAAAAAAAAAATTTCTAGGGGGGCAGTGAGTATTTTTTTCTGGAAAGGGGGCGGTAGGCCAAAAAAGTTTGGGAACCACTGTTGTATATGAATAAAATAAATAAATAAATAAATAGGAGATCCACCTACATGGAATGAGATCTGGGTAGGTGCCTCTACATATAAGAAGGTCTTGATCGCCTTTATGTGGAGGAAGTAGACTCCAGCCTCCACAGGCTTTGCAGTAAGACCAAATGCGAAGCCATCATGAAGTTCATCCTGAGGACCAACTCTGGTCTTGGCTAAGCGCCAATCAATGCTCCTCAAAGGAGAAAAACAAAGGGTGGAGAGCACTGCCTCCATGCAAAAGAGCTGTCATTGGGTAAATAACTATTTTTGTGACCATTTCAACTATTTGCTACATGAGAACAACATAACAGTTATCTTTATGAGCTATTTGAAAGAAACAGATATAAAGCATTTTGAATATTTTAAGCCTTCATATGAATGCCTGATGTTGTTAGCGGCAAGAAAAAGAAATGATGAGAACTATAAAGCCGATGAAAGTCAGAAAATCTAGATCTTAAAAGATAAAGAGGGCTTATGTGAAGATCATATTCAAAAAGACAAAGTAAGTATTTATTTTGCCAGAGATCTTACCAATTAACAATTGAGTGTTCGCCACAAGAAGACATGGCCTGACTTGCTAAAATGAGATATAGGTCGACAACTAACTTTGGCAAATCTTGGTTGTAAAAAAGGAAGGAAGGTGAAGTATATGGGCAGAAGGAGGGAAGAGAGTGAAGGGGAGAACTACCTGGGGGATATCTGGGGAAGAACAAAATGTTCACCTCCTCTTCAAATCTACATCTATAGCCTCACTTTACTTGACTCATGAGCTCAGTGTCGGAAAGAGGCATTGGGACTTAAAACTGAATTACGGGCAATGTTCCAAAACACAATTCCTCCCAACTTTGGCCAAGAGTGTCAATGGGAATGGCTTCCATTGACCAACCTTTCCTTCTTTAACCGGATCTATGGAGCTGAGCCAAATCACAAGCAAAGATGTGTCACCAAAGCCAGAGTGGCGACAGCAAAGTCCTCAGGATCCTGCTGGACTTGTGGATATCATTCTTCACTCATTCTTTCTCAAAAGACATAATCAGTTTCAGTAATTTTCCTCCCACTGCGAGAAAAACTTTAAAAGCTGTGCACATTTTGGAAACTATTCGGCGTTTAAATGATATTGTGCACAAAATTCACATCAGGGATTTTTGTGTGTGTGGAAAATGTTGGAAATGGCAACCTTCCAAGCCTTCACTATTTATTTGTTAATGTATGTATTGGCTAACCTATATTATATGTATATGTTGATTTGCCACTTTGACTGACCTCTTCAATTGAAACTATGTTTTTTGCACTTCAATGAAAATAGATGTCATTTTTTTCATTTTTTATTTTATATATTTTTAATTTTTTTCTATCTTCCTCTATTTTATTTATTTATTTATTTATTATTCGGGCTTCTATGCCGCCGACTCCCTGAGGCTCGCGGCGGCTTACAGGAGCCGAAGGGCACAGTAAAATACAGGCAATAAGTTAAAAACAATTAAAAACAACAGCAGTACAGTAATTAATAACACAGTTAAAACAATGAACAGCACATCATCCTCAGAAGAACGAATAGATGGCGGGGCATGGGCAGGACTTACTCACCAAAGGCCTGCTTAAACAGGTATGTTTTACAGGCCCGTCTAAACGGGAGCAAGTCCTTCATAGCCCGAGTTCCGGCCGGGAGGGCGTTCCACAGCGTAGGTGCTATGACAGAGAACGCCCTCCGGCGGGTAGCAGTCAGCCTTGCAAGTTTAGCTGAAGGTATCTCCAGGAGATTGGAGTCCTCAGACCGAAGTGATCTCGGAGGGCAATATGGGGTGAGACGGTCCCTCAAATACGCTGGCCCCAGGCCGTGTAAGGCCTTAAAGGTGAGGACCAACACTTTGAAGGTGATCCGGTGCTCAATTGGCAGCCAGTGCAGATCCTGCAAAACAGGTGTTATGTGGGCGCCAGCTGGCGTGCCAGACAGGAGCCGGGCGGCAGTGTTCTGCACTAGCCTGAGCTTCCGGGTCACCGACAGAGGAAGGCCAACGTAGAGCGCGTTGCAGTAATCCAGCCTTGAGATGACTGTGGCTTGGATCACCGTGGCCAGATCGTTCCGGGAGAGATAGGGGGCCAGCCTCCTATTTTCTTCCTTATGTATCTACTTTTCCTACTTTTCTTTACCATTATTGTTCCACCACTTTCTATGTATAAATAAAAATACCCTCTTTCCCTTCCCCTACTTACCTCTAATAAAAATATATTAAAAAAGAAAAGAAAATAGATGTCATTTGGACTTATGCGTGAACAGTTTACTATGTGTTTGCTTTGAGAAGCAGTGAATACAGTGAAAGTTTGGACTTTCATAAGATGTATACTTAAATCTGGCGCGCAGCAGCCAGATTACTAACGGGAGCGGGGTACAGGGAGCGCACAACTCCCTTGTTGCGCCAGCTCCACTGGCTGCCAATTAGCTTCCAAGCACAATTCAAAGTGCTGGTGTTGACCTACAAAACCCTGTACGGTTCTGGCCCAGTTTACCTGTCCGAACGTGTTCTCCCCTATGAACTGTCAAGAGTGCTAAGATCGTCTGGAGAGGCCCTGCTCTCGGTCCCACCACCTTCGCAGGCACGTCTGGTGGGGACGAGGGACAGGGCCTTTTCTGTGGTGGCCCCCCAGCTGTGGAATTCCCTCTCAAATGAAATTAGATTGGCCCCCTCCCTCCTGACTTTTAGGAAGTGGGTGAAAACGTGGCTGTGCAATGAGGCCTTCGCAGAACGAAGGAGGAGATCACGAAGCGACTAAAGTCGCTAACCACTTGATACGGACCGAATATATGGATTAAGTTGGACTTGATTTTACTTTGGCGAAAGGCTTTTTAAATGTATTTATTGTATTGTATTTGATAATTTTATTGTAAATTTATGATGTTTTTAGATTTTAAATGTTAGCATTGAATACGTGCTGTTTGCCGGTCTGAGTCCTTGTTCGGAGGTGAGAAGGCCGGGGTATAAAAGTTTTAAATAAATAATAAATAATAAATAAATAAGACTTTGGACTATTGACTTTTGATCAAGAATGATGCCCTGTGTTCTCAACACAGAGAGACTCCATCCTATCTTTAACTGGACTTTAATAAGAATTGTGCCTGTATGGTGAAACTCTGCTAGCTAAGTGTGTGTGTGTGTGTGTGTGTGTGAAATGGCATGTCTTTGTCCTTGGCAGTTCAAAGTCATGGTTTATCAGTTTAACAGTTGAGTTACCTGTGTGCCATTACATGAATACTTGTAAACATCACTTTTTCAAAGGGTTGACTTCTAACAAGGTCATGTTGACTAGTGGCTTTCAAGAGGTGGCCTCCAGAAGTTCATGGAGATTCACATTTGCCAAAAGGATATGACATCATTTTCCCTTTTCAAAAAAGATTATGATTGTCATTTTTCCCCAAAAGAAAACCTCATTAATTTTTACAAAATTCAATTCTGAGCATAGAAAATAGCATTTCTACCTAATAAATCATTCTGCATCAGGCCAGGATTTATCTCATTAGGAATTCACATAAAATACATTTTCCAAGCATTTCTCAAATATTATTTTTCAATCTGGTGCCTGAAGTCCAACTCCTTGAAATCCCCACTAACGTATGTTTCATTTAGGGCTATAGTTTGATTGTAGTCGTACTGCACTAAGAGGGCCATGGTTTGCCCATTTTGGCCAAGAGTTGACCACACTTTGGCCCAGAGGTGCCAAAAGGCCTCCTGAGTGCTGAGGAGCAGCAAAGATAGCAGAATTTCAATTTGGCTTTGAAATCTAGCATCCAAAAGACATCCCATCATGTCCCTGCCCTGGAGTTGTACTGTAGTAATCTGATTTGGCCCTTTCAGCCTTAACTTATCATCTAATCTTGGACTCTGCCATCAGTCCTTGTCTTGGTAGTTGCATTGCACAAGCCCTTCCCTCACTGCTTAGCTCGGAAATGTCCATTATGCTCAGATATTGGTTGTTGTATGATGAATTAGGTTTTTAATTATGTGTTTATGATGTTGTATATGTATTTTATTGTGTTATATTTTAACTGTGTTTGACTGAGCTTGGTCCCCATGTAAGCCACCCTGAGTCCCTTCAGGGAGATGGTGGCGGGAGGCAAAAATAAAGTTGTTGTTATTATTATTGTTTTTCTTTTTTCTAAACAACCTTTTATTATGGTTACTCTCAATATTTTGGTGATTTATAATCCCCAGTTTGAAAACATGCAAATGTGACTAGATCAATAGGTACTGCTCCGGCGGGAAGGTAATGGCGCTCCATGAAGTCATGCAGGCCACAATACCGTGGAGGTGTCTACGGACAATGTTGAGCACCAACCCCCAGAGTCGGATACGACTGGACTTAATGTCAGGGGAAAACCTTAACCTTTACTTAATCCCCAGACATGGCAATTTTGCTTCACGGCATTTGTTAATGGAACAAAGTTCAAACTAAGCTCAAAAAAATGGCAGCACCAACACCTACAAATCCTCCGGGAAGAACAAGAGAAACCATCAGCCAAAGAATGCAGCCAACACATAGCATCCCACACTTCGACAAAGCAATGATGCAGCAGAGAATCATTTCCCTGTCTCCTTGCACTCCCCCACCGTTATACGTAAGAAACTATCCAACCAAGCCGGCATCCTCATAATTCCTTCGGATAGATCGCCCAACAGCAGAAGTGGGTGTTTCAAAAATAGTTAGCAGTTTTATGCTGACCTTAATGAACAGGGAGACTGGTCTCTGAACGACCTGAAGTTCTTTGGGTTCCAAAAAAAGGTTGACACCATACTAATGAGTTCTTCCATGAGAGGGATAATGTATCACAGATGAGAAGATCAAAGGAGATAGTATGAAAAAGGACAAGGATCAAATATTAAGTAAATCTACCTCTAGGGATGTAAGAACTGGCCCGATGGTGGATCAGGTCAAGGGGCTATCTGAACCAGCAGGAAACCTTTACAAATGTGACGCCATCAGTTAAGTCTTCCCTAAATTGATATTCCTCCACATCTAATGCACTGTGGTTCTCGTTATCCAACTCCCAGCTATTCACCAAGTAGGGAAGGATATGGATTCCAAGGCACCCAAAAGCTGGATGTTGACGTTGACACAACATACCTCCTTCTGTTCTGTCTGTCTCTGTATTGTCTATCCAAAATGGCACTGAATGTTTGCCGTGTATGTGAACTGTGATCCACCCTGTGTCCCCTTGGGGAGATAGGATGGGATATAAATAAAGTGTTATTATTATTATCCCTTTTTCTGGATTTCTGTGCTGGTAGGTAGTTGCATTGGGTGCCCTGTGATCCCTTCCCACTTTATGCTTCTGTACTTTCTCTTGCGCCCCGAGCGATCAGAGGGACTCTGCATTTCGAGGTCCAAAGACTATTCCTTTTTCTTACTGCCATAATTTACTGTATATACTCGAGTATAAGCCTAGTTTTTCAGACCTTTTTTTAGACTGAAAAAGTCTCTCTCGGCTTATACTCGAGTCAAGGTTATTTATTATTTCACTCTGTTATAAATACATAATAAATGTATTATTATTTCATTTATTATTTTACTTTATTATTATTTCCATTATTTTATTCTATTATTACTGTTTGTATTACATTTCCATTATTTTACTCTATTATTACTGTTATTACATTTCTATTATTTTACTCTATTATTATTACTATTATGATCTTTATTATTTTACTCTATTTTACTGTTATTATTACATTTCCATTATTTTACTCTATTATTACTATTACTATTATCTTTATTATTTTACTCTATTATTACTGTTATTATTACATTTCCATTATTTTACTCTATTATTATTACTATTACTATTGTGATCTTTATTATTTTACTCTATTATTACTGTTATTATTACATTTCCATTATTTTACTCTATTATTATTATTACTATTACTATTATGATCTTTATTATTTTACTCTATTTTTATTGGAAGCACATTTACATTAAAGAAGGTCAGAATGGTTTAATCAGAGTTGGGCAGTCTTATCTTCAATTACAGTTTTATGTAAATATTCAAAAATATTTAACCTACTGATGCCTCAGTTTTATTTTACTGGTATCTATTGTTATTTTGAAAGTGACCCATAGCTTTTGCATTTCTCACCCTCGGCTTAAACTCGAGTCAATCAATTTTCTCAATTTTTTGTGGTAAAATTAGGTGCCTCGGGTTATATTCGGATTGGCTTATACTTGAGTATATATGGTATTTTAAGCAGATTTAAGCTGGAGGAAGGAAGCAGGGGAAACATGAAACATTGCACCGTCTTTCAAGCTAACTGGTTTAGGACTCGTGGACACACACCACTTGATCCTGCAGCTGGACTGGCTTCCAACCAACCTTTGCTGCTCTCTCTTAATCCTCCCTCATTTTATGCATTTGCTCACCTTTCAAAAGGGAAAATATGACAGCAACTGACAAGAGAAGAGCCTGGGTGGGATTCCTGCCTGGGTCTAATAGCTAATCACCACCTTCCCTTAAAAACTGCTAATTATTTTTGCCATCGAGAACAAAAAAATGATATTGATATGTGATCAACGACAATTAACAAGCGAACACAAAGGCAGCCAAGGCTTTTGTGCCTGGAGGTAGACGTGCAGCGTGGAGGTACGAGTGCAAAGGGGGGGGGGTTCTGGCGTTGGTCCACAAAATCCCCATAGGCCACAAAGGGCGCCTCCCTCCTCCCCACAACGTCTGGAGATACACACTGGAACCAGAGTCTCCATGGCTGCCCCGCTCTTCCGAAGCCATAGACTAGGGGCAGGTGCTTTGGTACTGAATCCATTCTGTGATCAAGAATGGAGGAGTCGGACTCACGGCTGGTGGATTCAGCCAAACTCAGACCAGGTCTGCCAAGAGGTGCCAAAAGGGACAATTTGGGCTTGCAATTATATAACCCAAGGCCTGAATGGGGCCAGAAATAAGAATCACTCGTGAGACCCCATGATTACCGCTCACTTAGAGAAAGTGCCCTGGGCAAATAAGCCAAGTAGTTTTAGGAAGATTTTTAGCCACCCCGAGTCCCCTTGGGGAGATGGGTGTGGGGTGAAAATAAAGTTAATAAATATAAATAATAATAAATAAATGTTAATGTATACATGGGTACAAAGTGGGACACTGCAGGCTACGAAATTAAATGAAGTTACTATAGTTTTGTTGAAGGCTTTCGCAGCTGGAATCACTGGGTTGTTGTGTGGTTTCTGGGCTGTATGGCCAAGTTCTAACAGCATATTCTCCTTCTAGAACGTGTCAGAAATATTAAAAATTAACTAAGGTATTCTTAATTACCTAAAATGTAATTCTTCACTGAAAGGGTTAAATGGATGCAATGACTCAGCAAAAGCCGCAGTTCTATATAAGCAGGTGTACCTGCTGCTTAGTAGGCCTCTGTGTTAGTTTGCCTCAATGGGAGAACGGTCTCAGACTGTGAGAAGGTCTCACAGTGTGAGGTAAGCTTTAGTCTGTGAGGAAAGCCTCTGTGTGAGGTAGGCTTTAGTCTGTGAGGAAAGTCTCAGTATGAGAAGGCCTCGCGTGTGAAGCTCGAACTTTATTTGTGTCATGGAAACCTTATTGTTGTAAATCAGGGGTGCCCACACTTTTTCAGCATGCAAGCCACTTATAATAAAACCAAGTCAGAAAGATTTACCGAGAGAGAAGCAGGGCGGAGCAGGGGGACTGGGGGCGGGGCTTGGTGCGGCCTGGCTCCGCGCCCTCTGGCTTTAGCTCTACCATAGCTTCTCCAGGCTAGAGGAGGGTAGTGCCAAGCCATTGGTGGCATAGCTAGCCGCTACTGGCTTGGCACTACCCTCCTCAAGGCTGAAGAAGCTGTGGTAGCGCTGAAGCCGGGGAAGGGGGCGGGGCTTGGCACGGCATGGCTCCGCCCCCTCTAGAAGTGCCCCATCCGGCTGGGATCGACCTCCTTTGGTCCTGGGATCGACCAGTCGATCGCGATCGACTTCCTGGGCAGCCCTGTTGTAAATAGTGTAACCATATTATTTTACTACAAAGAAAAGCCTCCTATGGAAGATATAACATTGGTCTCTGTGTTTTTGTTCTTTTATCCCTTTGGGCTACTGGTGATGGGTCATTTATGAGGTACATTTATGGGGAGGGTCTTTTGTTAATAAGCCCACTCACCCAACAGAACACGGCCATACAGCCTGGAAACCACACAACACCCTGGTTACTCTAGTTGTTTGGCAATTCTTTTGCTAAAGGGCCAGGGCAGGCATCACAGACATTACAGAAAGCAGCTCCCAACTTGGCTGTGGTGAGAGGGTCACATTTGGCCCATCCTCTCAAACTCCTCACCACAATAAAATGTCTCCATAAAGGTGCCCCACTGGCAAAGGCCAAGACTGGAGATTCTCTAACTTACAAGGGAATTGGCTCAGTTCGAGGCTGCAAGGAACCTCAAAGGCTTTAGAAAGGGAAAAAGTGGGAGGACTCAATTGTCAATTGTCAGCTGGACTCCCAACCTTGCCTCTCTCTCTCTCCCTCCCTCCATTGGGAATGTGGAGATACCAACCGCAGGCCACAGGTGAGAGTGGTTCTACTGGGATAATGGCTGAAAAGCTATTGGCACCTGCCCAGGGCTCAGAAAAGCTTTGGTTTCAGTGTGTAGTAGAGATGGAGCAGAGGGGGCTCCTGGGCCAGGTCTCTCCCCGTTTTCATGACCCTGGAGCCAGAAGCACGCAGCTGAGGATGATGAGCAGCAGAGGGCAGCCCTACCTTCTCTTCGTTGCTGATGTTCCGGGTGGAGGTCCTCCAAGTGATGGAGGGGATGGGGTCCCCGGAAGCCTCGCAGGTCAAGGTGATCTGGTCGTCCAACTCCATGGCGGTCTTGTTCTCCACGTAGGTGATCTTGGGTTTTGCTTGAGAAAGGGTACAACACAGACAGGGGTTTAGTGAATTCTGAAGCTACTAAAAGTCCTGATGGCACCAACATGCTGCATGGAGGCCAATGCGTCTCCTTTTTGACAACATTATGAAACACCATTTTTGTTCCTTGGTTGTAGAAGGCATTTCCTAATTGGTTCTTTCACAAAAATGAGGGGAAAATTGATTAAATTGCAAAAACAGGACATCATGTTTACTAATGGCTTGTTGCTAAGTAATAGCAAGGATCTGAATAGGAGTCCCCGGTGACGCAGTGGGTTAAAGCGCTGAGCTTGTTGACTGAAAGGTCGCAGGTTTGATTCCGGGGAGCGGCATGAGTTTCCACCGGCAGTCTCAGCTTCTGCCAACCTAGCAGTTTGAAAACATGCAAATGTGAGTAGATCAATAGGTACCGCTCCGGCAGGAAGGTAACGGCGCTCCATGCAGTCATGCTGGCCACCTTGGAGGTGTCTACAGACAACACTGGCTGCTCGGCTTAGAAATAGAGATGAGCACTACAGTCCCGCAGTCGGACATGACTGGATTTAATGTCAGGGGAAGAAGGACGGAAAACGGAAGGATAGAACGAAGGGAGGGAGGGACAGGAGGAGAAAACAAGGGAAGGAAAGAAGGAGGGAAGGAAGGTAGGATGGATGGATGGAAGGAAGGACGGAGGGGAGGAGAAAGGAAGGATAGAGGGAAGGAAGGAGGGGAGGAGAAAGGAAAAAGGAAGGATAGCAGGGAGGGAGAGGAGGAGAAAGGAACGGAAGGATAGAAGGAGGGAAGAAGGAAGGTCGGATGGATAGATGGAAGGAGGGGAGGAGAAAGGAAGGAAAAATGAAGGATAGAAGGAAGGAAGGGGAGGAGAAAGGAAGGGAAGGACACAAGGAGGGAAGGAACCTAGGATGGATGGAAGGAAGGAAGAAAGGAAAAGGGAAGGCTAGAAGGAAGGAAGGAGAGGAGGGAGGACAAAGGAAGGATAGCAGTAAGGGAGGGAGGCGAGGAGAAAAGAACAGAAGGATACAAGGAGGGAAGGAAGGTAGTATGGATGGATGGAAGGAAGGACGGAAGGAAGGAAAGGAATACTATTTCATTTTCTTCCTTTTCCTTCCTTCTTTGCCTCTTTCCTGCCTTTCCTGTCCACCAGACTACGCCACAACAACGTGTGGCCGGGTACAGCTAGTATATATAGATAGATAGATAGATATCCATCCTACTTCAATATAGCTGAACAGGCTTCAATAAGGCACTGGGGAACAATGACAACAACTGGCTTTCATGTCATGTAGGGTGATGATGTCACTACCTAAGTTGCTGGATCCATCTCAAGAGAGTAGAGTTCAATAGTTTGCATGTCAGGGGAAAACCTTTACCTTTTCTAGCAAGGATCTGAATCATTCTATTACAGCACTAAAGCAGCTGTTATGGCTTAGTTGGGTGTGTTATCTACTTACTTATAAAACAAGCACTAAGTTTGTAGTTCTTGAGCTTTGCATTTGCTTAGCTTGGCTCTGATTTAGAGCTGGTAGTTCATCGGAGCTGGAAGCAGCAGGTGGCTGTTTTGTTGCTGGGAGCTGACATGTGGCATTTGGAAGCTGGACATTGAAACTACCAATCAAGGGCATCCTATTTCCAAAGAAGAAGACAGAAACTGAACTGTGTCCTACTTTTGTTCTCTGTCGCCAAAGAAAGAAAACACACGGAAGAAAGTGTTTGTTCTTATATTGTGGTGAGATCAACTATTCTGTCGAACGAAAGTGAATGAACTATTTTCTTTTCTACTTAAAGCCACAACTGACTCATGTGTATTTTTGAGTTCGGGTCACGCTATATTAAAAGGGGATGAAATAGCTTTAACAGGATAGGTGCTTGCTTCCACGATCTGCAATCACCAGTCTGACACATCGCGCAGCACATTCTGCTCTAGTTTTCCAACAAATACCTCATCACAGAGTCTCAACCAACCCCACAGAGTTTGTGGCAGTCACAAAAACAAAGTTTCTGGAGTACAGCAACTACTTTCAAAGTAAGTACCGCACAATTAAACAGTAAATAACACTTTCAAATCAGGAATTTTTTTTCAAATTTTGTTATTTCTCTCGGCATTACTTCGCAAACGAAGATTCTTAGGAAGGACTCGTCCCACGATTTTTACAAGCGTGTTGATGACTAAAAAGGCCAATCTGAGAGGCAAGTTCGGTTGCAGAAAGCACAGCAGAAAGTCTCCTTGGGTGATGTTGTTCCCAGGTTGTGGTTATTTCTGCGTTGTCATTTCTCTTCGAGACCCATTCGATGTGTCTTCTCGAAAGAGGCCGCAGCATTGTGGATAGTGCGTCTCCATGCCTCCCGATGTGAGGCCAGGGTGGACCATTGCTGGTGATCAATATGGCCGAGCCTGAGATGTTGTTTCAGGGAGTCCTTATATCTCTTTTTGGGGGCGCCTCTCTTGCGCTGACCCGTGGTAAGTTCACCATAGAGTAGTATCTTTGGGAGGCGGTGGTCCTCCATCCTAGAGACGCGCCCTGCCCAGCGCAGCTGTGTTCTCAATAGCATGGCCTCAATGCTGGTGATTCCTGCTTGCTCAAGGACAGCAACATTCGTCACATAGTCGGCCCAGTGTATATTTAGGATTTTGCGAAGACAGCGCTGATGAAAGCGTTTGAGGAGTTGTAGGTGTTGGCGATAGGTGACCCATGTTTCAGACCCATAAAGGAAAATAGACAGTACGATAGCTCTGTACACACCGATTTTGGTGCTATGCCTCAGTTGCTTGTTGCTCCACTATATGCCTTTGCTAATCTGTGATCTATCTCTTTATCAATCTTGGCATCTGAAGAGATTATGCTTCCCAGGTAGGTGAACTGCTGAACGGACTTAAGCACAGATTCGCCTATGCTGACGTGGGGATGATGGCGTTCTTCCTGTGGTGCGGGCTGGTAGAGAACTTCCGTTTTCTTTAGGCTGACTTCCAGCCCAAAAAGCTCTGCAGCTGTTGCAAAGCAGGCTGTTAGGCGCTGCAGGGCTGCTTCTGAATGGGCGACAAGAGCAGCATCGTCAGCAAAAAGCAGCTCACGGACTAGATAGTTTAGAGTCTTAGTGCGAGCCCTCAGACGGCTTAAGTTGAAGTGTAATGAAACACATTGTGTGCTAACTCTCCTCCTTTTTTGTTTTTGGTCAGGAGCGGCTTGAGAAACTGCAAGTCGCTTCTGGTGTGAGAGAATTGGCCATCTGCAAAGACGTTGCCTAGGGGATGTCAGGTTGTTTGACCATCCTGTGGGAGGCTTCTCTCACGTCCCCGCATGGGAAGCTGGAGGTAACAGTCAGGAGCTCACCCTGTTCCCCGGAGTCAAACTGCCAACCTTTTGGTCAGCAGTCCTGGTGGCACAAGGGTTTAACTCTCCTGCTGAAATCCATGCAATGCAAAAGCGATCAATTTTGCTGAAATCTAAAAATGACATTTAATACACTGGCATTTATACAATGACTCCCAAGGCACTTTGTAGCACTGTTTAAAATTGGAAAGAAAAAAATGAACAAAGTGGTAAGCAAAATTCTCATTAATTGCACCAATTTTAACCAATGAGTTTCCAGACCAAGTTTTTTTCGGCCCCATAAAAACCCAACTCACCAAAGACTTTGAGGTGTATGGTGGCGTCATGCTCTCCAGCCTTGTTCTCTGCAATGCAGACATACTCCGCCTCATCGTTCTTCTCCACTTTGCGGATGGTCAGCTCCGAACCGTCGTAACTGAAGCCATATTTTTCGTCATCTTCCCCTCGCTCTATTGACTCCCCATCCCTACAGGACACAAGAGGCACTGAATGAGGAAAGTGGCACACCTGCTTTGCTTTCAGGAGATTTGGACACCAGTAGCGTTTGTCTCAAAACAGACACATTTTCTATCAAGGGACGTTTATTATTTATTTATTTATTTACAGTATTTATATTTCGCCCTTCTCACCCCGCAGGAGACTCAGAGCAGATTACAATGTATACATACAGTACATGGCAAACATTCAATGCCATAGACACACAACACATATAGAGACAGAGTCAGCGGCTCTTTAACATTCCAACTTCTGGCCACCAGGGGAGCTGGTCGCTTCACCGTCCATCTGCGACACTGATGAAATACTTTCCTCATTCCCCGCAGGCTTTTGCTGGAGATTTTTTATGGCCTTGTAAATTTTGCTAAATTAGCCTCCCCACACATAGGTGGTACCTAAATTTCCTACTTGACAGATGCAACTGTCTTTTGGGTTGCAAAGGTCGACAACAAGCTACACAACTGGCCGGAAGCTCACTCCGACACAGGCTGGCTTCGAACTCATGACCTTTTTAGGCAGTAGTGATCTTTAATGCAGCCGACACCCAGCCAGCTGCGCCACAGTCCCGGTGCCTAGTTTTGGTCGAAAATTATTCAGCCACTTGTGCTCCTTCTCTTTTTTTCAGTTTTTATACTTACGTATGCAATGCTTTTGACACAAAATAATAAAAAGAGTTTGTGGTAGCCATAAAGTTTCTGGAGTAAAACAACTCCTTTCAAAGAAAGTAAGCCATACTTTTTGTCATCTTCCCCGCCATCCCTCTAGTTACGTGTGCAGTATTCTGCAAGATTGTGTCACTTACTTGGTCCAGCTGATGGTTGGTTCCGGAAAGCCCTCCGCATCACAGACCAATTTGACCGACTGGCTGAGGCTGGCTGTTGCATTGACAGTGCTCTGCCTGGAACGGACAGTGGGAGGCACTGGGAAGGTCAGAAGAGAAGAGAGGACAGCGTGAGGACGCTTCCCAACAGTCCAAATGAAATAATCGTAATGTTGTGTTGACATTTCATTTGTATTACAAAGTTGTTTTGATTGCAGTATCTTTTTTTTTCGTGTCAGGAGAGAATTGAGAAACTGCAAGTCACTTCTGGTGTGAGAGGATTGTCCATCTGCAAGGATGTTGCCCAGGGGATGCCCAGATATTTTACCATCCTGTGGGAGGCTTCTCTCATGTCCCCAGTTGGGAAGCTGGGGCCGACACACACCTGGTTAGACCACACCTGGAATCACACTGTCTCCAATTCTGGGCACCACAATTGAAGGGAGATGTTGACTCTAAGCTGGAATGTGTCCAGAGGAGGCCAACTAAAATTATCAAAAGCCTGGAGAACAAGCCCTATGAGGAGTGGCTTAAAGAGCTGGGCATGTTTTGCCTTCAGAAGAGAAGGCCGAGAAAAGGCATGATAGCCATGTATAAATATGTGAGAGGAAGTCATAGGGAAGAGGGAGCAAGCTTTTTTCTGCTGCCTTGGAGACTAAGACACAGAGCAATGGCTTCCAACTAAAGGAAAGGAGATTCCACCTGAACATTAGGAAGAACTTCCTGATTGTGAGAGTTGTTCAGCAGTGGAACTCTCTGCCCCGGAGTGTGGTAGAGGCTCCTTCTTGGGAGGTTTTGAAACAGAGGCTGGATGGCCATCTGTTGGGGGTATTTCAAATGCGATTTTCCTGCTTCTTGGCAGAATGGGGTTGGACTGGATGGTCCACCAGGTCTCCTCCAACTCTAGGATTCTATGATTTTATGATTCTATGACAGATGGGAGCTCAGCCTGCTCCCTGGGTTTGAATCGCCAACCTTTCGGTCAGCAGTCCTGCCGGCACAAGAGTTTAAGCCACTGTGCTGCCAGGAGCTCCAATATATCCTAAGCTATAGTGTGTGAGCAAAAACCTCTCCTCTAACTTCCAAGTCCTGAATGAGTCAATGTTCTGCCATCAGCAGCGCATGAAAAAAGCAAACATCATAAATGTGTCAATATTGGGTTGTAGTAAGTAACCCTAGTAAGGTTACATTTTGCTTGACATTTGTTTACTACCCTGCATAAATATTTCCTAAAGTCACTCGCCACACTGTTTAAAAGTGTCTTTGTTGCCAAGGACAAACACTTGTCTTTGGGATACATCACCCATCTTTCCATTGGATCAGTGGGAAGTGATGGGGGTCACGAGGGGGTGTCAGAGGGGAGTCAGCTAACTGTCCTTGTGAGAAGCAGATCAAGCAGACTACTTTCAAATAAGGAATAAAACAGAAAATAAATAAAGGAGAAAGAAAGGAGCACTGGTAAGTTCCTGGGGTAAATTTGTTGTTCAAATTATAGTATTGCTTTAGGTCTTTGTTAGCAGCCAGCGCGCCTATCGGCGCGCGATAGAGCATAAACTTGTAACAAGTCGGAAAAGAAATATCCAAAGACTTGTAAAAAATTAAATTAAGTAAATTAAGACCACAACAAAACAGTTAATTTACAAAAAAAACATATTAATAAGAAATGGAGGTAGTAAGCCAGCAGTGGGAGGGGTTTCCCAGTGTTTTGCATCGAGTGTCACATGTATGACTATCTGCCTGCCGGGCAGAAGTCTTGGGTGTGCGTTCGCTGCAGTGAGCTCCTGGCTCTCAGGGAACGTGTTTCTTCCCTTGAAGCCAAGGTAGCAGACCTGGAGAAGCACAGAGAGGAAGTGAGGCTGGAGGATAAGATCTCCAGAGATGCAACAGGAGCATCCCACTCCGTGATGAGCAGCCCTCCAGCTGCCTTGGAAAATGGGGGTCTTGGGCAGGGAGAACATCAGTCTGAGGAAGAGGGACCGGCTCCCTCAGTTGGGACCCCTTCCTCAGAGGCTGTGCCCATATCTTCGTGCACCGAAGATACTTCTCGACGGGTGGTAGGAGGTGGGCTTCTTGTAGTAGGTGATTCGATTGTCCGGAACATAGAAAGCTGGGTTTGTGATGGACGTGATGACCGCATGGTAAATTGCCTGCCGGGTGCAAAGGTCGCGGACATTACGAGGCATCTAGATAGGCTGGTAGATAGTGCTGGGGTGGAGCCAGTGGTCGTGGTACATGTTGGTACCAATGACATTGGGAAGGCTAAGCGGATGGTCCTGGAAGCCAAATTTAGGTTGCTAGGTAGAAGATTAAGGTCCAGGACCTCAAAGGTAGCATTCTCGGAAATTCTACCTGTTCCACGCGCAGGGACAGCCAGACAGGCAGAGCTCAGGAGCTTCAATGCGTGGATGAGGCAGTGGTGTCGAGAGGAAGGTTTTAGATTTGTTAGGAACTGGGGAACATTTTCAGGAAAGCCAGACCTGTACAAAAGGGACGAGTTACACTTGAACGAAAATGGAACCAAACTGCTGGCGACTAATATTAAAAAGATTTCAGAGCAGCTTTTAAACTGATTCCTAGGGGAAAGTCGACAGGAGCTGGGCAGCTTCCGGTTCGAGAGGGTGAAATGCCAAGTATGGAGGATGAAATCCATACACAAATGGTTGAGTCAACAGAAAAGATAGAAAGTAGTCAAGAGGTAGGACATGGTAGGCCTTCTACAAATCCTCATAAACAGCCAAAGTTGAAAGGGCATCAGAGCAATAAATATAAATGTCTGTACGCAAACGCTAGAAGCCTTCGAACAAAAATAGGGGAGTTGGAATGTTTGGCAAAAGAAAAAAAATTGATATTATTGGCATAACAGAAACCTGGTGGACAGAGGAAAACAATTGGGACACAAAAATTCCAGGTTATAAACTGTACAGGAAAGACAGGAGAGGGAAAAACGGTGGCGGTGTGGCCCTGTACATAAATGAAGAGCTAGAATCTCATGAATTAGAATTTCAAGAAAATTCAAACTCACCTACAGAAACATTGTGGGTAAAAGTCCCAGGACAAAAAACTAATCTAGCATTAGGGATCTGCTATCGCCCTCCCAACCAAACTCCAGAGGCAGACTGCTATCTGGAAAATGAAATTAAACAGGCCTCAAAAGCAATAAATTAGTCATAATGGGGGACTTCAACTATCCCCGAATAGATTGGCTAAATTCTTGTTCTACGCATGAAAGAGAGACAAGGTTCCTCGACATGCTAGCTGATTATTCCCTTGAGCAGATGGTCATGGAACCAACCAGGGAAAGGGGATCCTGGACTTGGTGCTAACTAATGAACAAGATCTCGTTCAAGATGTCCTTGTAACTGAGCCCATAGGTACCAGTGACCACAACACAATAACCTTCAACTTAAGTTTGGATAGCAAACTGTTAGTGAAAACTAACACAGAGACCTTAAATTTTCACAAAGGAATTTCACCAAAATGAGAAAAAATAGTAAAGAACAAACTAAAAGGAACAGTAAAAAAATCAAATCCCTCCAAAATGCTTGGAAACTGTTTAAAAATACTTTAAAACAAGCTGAACTAAAATGCATTCCTAAAATAAAAAAGAGGCCGGGAAAGTCCAAGAGGACATCGGTATGGCTTACAAATGAAGTAAAAGATGTGATTGGAAAGAAGAAAAACTCATTTAAGAAATGGAAGGCTCTTCCTACTGAGGAGAACAGAAAGGAACACAAGCTCTGGCAAACTAAATGCAAAGCAACCGTCAGGAAAGCCAAGAGAGATTTTGAGGCACATATAGCTAAGAATATTTAAAAAAATAGCAAAAACTTCTTTAAGTACATCAGAAGTAGAAACCCAACTAGAAAAGCAGTTGGGCCACTTGACGAAAATGGTAAGAAAGGGACAATAAGTGAAGACAAGGAGATTGCTGAGCGGCTAAACGACTTCTTTGCCTCCGTTTTCACACAAGAGGACAGACAACATATGCCTGCAGCCGAGTCAGTTTTTTCAGGGAGGGAATTAAACCAGATAGAGATAAACAAGGAAGATGTTCTCACATGCCTTACTAAACTAAATGTCAACAAATCACCAGGGCCAGATGGCATCCACCCCAGAGTTCTTAAGGAACTCAAGTGTGAAATTGCTGAAATTCTAGCCAAAATATATAACCTTTCTCTAAGATCAGGCACTGTACCCGAGGACTGGAGGGAGGCAAATGTAACTCCGATCTTCAAGAAAGGATCCAGGGGTGATCCAGGAAATTATAGGCCAGTTAGTCTAACCTCAGTTCCAGGCAAAGTGATGGAAACCATTATTAAAGAAAAAAATTACTAAGCACATAGAAGAACAGGCATTGCTGAAGGAAAATCAACATGGTTTCTGCAAAGGCAAATCATGTCTTACTAACTTGATAGAATTCTTTGAGGGTGTAAATAAACACATAGATAAAGGGGACCCAGTCGATATTGTTTACCTTGACTTTCAAAAGGCTTTTGACAAAGTCCCTCACCAAAGGCTCCTAAATAAGCTCTTCAGCCATGGAATCAGGGGACAGGTCTTGTCCTGGATTGGAACCTGGCTAAACTGTAGGAAACAAAGGGTGGTAATAAACGGACATTTCTCTGGGTGGAAAGAGGTGAGAAGTGGCGTACCCCAAGGTTCAGTTTTGGGTCCGTTACTTTTTAATTTATTCATTAATATCTGGATGTAGGAGTGAATTCTGAGGTAGCAAAGTTTGCAGACGACACTAAATTGTTCAGGGTAGTTAAAAATGGAAATGACTGTAAAGAGCTCCAGAAAGATCTCTCGAAATTGAGTGAATGGGCAACAAAGTGGCAAATGCATTTTAACCTAAACAAGTGTAAAGTCATGCACATCGGGGCAAAGAACCCCAAATACACTTATCAACTGATGGGATCAAAGCTTTCTGAGACAAACCAGGAAAGGGATCTTGGGGTTTTGGTGGACAGCTCAATGAAGATGTCAACTCAGTGCGCAGCAGCAGTGAAAAAAGCAAATTCTATGCTTGGCATGATCAGGAAGGGAATCGAAAATAGGTCGGCAAATGTTGTATTGCCTCTCTACAAATCTATGGTGAGGCCACATCTGGAGTACTGTGTACAATTCTGGTCACCGCACCTCAAGAAGGATATAACGGAACTGGAAAAGGTACAAAGAAGGGCAACAAAAATGATCCAAGGGATGGAACGGCTCCCTTATGAAACCAGGTTGCAACGCCTTGGTCTTTTCAGCCTTGAAAGACGGCGTTTAAGAGGTGACTTGATCGAAGTGTATAAAATCATGCATGGGATAGAAAAGGTGAATAAAGAAAAATTATTTTCTTTGTCACAAAACACTAGGACTAGAGGGCACTCCCTGAAGCTCCAAGGTAGGAAAGTTAGGACTAATAAAGGGAAAAATTTCTTCACCCAGAGGGTCATTGGGTTATGGAACTCACTTCCAGA
The DNA here is from genome assembly GCA_030556195.1 of Anolis apletophallus. NCBI lineage: Eukaryota > Metazoa > Chordata > Lepidosauria > Squamata > Anolidae > Anolis > Anolis apletophallus. Next base: position 17,455,211 of record JARBWK010000013.1, read on the forward strand.
GGAGGTTGTGACAGCTGTCAGCCTGGACAGCTTCAAGGCAGGATTAGACAGATTCATGGATACCAAGGGAATCAGTAGCTACTGAAACGGACATCCAAGTGCCACCTCTGTGTTGATGGAGGCAGGCAGGATTTTCCCCGGGTACTGGTTGTGGGGGATCGGGAGCAGGTGAGGGTTTTGCCCTCCTTTCTGCTAGAGATCCCTGTGTACAACTGGTGGGCCACTGTGTGACACAGAATGCTGGACTAGATGGGCTGAGGCCCGATTCAGCATGGCTCTTCTTATGTTCTTATGTTCTTATGTTGCCAAAGACCATCAGAAAACACATTATTTTCTTTTGGTCATGGGGGTTCTTTATGGGAAGTTTGGCCCAATTCTATTGTCGGATGGGTTCAAAATGCTCCTTGATTGTAGGTGAACTATAAATCCCAGCAACAACAACTCCCAAATGTCAAGGTCTATTTTCCCCAAACTCCACCTGTATTTGCCTTTGGACACCTTGACTATCTGTGCAAAGTTTGGTCCAGTTCCACCATTGTTTGAGTCCACAATGCTCTCTGGATGTAGGTGAACTACAACTCCAAAAGTCAAGGTGAATGCCCACCAAACCCTTCCAGTGTTTTCTGTTGGTCATGGGAGTTCTGTGTGCCAAGTTTGGTTCAATTCCATTATTGGTGGAGTTCAGAATGCTCTTTGATTGTAGGTGAACTATACATCCCAGCAACGACACCTCCCAAATGACAAAATCACCCCCCACAATCCCACCAGTATTGGGTGTATCGGGTATTTATGCCAAATGTGGTCCGGTGAATGAAAATACATCCGATATTTTACATGATGTTTCATAACAGTAGCAAAATTACAGTTATGAAGTAGCAATGAAAATGCTTTTATGGTTGGGGGTCACCACAACATGAGGAACTGTATTAAGGGGTCGCGGCATTGGGAAGGTTGAGAAACACTGCATTGGATGGATGTATTGTGCAAGGCCAGGGACGACATCCGATTCACTTCATGCATCTCTGTGTTTCTTTTGCACAGTAATTTGCTACCCGCCGTGTCCACCTTTCCATAGGATGGATGCATGGTGCAAGGCCTGAGACAACACGCAACCCATTTCATGCATTTCCATGTTTCTTTTGCACAGTAACTTGCTACCCGCCGTGTCCAGAGGACAACTCACAAAGCACAACAGTTCACAATATCTGAGCTCCCAAACTGCAGTTCCTTCTGATACCAGCCATTAAACTCAGTTCCTTTTTGGAGTTCACTCACAACTCAAGGTGGCGAACCAGAGCTTAAAATAAGACTTCTAAAAAACCCCGAAATCTCTCTTCTTTTCTCATTGTGCTCTTTTTTTGTTTCGGTTCCACCAGACGAGTTCTCATCCGAGATCTAATTCAAAGCGAGTGGTGAAAAATTATCTAGTAAGTGTCAAAAGTAATAAACTGCAGAAATATTTCCAACAGAAATAAACTCAACATATTCAGATGAAGCAAAAACGTCTTGAACTTCTGCTGCTTCGGAATTTTTTAGCGAAAGCCTCCGGACACGTCGCTCGCGCTCTCCTTCTTAATTAGGAGAGCAAATGGACCAAAGCAGAGCGCGTTGTTCAGGCGGTGGGAGGACTTTGCAAAGCCTTCGAGCAGGAATGAGCAAACTTGGACTTCCCAAGTGTTTTGGACTACCGACTCTTAGGAATTGGGGGAGCTGATGTCCAAAACACCTGGAGGGCCCAAGTTTGCTGATGAATAATAATAATACACTTTATTTATATTCCACTCTTCTCACCGCGAAGGGGACTCAGAGCGGATTACAGGTACACATACTTAGCAGACAATCCCTGCCGTTTCCACATACACACATATAGACGAACAGAGGCAAACTCTGGCCACCAGGGGGAGCTGATGCACTCCTCATCTCTCAGTGTTCCCAGCGTCCCTTGTTGTTCCTTCCGCATTCCTCAGCGTTCCTGGAGTTCTTTTAATGGCCTCATAATTCAGTCAAAATTTGCTTCCCACTTAATGTGGTACCTTTATCTCCTACTTGACAGATGCAACTGTCTTTCGGGCTGCAAAGGTCGACACCAGGCTACACTTAAAGGTTGAGCACCCACCTCGACCCGGGCAGGCCTTGAACTCATGACCTATTGGTCAGAGAGATCTTATGCAGCTGACACTTAGCCAGCTGCGCCACATTCCCGGTGCTAAGGTAATAGCTAAGGTAATTTGGGCCCTCCAGGTGTTTTGGACATCAGCTCCCACAGTTCCTAACAGTCAGTAGTCCAAAACACCTGGAAAATCCAAGAATAGGTAAGATCGTTCTCTGTTAAATGCTGCTGACCCAACCCAATTGGGAGTCCCCAGTGGTTGCTATGAATCCAGAACAGAAAAGTAGGGCAACTCACAATGCACATCTCGACAACAGAAAAAAGCTGTCAGCTTAGGAAAATATACTCCCACAGCTCTCCCTGAGTAGGGCTATCCTTCTCAGGCCACGTTCAATCCTCAGCATCTCTAGGAAAGCTAGTCCCCATCAATTTGACCAATGTGGACTGTACACACGCTGTTGCGTGTGCAAGGGTGACACACCTCGCACCAACGACAATAACACAGACACAAGTGGTTGGATGAAAATGGCCACAACTCATTTATTGAAAACAGGAACAAAGGGTTGGCGGCCACGCTTGGGTCCTGGATCAGGGCCGTACAGCCCCCACGAATGTCCAAAGGCGTATGCAAGCCTGGGGTACGAGCGGCCCAATGCCTGTCCACAGAAACCCGGCACCCCAGGGGGCCTGGGCGTTATCCTTACAACCAAGGGGCGATAAGCCAGCCTGATCCAGGGGCCATGCCACACGCCAAACACGGAGTTGTGACAAAGAACATAATAATGCATAACCATGAACAATGCGCCAATGACATGAAGAATGAACGAAATGGGCACCAACAAGCAATGCAATAAGTAGGGAGGGTGGGAGGAAAAACGGAGCTGGCCCCCACGTGCAGCCTGGGCAGCCCTGGGCGGCCTTAAATAGGCTGCCCAGGCGGAAGTGCAGGCCAGCCGGCACAAAGCGGGGGCGGGACCAGCCCCATCATTGGCCGGCTGGCATTTGGTGGTGGGAAACCTTCCTGCCACCCCAGGGGCTTCTGGGAAGGAGAAGCCCCTGCATCTCACGCAAAATGGCAGCGAGGGCAACCCCGCCCCGCAACCCCCTCGGCCGGTAAGTCAGCCAAGCACATTAATAACAACTCTATTGTACCCCGCCACCATCTCCCCGAAGGGACTTGGGGCGCCTAACATGGGGCCAAGCCCAAACAATTACAGTAAGGCAAGATGAAATACATACAAGACAGATGATAACATCAAGTAAAAATGCTATACAATAACATGACAATACAGTAAAATAGTGACAATAACATAATAAAACAGAGTGTAAAACGGTACAAGGATTAAACGAGGGTGAGCTGGGCCAGGTAGACAGATAAAGTGCTGTGTCTCGTGGGAGACTCGGGTGGGATAGAATTATAGAATCCTAGAGTTGGGAGAGACCTCGTGGGCCATCCAGTCCAACCCCATTCTTCCAAGAAGCAGGAAAATCGCATTCAAAGCAATCCCAACAGATGGTCATCCAGCCTTTGTTTCAAAGCCTCTACCACACTCCAGGGCAGAGAGTTCCACTGCTAAACAGCTCTCATAGGAAGTCCTTTCTAATGTTCAGATGGAATCTCCTTTCTTGTAGTTTGAAGCCATTGTTCCATTGCATCCTAGTCTCCAGGGCAGCAGAAAAGAGGGCAGCAGAAAACAAGCTTGCTCCCTCCACCCTATGACTTCCTCTCATATATTTATACATGGCCCTTATCATGTCTCCTCTCTGCCTTCTCTCCTGCAGACTAAACATCCCAAGCTCTTTAAGCCACTCCTCATAGGGCTTGTTCTCCTGACCCTTGATCCTTTGAGTCACCCTCCTCTGGACACATTCCAGCTTAGAGTCAACATCTCTCTTCAACTGTGGTGCCCAGAATTGGACACAGTATTCCAGGTGTGGTCTGACCATTGCTTGTCCTTTCATCTTAATTAAGTGAGCAAACGGACCATCAGGCGGATGTTAGGTCTGTGGGAGGACTTCACAAAGCCTTAGAGCAGGAAAGAGCAAACTGGTCCCTCCAGGTGTTTTGGACTACAGGGTGTTAGGAATAGTGGGAGCTGATGTCCAAAACACCCGGAGGGCCCAAATTTGATGATGACTGCCTTGGAATAGCTGAGATCCTTCTCTACTAAATGCTGCTGACCCAAACCAATTGGGAGTCCCCAGTGGTTACTATGAATCCAGAACAGAAAAGTAGGGCAACTCACAATGCACATTTTGACAACAGAACAAAGTTGTCAGCTTAGGAAAATGTGCTCCCACAGCCTTCCCTGAGCAGAGCTTTTCTTCTCAGGCCGTGACCAATCCTCAGCGTCTCTAGGAAAGCTAGTACTCCATCAGTTTGGCTAATATAGACTCCACTCATGCTGTTGGGCAGGAATTCCCACAAACCCCCAGCACCATTGATTAGAGTGGATGGGAAACATAGGTCAAAACACCTGCATGGTACAGGAGATGATTGACCTGGATGAACCGAGAGGTCGACTCACCATTGACAATGACCCGGATATCTCTGAAATCAACCTCGCCGCGGGCCAGGATCCTCCCCTCACAGCGGTACATCCCCTCGTCTGTTTTCTTGATCCCTCTGATCTGTAGGTAGTTGTTGGACAACACGACAAACCGCACTGGAAGAAGCGGAAGAGAAGAATAGGCAACTAGTTTGCACCTCACGCTTCCAAACAGTTAGCTTAACCAACACCAGGCTCAGGACTTCTCCCATCTCCACTCAGGGCCAGTTTCACTGATTCCAAGACATTCTTCCTTCACGCGGCTTACCATCTTTTTTGAGGACGACATCCCTGCCCATGTGCTTCCACATGATGGTGGGGGGCAGGGAAGAGACCACGTCACACATAATGACCGCATCTTCTCCTTCTTTGAACTCTTGAGGGCTTGGGGCATTCTTGAAAGTCAGCTTCTCTGGAAGATAGAGGTAAAGAGGGGAGAGTTGATCACAATTACTGTTAGACTTCACACACCAAACTGAGGGAGTGTGGCATATGCTAAACAGATTTGTCCACAGCAGGGGTGGGCAATTATTTTTTCCAAGGGGCCACACGAGAACCAAAAAATATTATGGAGTGCCGCACCTAAAGGCGGAACTACATTCTAATCTACATTATTTATTTATTTACTTACTATATTTACTATATATTACACATCATTAATATTAACATGTTAATATATCAAGAAATATTCATATATTATTAGTATTAATATCATAATTATTATATTATAGTATATATAGACATTATAATATATTGAAATTATAATATAATATAACATTAAATTATATTATTTATTATATTATTATAGTATTATTATAAATTATAAAATAATAGTAAACACCACTAAAATTAAATTAAATTAAATTCAAGAAGACAAGGTGCAAACCAAGATGGAATGGCCCAATGGACCCAGCCCAGAGGATGGCAAAGCGGATTAAGCCACCGCCGCGGCAGGAGAGCAGAGCAACAGGCGATCAGAGGCTGCAGGCCTCTGCCCGCTCTCGCCCCCAGCCGTTCCCCAGCTGATCGCCCTGCTATGGAGTGCTTGCCATCCCTGGAGGCGATCTGGGCCTGCAGGGGGAGCAGTCGGCGATCTGAGGCGGCTGATCACCCTGGCGACCCGGAAGTCAATCAAGTCTTCCGGGTTGCCAGGGCGATCAGCCGCCGCAGGTCAGCGACTGCTCCCGCTACAGGCCTGGATTGCCTCCAGGGATAGCAGGCACTCCAAAGCTGCCGCTCCTCCGACCTGACTGCCGACACAGGCCCCACAGAGCCCGTGATGGGACGGCGGCAGAGGCAGCCCTTCCTCTTGGCCCCGCCCCCAACGCCCTTCTCCCCGGGCCGAACAGAATCGGCTGCCGGGCCGCATCTGGGCCGCGGGCCGCGGGTTTACCGCCCCTGGCCCACAGCCTGGATTTCAACAAAGATCAGAGGGCAAACAACTCTAGAAAGTCCCTACAAGCAACCCAAACACACACACATACACAAAGTTATTATATTATAGTATATATATAGTATATAGACATTATAATATATTGAAATTATAATATAATATAACATTATTTATTATATTATATTATTATAATAAAATTATTATTATAAAATAATAAAAACCACTAAAATAAAATAAAATGAAATTCAAGAAGACAAGGTGCAAACCAAGATAGAGGCTGACATCCTCAAGAGAGGAAGGATCCCAAGATGGAATGGCCCAATGCACCCAGCCCAGAGGATAACAAAGCGGACCCAGCCGCCACCGCAGCAGAGCAGAGCAGTGCAGCAGACGATCGGAGACTGCAGGCCTCCGCCCGCTCTCGCCCCCAGCCGTTCCCCAGCTGATTGCCCTGCCATGGAGTGCCTGCCATCCCGGGAGGCAATCCGGGCCTGCAGCAGGAGCAGTCGGTGAGCTGTGGTGGGTGATCGCCCTGGCGATCCGGAAGACGATCATGTCTTCCGGGTTGCCAGGGCGATCAGCCGCTGCAGGTTGCCGACTGCTCACGCTGCAGGCCCGGATCGCCTCCCGGGATGGCAGGCAGTCTAAAGTTGCCGCTCCTCCGATTATTCTCCGGAGCGGTGGGCTGTCTGCCGACACAGGGCCCACAACCCGCGATGGGATGGCGGAAGCGACACTCCTTCCTCTTGGCCCTGCCCTCAATGCCCTTCTCCCCGGGCCGGACAGAATCGGCTGCCGGGCCGTATCCGGGCCGAGAGTCATAGGTTGCCCTGGTCTGAACTAAGTACTATACTCCTATTGATGTAGGCCAAAATTCCATTGTTTTTTAAAGTTGCTGAATGACATTATTGGCTCATGTAGAATTTGCTGTCCATGAGGACTCCCACGTATTGGGAGTCCTCACACATATTGCTGTTGTGATCATTCTTATTACCAGCTGAACATAAACAGCTTTGGGATGTCAACTTATTGACCGAAGGAAAATGCACCCTTGTCTTTATCCCTAGAGTTCAGTGATTCTCAACTTCTGGGTCCCCAGGTGTTTTGGCTTACAGCTCCCAGAAATCCCAACCAGTTTACCAGCTGTTAAGATTTCTGGGAAGTGAAGGCCAAAAACATCTAGGGATCCACAGGTTGGGAACCAAATGCTATAGTCTCTAGCTGCAAGGCAAAACCTTACTACTGAGTGGCATAACAACAAAACAAGAGGGTGTGCCACTTACGGAAGATCTTCACGTTCAAGGTGGCCTCCACATCCCCTTCCTCGCTGGACACAACACACTTGTAGATGCCGGCATCATCGATGTTGACGTTGTAGATGGTGAGCGTGGAGGAATCGTCAGAACGTACCACGGAGATGTGCTGCTGGTTTGTCGTCAGCTTCTCCCCGTTGGGCGCAAACCAGGAGATGTCTTTGGATTTGGCATCGCCAGTCACTAGGAGGAAAGAGGAATCAAAGCATGGTGGACTTGTAGTCGAAAGACCTTTGCACCCTTCCAACACTGTGAAAACCAACTACAAACAATAAACTCTGAACATAGGGGGGAAGGGAAGAAGTTTTGCTCTCAACAGCACTAAAATATAAAATGGAAGACCCTTTACGCCAGGGGTGGGCAATTATGTTTTCCAAGGGGCCACACGAGGACCAAAAATATTATGGAGGGCTGCACCTAAGGGCTGAACTACATTCCAATCTACATTATTTATTTATTTACTATATATTACACAGCATTAATATTAACATATTAATATATCAAGAAATATTCATATATTATTAGTATTAATATCATAATAATTATATTATAGTATATATACATAGACATTATAATATATTGAAATTATAATATAACATTATATTATATTAATTATATTATTATAATAAAATTATTATAAATTAATAAAAACCACTAAAATAAAATAAAATGAAATTCAAGAAGACAAGGTGCGAACCAAGATGGAGGCTGACATCCTCAAGAGAGGAAGGATCCCAAGATGGAATGGCCCAATGGACCCAGCCCAGAGGATGACAAAGAGGACCCAGCCACCAACGCAGCAGAGCAGATCAGCAGACGATTGGAGGCTGCAGGCCTCCGCCCGCTCTCGCCCTCAGACGTTCCATCAGACGCGTTCCTGATCGGCTGATCGCCCTGCCATGGAGTGCCTGCCATCCCGGCTTTGGAGTGCCTGCCATCCTGGGAGGCAATCCGAGCCTGCAGCGGGAGCAGTCAGCGACCTGCGGTGGCTGATCACCCTGGTGACCCAGAAGACAATCAAGTCTTCCGGGTCAACAGGGCGATCAGCTGCCGCAAGTCACTGACTGCTCCCGCTGCAAGCCCAGATCGCCTCCCGGGATGGCAGGCACTCCAAAGCCGCCGCTCCTCCGGGCTGTCTGCCAACGCAGGCCCCACAGCCCGCGATGGGATGGCAGCAGCGGCAGCCCTTCCTCTTGCAGAAATGGCCCCGCCCCCAACGCCCTTCTCCCCGGGCTGGTCAGAATCGGCCGGCGGGCCGCATCCGGCCCACGGGCCATAAGATGCCCAGGTCTGCTCTACGCATATTTCAAATCAACAGGTAACAATGCAAACATCTCAAATAACTTCCCGATTTCTCTATCCTCCTATTATTATGCCTGGGATTGCAGACAATAGTTCAAAGGAAGTCCAACTGAACAACATTGGTGTCTGCTAGCAATCTTTGGGCAAACTCAACAGAACGAAAGAGAAGGCTCAAATTTTATTTTATTTCTGTATGCGCGTATCTTTTTTGCCCACCGCAGACGTCATTCTTCAGAGTCTTGTAATTCAATGCTCACTGAAAGGTTTCTTGCTTGTCTTTTGAAAATTGCTTTTGCAGAACACGACTATAAGCATATCTCCTCTGGGCAACCGGTTCCCACTTAAGCAATGAAATACGACCAAGCACCTCTGCTACAGACTGACAGATGGCACCGCTGGGATCTGGCCCCAGCCTCTGCCTTTGGAAAAAGGCACTGCTTCTCTGAGCTCAACACCAGGAACGGCCTACCACGTTTTACATGAGTGGCCCAGAACGATCCAAGTGGGAAGCCATTACTCACCTTGACACAGGAAGAATTTGGACTCTCCGACAGGCACCTCCACCTTATTTGGAGCAATGTTCACCTGGAGAGCAACTGCAAAAGAGAAAAAGAGAGACACACACATCAGGGAGAAGAGCTATGGGACTATATAAGGTTCATGCTTAGCAAATGAGAAAGATTCTCTAATATGGACTGTAGGCATCTTAAGTCATTGCGAGATTTCCATTTTAGATGAAGGTTTGGGACTTCGTAAACAACAAAGAGATCTTTGATATGGTGCCTGGATACATAGGTGTGATTGACTCAACGACTACTGTGGATTTGCCCAAATCTGCAGATTGAAGGAAAGTCACACCATATCTCAGTGTTTCCCAACCAGTGTGCCGTAAGCGATCATCAGGTGTGCCGTGAAAAAAATTGGAACCTCCAATACCCTTCCCCTCCTGCCGAATACTTTTTCTTCTCCACTCGGGCTCCCTTCTTCCCAGCCTTGCTCTGCTCGCTTTGCCTTGCTTTGCTCACGCTGCCGTGAGCATGTTCAGGAGGGGAGGGGGAAGGGAGGAAGACGTGGGGTGGGTCTGCGCCCGCACGGGTCACGTCTTCCCCCCTCCCTCCTCCCCTCCTGAACACACTCATGCTGCCCCCTCAGATGGAGCAGAGTGAGGCTGGGAAGAAGGGAGCCTGAGTGGAGAAGAAAAAGTGTTCGGCAGGAGGGGGAAGAAAGGGCGCGAAGGGGAAGGGGGAGGAAGAGGTCTCTGTCGAAAGCTGGCATGGGCAAACTTGGACCTTCCAGGTGTTTTGGACTCCAACTCCCACCATTCCTAGCAGCCTCAGGCCCTTTTCCTCCCCCCCTGAGACACTTAAGCAGGAAAGGGCCTCAGGCTGTTAGGAATGGTGGGAGTTGAAGTCCAAAGCACCCAGAGGGCCGAAGTTTTCCCATGCCTGTTTTAGGGACCTTAAAGTGGTGAGCCTCCTTCCAACATTGTGATTCTGGATAGAAAACAAACAACATAACATAACATTGTTTGAGTTAACAGTGCTCTCTGGATGTAGGTGAACTAAAACTTCCAAACTCAAGGTCAATTCCCAAGCAAACCCTTTCAGTACTTTCTGTTGGTAATGAGAGTTCAATTTGCCAAGTTTGGTTCAATTCCATTGTTGTAAGAGTTCAGGATGCTCTTTGATTGTGTGTTAACTATAAATTGAGCAAGACCTTCATGTGTGTCTTTCTACCATTCCTGCCAGGATATCTATGTTTTGTTCATCGAAACAGGCCCAGGTTTCACACTGAGTGTATAAATACATTTAAAAACATATTAACTCTATGTATTACTGTGTTAGAGTGTCATTTTGGTTGGTGGTGTGCCCCAGGATTTTGTAAATGTAAAAAATGTGCCGCGGCTCAAGAAAGGTTGAAAAACACTGCCATATCTGACTTTCCCTTATGTCAATGGTTCTCGACCTGTGGGTCCCCTGATGTTTTGGTTTTCAACCCTCAGAAATCCTAACAGCTGGTAAACTGTCTGGGGTTTCTGGGAGTTGTAGGCCAAAACACCTGGAGACCCACAGGCTGAGAACCACTGCCTTATATGGTTTGAGTGTTGGATGATATAATGATGGAGGGTATTTGTAAACTCAACACTGCCACCAATTATAAAGGAATAGGGCTTAGTTTACTTAGAGATTTAATACTACATTAACAAACAAATAGTGAAGGCTTCGAAGGTTGCTTTTTCCAACTGTGGAGACCTCTTTCCCCCATGATAACAACTCATCCAGGAGTGGATTTCTCTTCCGAGGGGTAGATTTTCTCACTTCCTATTGTCTCACCTCCGCTCCTAACTATTACTCATTTGTAAGTCTCTCTCTGGCATTACTTCGCATACGAAGATTCTTAGGATGGACTCATCCAATGCTTTTCACAAGCACATTGATGACCAAGTAGGTTGTATGTGTCCTTCGAGCCTGTGCAATGGACTTTTCTGGTGGAGCGCAGCGTGCACAGAACTGGCCTCACCCTTTAAACCAAAGGTCCGTCTGCCGGGGCCTAGCAAGCTGGGACGGTGGCAGCAAGGTCCTCAGGTCGGTTAGATTTGAGTTACCTTCTCTAGAGGGTTGACCTTACAGGGTTAGACGAACACCATCTGCCCGGGTTTGAGAGTTTTCCTTCCCTTAGGATGTTTGCCAAAAGGCTAGAGAGCCCATCCTGCCCGTTGACGCTCTTTGTCAGACCCTTCGGTTGTGACCTGTCTGGCATGGGAGGCCCTACCGGTGGCTATTATGCAACCACTAGCATAGCTCACAACTTCATTTGTAAGTAGGATGTTTGTAACTCAAGGACAGCTTGTACTTTAAAACACTAGTTAGGCCTGCTTTCTTTTCATTCCTTGGGATCAGGGCAGCTTATGGAATACAATAACTGGCAACAACGCACTATATTCTCACTGTTCCATACACTTGCAATCAGAGGTCGACTTTCGGCACCCATCATTGTGATGCCTTTTGACTGATCCACAACCCAACAGAGTCATACTGATTTGGAGGTGGAGGCACTTTGCATATGCTCAGAAGCATTTGACTGTACATCCGACAGTCATAGCACCAGCCCTTTCTTTTTGGCCATTAGGTTCACTACTAAAGGGAGCTGCATACTGGTTGAGGCCAGTATCATTATTTCTATGGCATCCGATTTATATGGGAGCGAGGGAGAAATCAGGTGCCGAACAAGGACACTGTGTAGGGTTGGAGTGTGCGGAGGAATGACGAGAGACTCCTAGAAGCCCAGAGCATAAGACACGATCCTGAATTTGGGGCCATTGGAGAAGAAAGTTCCCTTTGGAGATATTCCTTCCACTCTTGTGCCTCCTCTCCTCCCAGATCCCAATAATGTGCTGGATGTCCTTCCACTCTGCTTCCTTTCTGCGTCATCTCATTTCACTCATCCATATTACTTTAACATAATTCACTCCCAGACAGCGTGGCAGGGCCAAACGTAATCGCAGAATGTCAAAGGTTTATTAGATTTAGCATAGCAATACTGAGGAGACTTTGGCTTCTTCCTTCCACTTATCTTGGCAGCACCCTCTTTTCTAAAAAATCTGCAAAGCCAGTCTCCAAAACACAGATTTCCTTTTTGTGTTTTAATTTATTCCTAAAATTAGCATAAAATCTACAAACAGACATAAAAGAACAAGAATACAAACCATAAAACAAAACAAAGATGAAAAAGAGAGCAGAAACCCATTTACCTAATTGCATTTTCACTGATCCACTACACAGACAAATCTAAGACACAGAATCCAAGGGTTTTGCATTCTCCACCTAATAATTTTATTCCCTTGATTTTCCACGTCTATTAAAAGAAGAAAAAAGCCCTTTCCCTGTAGAATAACACTCTTCTAGTTCAAAAAACCAATAGTGAAGGGTTAACCCCACCTTTGCTGAAGAAACAAAACAAATTTGCAGCCCTTCTTAAAATTGAGTAGAGATTTCTCCTTAATCAACACTGAACGTTGGTCCATTTCTGCCCTTCCTGTCCAGGAAATCTGTCTGGGCTTATCTGGTTATATTTTGGTAAAGAAGTTTATATGTGTTATAAGTCTATGAAATAAAGACAGTATGTAGAAAGATACAGAAGTGATACTGAAGACATGAAGAAAAGATACCATCTTTTAAAAGGTTAGAAGTCATTGCAGGGGTGGTCGAAGGTAATTTTAAATGGTAAGCGAACATTATTTTGGCGCCCCAAACATTATTTTGCCCCCCCCAAAAAGCATCCATCACAACTCCCATCATTCCTAAACAGCCTCAGGCCTTTTCCACAAGGCCTTACACCAGGCATGGGCAGACCTCGGCCTTCCCTCCAAGGGTTTTGGACTCCAACTCCCACCATTCCTAACAGGCACCTTCCATTTCCCCCCTCAGCCGAGTTTTGCCCATGCCTGTTGTAAGGTCTTGTGGAACTACAGCTCCCAGGATCCCCCACCCAGCCTTGAGCGGGGGCAACCTGCCCCCCCTCCTTTCCTTGGCACGAGCTTCCCTGCGCGGCCCCGAGGGCTAGCCTCAGGGGATTTCTGGGGCGAAAGCGAGCCCCAGCAGTCTTCCTGCCTCCTCGGAGCAGCGCCTCCATGTTTGGCACCAGGGCTTGCCTTTAATTTTGTGCGATTTTATGCCCCTTGAGGTGAGCCTTGAATCTTATGGCCTCAGGGGCTTTCCTTTTCCCCAGCTGAGGGAATGGTGGAAGTTCAAAACCCCTGGAGGAAAGGCCGAGGTTTGCCCATGCCTGCTGTAAGGCCTTGTGGAACTACAGCTCCCAGGATCCCCCACCCAGCCTTGAGCGGTGCTAGCCTGCCCTCCCCCCTTCGGTGAGCTCGTTTACCTGCAGGGAGAGAGGGAGCTCCCGCCGTCCCTGCCGCCTCGGAGCAGCGGCTCCTTGGCACCAGGGCTTCCCTGAGCGGCCGGATGCTGTCTGGCGGGCGGGGGAATGCGCCCTTTACCCAGATGGCGCGCCCCACGCAGTGGCGTCCTTTGCCTACCGGTAGGACCGCCCCTGAGTCATGGAGTATCTTGGCTTGGGAAATGGCCAGAGGTAACTCTCTCAGCAGGGAAGTGAATGTTTCTGGGCTTATCTGGGCTCGTACATCTCTATGAACAAACCATCTTGCACCGCGGAACTCGAGTCTTTTCATCATTGAACATCATTCTTGCTGCTGTGGTCATATATAACACTCGTCTCCCACATTTTTCTCTCAATCATACTATGTAACACTATTTTTGTTCCTGGGTTATAAATGTCATTTCCTAATTGGTTCTATCATAAAAACATGGAACAAGTTTATTAAACTGCAAAAAAACGTTGTCTTTGCAGCAAAGAGATCCTGCAGCAGATTTTGCTATAGTTTTTCAATGGATATTTATTTATTTATTTACTTACTATATTTATACCCCACCCTTCTCACTCCGAAGGGGACTCATAGAGTCTCAACCAATTCAACGTAGTTTGTGACAACCACAAAAATGAAGTTTCTGGAGTAGAACAATGTTGTAATTCAGCCACTGATTGTACCTAATGTCAATGAGGAAATGGATCATGGGATTTCTGGGCCTGCTGAGCCTGTGATTTCGTGGCTTTATTAGAGACCAAATGGACTTTTCAGCAGTCTGATCAATGTTGGAGTTGAAGCAACATCTCTTGTCAAGTTCTAGTTGAGCCTGCTAAGAGAATTCTAGCTTCATGTTTCCAGCTGTTCATGTTCCATGCTTTCAAGTTTGAAGGATTGCTCTTTAATTTTGTGCATTGGATTTTATGCTGCCTTGTGTATCTTGATTCTTTTGCACAACTCTCTCTCTTTTTTTTAAAGCAACTCTTGTACCTTGAATCTTATGGACTATTTCATACTTTTGGAGTTAAATGTTTTTACTATTTTGCTGAACTGCTTTTTATATATTCTTCAATAAAACTTCTTTGCTGATTTACATTGGAGCGTGGTAGTAAATCACCATTGGAGTGTGGTGGTTAAGTACAGAGGTGCTTCCTGTTCTGGAATGCAACAAGCAACCCTTTTCAAAATAAGTACCACACAATTAAACAGGGAAATGCATTGCCTGACTTATCAGGAGATGTCCATTGTGGCAGGTGGTGGGGGCGCTCTCCCGCCGGCCATGTTGCGTGGGGGAAGTTTTTCCCGCCAGTTGGCTGGGTGGCCAACCAGCAGCCGGCCCTGCACGGCTAGCTGATTGGCCAGGGCCGGCCTCCTCCCTCTGGCCGGCAGCCCTTAGAGGGCTGCCCTGCGCATGTGCAGGCACTGTGCCTGCTCCAACTTGCCATCCGACCCTCCCTGCATTGTCATTTGGTTTGGTAATTGATAACATTGGTTTTGGTTTGTTATCCCATCACAACTCTTCTTGGTGTGTGGCATGGCCCCTGGATCTGGTTTTCTTCCCCCTCCAGGTGAATGGGGGTGGGGTGGAAGTCCGGTAGTTCCCAGGGGTGCCGAGTAACACAGCCCAGTATTGTGCCAGTGGCACCCTGACGTGTTTAGTGGTATCGGTCAGCAACGGGCTGACCGATCTTGATCCAGAACCCATGCCTGGCTGCCAACCTTTCAGTTCCTGTAAACAATAAATGAATTGTGGCCATTTTCTTCCCATCTCAGTGTCTGCATGTCGTTTTTGGTTGTTGGCGGGAGGTGTGTCACCTATCCACACGCAATAACACTTTTAACCAGGAACCAATTTTTTTTTCAAATGTTGTTACATAGGGTCATTTAACATCTCTAACAAACAGAGCTCTGGTTTCACCTCAAATTTAGCTTTAATGATTTTTTCAAGGAGAGACTTCTGTGCTCAAAAAATTATGTCCATTTTAGACTTCCGGTAGAGGCAAGATGGCGGACGCCACGGCTTGCTGAGGCTCCTCAGCAAACTCTTCTTTGCCAGGCGCTGGGAAAGGGCAGTGCCCTTCCTTCAGGGGTGGATTGATGCCCCAGAAGTGCGAACCCGAGGGGGCTCCAACCAGCCAGGTATAGTTTGTCTCTCGGTAGAGGGACGAAGGCTACAGCTGGGAGGTACTCGGGCTGCGCAGTGCGGCAACAGAACGCCCGGACCGGTCAGGCCGCTCGGGCCAGGACGCCGGCCTCTATTTTTAATCGTAAAGAAAGACAAGAATGCGAAAGTGACGAGAAAGGAAGGCAGATGTGATGCTTATAACCCTCCTTCGAAAGGGAGGACACAGTGAATCGCTTGTGGAAGAAGTTAACCAGCTGGGAAGGCCGCAGCAACAACCGAGGATAAATTCGGGGGTTGCGACAAGCGGCAACAAACAATCTCATTGCATCGGAAATACATGGAATACATGGACTAACAGGACCTTAGGCTAAACCGAAGTACCACCAGGACATCCCACAGTATACAACAGTATACAACCTATAATTGGGGAGGTTAGTGATAGCCTTTCAGAAATACCTTAACTGAACCTCAACTAAACTGGTTGGTCTCCCGGGGAGTCAAGGTCGACAGCGAGAGGAGCCCCATGGGAAACAGCCAAGGCGAAGAGTAAGAGAGCGGGAGCTGTGTAAAGGGCAAGTGCTGAGCTGGCAGATGGTCGCCACGCAACGTGGCGACGTGGAGACGCAGGCAAGAAGGACGTGGTGCAACGCGGTGACGAGGACGACGCGAGTGACGTGGGAGGACGGAGCGACGAGGAGGAGTGACGTGCCTAGGCGGGGTGAGGAGTGACGAAAAACATCGAGACGCATAGCACCGCGACATGAAGCGACGTAGAACGACGTGGTGACGTGGCACAGTTGAGGGGGTAGAGAAGGGGAAAGAGGAGTGAAGGAGGAGCGCTGGGACAATCAACAGCTGGATAATCCTAGCCAAGAGATAAAGAAAGGAGATAGCAAGAAGAGAAAAGGAGGTCCAGCGGACACTGTTTACTGAGCATTGGAAACGAAGGGACCTGAAGAGCCAGAAGAGTCCCATTGATAAAGTCTCAGGGATAAAGGTCAGATCTAAGGGACTGAGGAGGGATTATGCTGCGAACAGAAGCCGCTTGGTAGGCAATAAGCTTCATAGATCTGGGTCTGGATTCTCAACAATTAAATAGGAGGAAACAGCAATAATATCAATAATAGGGGTACAATACAGGAGACAGAGAAACAAAAACACAACAAGGACATAACAAGGATAATAACTGATCATAGTGGCACGGAGACAGTATAGAACTGGAATATTACTCTAGGATTGGGGACTGAATTGGCTGATAATAACATACCGGGGGACCGACGACAGAAGACCCAGGGGCTATACAACTTTGCTGGTTTTACTCTCTATTATTTGAATGTATCAATAACTGAGAGGCTGTTATGTCACAACTTTTGTTATATTGAAGGAAGGAATTTAAGAATAACAAGGATAATAGGAACTGACACTCGAGGCAAATACAGGTCGGAGCCGACAGGGGAGAAATAAATAAATAAGCTACGGTGAGCCCTAAAGCTAGAGAAGATCCCCAGGCAAAAGAAGAACAATAGACATGTCAACCCCAAAGTTTAAAATGGACAAGGATAAGGACAAGGAAAAAAAGCCACAGGGACAAAAAAGACTCTATAGGAGAAGAGTACACCATGAAATATATAATGAAGGAGATTTTAAAAATCCAATCAGATGTCCAACAAATAAATGAAAAACAAGACAAAAAATACAACAGCATTAGATCTGACATGGAAGAATTAAGGAAAGAGCTAAAGAGAGACATGAAAGAGGAAATGAAGATAGCCGTACGAGAAGAGATGTCAAAGATGCAGAAAGATATAGACTCATTAAATCAAGCGCAGAAGATCTGTCTCAAAGAAAACAAAGAGATAAGGATAAAACAGAAAGGATTGGAGAAGACCATACAAACAATGGAGAGAACAATAACAACTCTCAAGCAACAGCAAGACATCCTTGAAACAAAAGAAAAAGAATATCAATTAAGGTTTAGGAATGTACAGGAGGAGGAGAGTGAAAGAATCCGAGACACAATAATCAAGGTTGTGGCAGATATGCTTCAAACTTCGGCCGAAGAAACAGAGGGAAATGTAGATAGAGTATTCAGGATAAACTCAAACTACGCAAAAAGACACAATACCCCAAGAGACATAATAGTTTGTTTTGGAAGAAAATCATTTAGAGACAACATTCTTAAAGAAAATGCAAACGCTCCAGCCTATTTTAAGGGGGAAAAAATAGCAATATTGAAAGAACACCCAGCAACTGTCCTAGAAAGACGAAGAAACTACTACTACTTAACAGACATACTAAGGGAAAAGAACGTCAGATTTAAATGGGAAAAAGAAGGAATAATGGTGACTTGGGAGGGAGAAAAACACTGGCTTACGTCAGAAATGAAAGCGAAGGCCTTTTATGATGAATACCTAGTGAAGGATAAAGGGAAAACAAATCAAAGACAAAAGGACAAGGAGGACCCACAGGCGACACAGGAACATCATACTGAACGGCAGAAAAAAGGACCCAGGGAAAAATCACCTACGGAGTACCCAATACCAACAGGGCGGGAAATGGACAGGGAGGAGGAGGATGTAGAAGAAGAAGAAAATGGGACAGAGAATTAAGATATATATGCATAATGTAAACGGGCTAAACAGCCCAAATAAAATAAATAAAATTTGGAACCAAATAAAAAAAAGGAAGATATGACATTATCTCTTTACAAGAGACACACATCAAGCACAACCATGCCTCACATTTAACACAAAAACAGTTTGGCAACGTATACTTCTCGCTGTGTGGGGAAAAGAAAAAGGGAGTAGTTACTTATGTCAATGAAAAATTCGAATCTAAACAAGTATTTAAAGACCATGAGGGGAGAATGCAGGGGGTATTCGTGGAAAGTGAAGGTAAAAACCTATTGATTTGCAATATTTACGCCCCGAATGGAGTTAAGAACGAATTTGTGGAATCACTAAGCTCAAAGATATTAGAACAGGAGTACAACCAACTGATTATCTTGGGTGATTTTAATGGAGTGATCGATGGCAAGGTAGATAAAACAAGGACAGAAGGAGGGAGGAAAAAAAGAATCGGACCTAAGGGGGAGCTCTCAAAAATGTTTAAGAAGAGGATGGCAGAGTTAGGGGTGGAGGATCTGTGGAGGCATCAACATAAGAAAGAGAGGAACTTCACATTCTACTCTAACCGCCACCAAACGTGGTCGCGCATCGACATGATGTGGGGATATAAAGATCTAGTCCTGAAAACTACTAAAACCAAAATACTCCCCAAGGTAAACTCGTATCATGCCCCAATGGAAGCAATAATAGATATGGAAGGAAGAGCAGGGGGAGCTTTCAGATGGCGTCTCCAAGAATTTTTTTAAAAAATAGTTTTTATTGATTTTACAACACATAAAACAAAATCACAATCATTAAAATAAGAACGTAAGAAAGAAATGGGAATAAAAGGGGGTAGGAGGAGGGGGAGAAAGGGAGGGAGTAAAGGAAAAGAGAGAAGGAAAAGAAGAAATTGGCGTGGTTTCCATTAGTTGTGCAGTATATCAAGGTTGCCTTTCCCTAACTGACAGTGAATCTTTATTGAGAGACCATCAGTCATATCAATATATATTACACCAGTAAAACAGAATGAAATAAAATATAGTAGGATAAAATGTAATATAATATAGTCAGATAATCACATGATCAATTCATCCTCATCTGGTAACTAAAATTGGTTTGAGACAGTGTGAAAGCTAATCACTGTCACTTTAGAGTGGATGTGCCCTATCTATCTTCATAGTTCTATAGTGCTAATCCTACTTCCACTACTGATCTTCGTCGCCCCAGCAGTTGGTGCCAATCGAAGCAATAAATCTCTGCCTCCTCCTTTTGGCCTTCACCAAAAAGGAGGCCACTCTTTTTATTATGGTGGGATTCGCATGGGATAGGAGCCAGTTAATCTTATGTTGCTCTGCCCAATGTTCCTTGTTTCCCAAAATCGGGCCTAGAAGTTTAGCCCGGTCTATTGCATATATCGGGCAGTTTAAGAGTATATGACTAATATTTTCTACTTCTGAGCCTCACAGATACAAATTCTATCGGAGTATGGTATTGAGTGAAATCTGCCGTATCTCTCCATTGTCTCCATCTGCTCAAATCTTGCCCTAGTCATGGCGAGCCTTAAATACTTAGGGAGCTGGTGTGTTAGATATTGTGCCCTCTTAAATACATGTTGTTGTACCGATAACCATTTTAGGGATTTGATGTTCGCTAGCCCGTGTATATCCTCTTGTGCCTGTATATCCACAATGCGCTGTTTAACTAACTCCTGGTACGAGGTGGGTAACTTCCTGTGCATTCACCTGTATACCTCGGGTTCTCAGGAAAGTTTCAAGCTGAAGCACCCAGGAAGCGTCCCTAGCTGCCTTGCGCTGTTCTTCTAGACAGATTCTAGGGAGTCTATCGTTGTCTAAGTTGGCAATTTTACATAAATAGTTGAACGCTCTTATTTTTGCCAAACCATTAATTTGCTGCAGGCCCAGTTCCACCCTAACAGCCACCGCTGGAGTCCTGTTGCTCAGCCCCAGAAGCTGTCTGCCAAAGTTTATCTGGGCCTGTTCGATGATTGGCATGGTGTCCAAACCCCAAATCTCAGCCCCATAGAGTAATTGAGGGATTATTTTGGCTCCGTAAACTTTGATCGTAGGTAGGAGGGAACCCGGATATTGATGTTTAGTTAGTCTGAGAATCTGGTTAATGCCTAGTTTTGCTTTGGTGGCACTCCTTGATTGTTGGGCCTTCCATGAGCCTTTAGCCGAAAAAGTAATTCCTAGATAGGTGAAGGTATCAACCTGCTCAATGTTTTCCCCATCCAGTGTCCAGGAGTGCCTTTTGGGTCTGTGTGCAAACCTGATAACCTTGGTTTTCGCTTTATTGATGCTTAAGTCGTTACTGTGTGCATACTGGTTGAATCTTACTAAGGCTCTACGAAGCCCAATCTGGGTAAGGGAGAGAATGACAACATCGTCAGCATATAAAGAGAATTGATGTGTCTTTGGCCAATCTTAGGCATGTGAAATTGCTGCCCTCTTAGTTTACGTGGAAGATCGCTAACAAAAATGTTGAAAAGGGTCGGTGCTAAGATGCATCCCTGCCTCACTCCTCCCTGAGTGTCAAAAAAATAGTTTTTATTGATTTTACAACACATAAAACAAAATCACAATCATTAAAATAAGAAAGTAAGAAAGAAATGGGAATAAAAGGGGGGGGGTAGGAGGAGGGAGAGAAAGGGAGGGAGTGAAGGAAAAGAGAGAAGGAAAAGAAGAAATTGGTTTCCATTAGTTGTGCAGTATATCAAGGTTGCCTTTCCCTAACTGACAAAAAATAACTATTATAGCTTTTCCAAACAGCATATTCTAGTTACCAAATATCCAGAAAGAAAAAAAAAGAGAATTGATCTAGACTATGTTTCTGATTTTCATATCTTAACTATCTAGTCTATCTTATTTTTCCTCAAATAGTTTGTAACCTGTGTCCAGTCTGTTTTTTCTATGTTCATATTGTGTCTTAAAGACATTGTTAAGCAGTCCATCTTTATAATTTCCATGATTTTCAGCCTCCAATCGTCCAGAGTTGGTATCTCTTTTTCTCTCCAGCGTCTTGCGATTGTTAGTCTAGCAGCTGCGATAAAATATACAAACAATTTTTCTAAGTTCCTTTCTATTTTAAAATCTAGCAGGCCCAACAAAAGATATTCAGGTTTCATTTCAAACTTAATACCAAGGCATATCTGCATTTCTCTATGTATTTTCTTCCAGAAGTTTTTTACTTTCCGGCACCCCCACCACATATGATATAGGTTCCTTTATTCTTTTTTACACTTCCAACACCTCGAGTCCTGTCTTCCACTATATTTGGCTAACGTTAATGGGGTAATATACCACCTATGCAATATTTTCATATAATTTTCTTTTAGGTCATAGGAGTATGTGTATTTTAGGTGGGTCTTCCAAGTTCTCTCCCACGTAGCTAATTTAATATTATGGCCAAAATTCTTTGCCCATTGTATCATACTATTTTTTATCAGTTCTGCTTCCGTATCCCATTCTAAGAGTTTTTTTATATAGTAGGGAGATTCTTTTTTTCCTTTTTAGCATGAACTTATCCCAAAAGTTTGCTGTCTGGTCAAATCCTCTGGGTCTATCTTTCTTATATATCTCTTTTAATTGGATATATTGGAACCAGTTCAGATTAGCTACCTTTTCTTTTAACTTTTCAAACTCTTTCAACTTTAATTCATTGTTACCTTTTTCCAATATCTGGTGATATCTTAACCAAGTTGTTTTGCCGTATTGTCTTCTGAAGAACGCTTCTTCAGGAGATAGCCACTTTGGTGTTTTTTCGCATATCCTATCTCTATACTTCATCCATATCCTTAGTAATGGGTGCCTTATAGTGTGATTATTAAAGTTTTTTTTCTATTTTTTCTTTGCCATACCAGATATAGCCGTGCCAGCCCACTCTGAGGTCAAAACCTTCCAGAGTGAGCAGCTTTATATTGGTTAGGGTGGTCCATTCTATTATCCATTCTAATGTGGCTGCCTCGTAGTAGATTTCTAGCTCCGGTACACCAAATCCGCCTCTGGACCTGTCATCTACCATTACCTTCCATTTTTCCTATGTTTTTTCCCCTGCCAGATGAATTTGGCTAAGTCCTTTCTCCATGCCGCTAGTATTTTTTTATTTTTCAGTATTGGAAGATTCTGAAAGAGAAATAGTACCTTCGGAAGCACATTCATTTTTATCAAGGATATTCTCCCTAACAATGATAATGTTAAGTGTTTCCATTTTTCCAGGTTCTGTACTATCTCAGACCATTTTTTTGTATAATTGTCTTTTATCAAGTCTAGAATATTTATTAAAAGACAAGCAAGACCGGGAAAAAAACACTGAAATCTTAAAGGAATTCTTCAAATTCAATACAGTAGAAGAAACATCTCTAGAAGTGATCTGGGACGCCTCCAAGGTGTTCATGCGGGGGCATTTCATACAGCAAAATGCATGGAGGAACAAAAACAGATTTGCAAAACAGAAGAAAATTGAAGAAGAGATTGCTAGGAATGAGACCGAACTTAAAAAGAACCCCAAGAATAAGAGAATTAAATTACAACTTGAAATACTTTACAAACAAATTGATACTATTCAGCTAGAGGAGATAGAGAAAAATCTTAAATATATGAAGCAGTACCAATTCGAGAACGCCAATAAAGTGGGGAAATGGCTCGCATGGAGAACAAAGAAGAGAAAACAAAAGCAGAAAATCATCAAAATTGAGGAAAGTGGGAAATGTTTTACAAAACAAAAAGAGATGGAAAGAGAATTTACGAGATTCTTTAATAAACTGTACGCCGATGACAACATCCCCAAGAAAAAGGTAATATGGTATATAGGAAAACAAAAAATTAAGAAGATCATGTAACAGCAAAGGGAGGCACTAAACAAAATAATAACGGAGGAAGACATAAGAGAGGCGGTAAAGAACTTAGCCCCAAACAAAGCCCCTGGCCCAGACGGCCTCACTGCTATATATTATAAGGCCCTTCTAGAAACACTAATGCCCTCATTGAAGAAATTGATGAACACCGTCCTGAAGGAAAGAAAGGTGCCAAAATCGTGGTTAACTTCAAACATCACACTGATCCCGAAAGAAAACCAAGATCCATCCAAGGTAAAAAAACTACCGCCCAATAGCTTTACTCAACACAGATTAAAAGATCTTCTCTGGAATCCTAGCTAAGCGGCTGAAATAAGTGCTGAAGAATAGAATCCATAAAGATCAAAACGGGTTCCTGCCAGGCCGACAAATAAGAGATAATACAAGAACAATCCTCAATATCATTGAATATTATGATAAACATGTGGAGAAAGAAATGGGCCTGTTATTCTTAGATGCCGAGAAGGCTTTTGATAAAGTTAATTGGGGTTTCATCATCGAATTAGTAAAGGAAATGGATCTTGGTTTTGGTTTCATAAATGCAATAAAATCAATATATAGTCAGCAGACAGCGAGAATCATAGTGAATGGCTACAGCATAGATGAAATTAAACTTCGCAAGGGCACCAAACAAGGATGCCCTCTATCACCGCTGATTTTTATATTAACACTAGCTGACCCATGCACGCGTTGCTGTGCCATATGCCATTCTCTCTCTCTGTATCTCTCTCTGTATCTCTCTCTCTCTCTGTGTGTGTGTCTCTCTCTGTCTATATCTCTCTGTCTCTCTATGTCTCTCTCTCTACCTCGCTATCACTCTCTCTCTGTCTATCTCTCTCTATCACTACCTCTCTTTCTACCTGTCTCTCTATATCACTCTCTCTACCTCTCTCTGTCTACCTCTCTCTCTGTCTATCTCTCTCTATCACTCTCTCTCTACCTCTCTCTATATATCACTCTCTCTTTCTCTCTACCTCTCTCTCTACCTCTCTGTCTATCTCTCTCTACCTCTCTCTCTCTGTCTATCTCTTTCTATCACTCTCTCTACCTCTTTCTCTATATATCATTCTCTCTCTCTTTCTCTCTCTCTCTATCACTCTCTCTCTCTCTCTATCACTCTCTCTCTACCCCCCTCTCTTTCTCTCCCTCCCTCCCTCTCACACTCTGTATCACTCTATCTCTCTACTTCTCTCTCTCTCTCTCACTCTCTCTCAACGCCTCTCTCTCTATCACTCTCTATCTATCAGTCTCTCTACCCCCCCTCTCCCTCTCACTCTCTATCACTCTCTCTCTACCTCTCTCTCACACACTCTCTATCACTCCCTCACTCTCTCTCTCTACCCCCCCTCTCCCTCTCTCCCTCTACCACTCTCTCTACCTCTCTCTATCACTCTCTCTACCACTCTCTCTACCACTCTCTCTATCACTCTCTCTACCTCTCTCTCTCTGTGTCTATGTCTCTCTATCACTCTCTCTCTACCTCTCTCTCTGTCACTCTATCTACCTCTCTCTCTCTCAACCTCTCTCTTTCTATCACTCTCTATCACTCTCTCTCTCTCTCTCTCTCTCTCTCATGCTCTCTCTCTCTCTCTCTATCAGTCTCTCTCGCTCTCTGTCTGGCCAGCCCACCCCCCCCCCCCGGTCGCTGCATCCTCTCCCCCTGAAAGGCCCTGGCGTTGTTTATCTCCTCGGTCCCTCCTCTTTCTGTGGACTCCCGGTCTTCCTTTCCCAGGGCCCAAAAGGCCCTCGGCTGCCCTGGGATGCGCCTGGAAAAAGGAAGGATCTGGCTGGCTACTAACTTTTTCCAGGCGCTTCCCAGGGCAGCCGAGGGCCTTCTGTAGCTTGAAAGGGTACTGGGAAATGTAGTCTTTGCGGGTGTGCTTTGTTTTTTTTGAGAGGGCGCATGCGCAGTGGCCGTGTTTTGGTGAAATGGATCCTGGGAAGTGTAGTTTAGCATTGCAGGAGGGAAGTTTGGACGTTTGGAGGGAAGATGGTGCTGGCGAAGCGTGTGAGGGATGGTTGGCGTTGAAGGTAAGGGAAGTGTGTGAGTGTCTGGTGTTGCGTGGGAGTTGGAATGCATGGTAGTGTGGTTGTTGTGTGTGTATGTGTAGTCGGTGTAATTTTGTGTGGGTTTGTGTAGGGGGAATGGGTGAAGTGTAGTTGTTGTGTGCTGGTCGCATAGCGTGGATGGGGCGTGTGTGTGGATTGTACAGTGCGGGAAGGAGGAGAGGAGAAGTGTGTAGTGGTGATGGAATTGTGGGTTGAATGTGGTAAGACTTGGGAAGCGGCGTGTGTGTGTGTTGGGAAGTGTGCTGGGGTTTGGATGCCATGTGCGCGGGAGGGAGGGTGTGTGGGGAAGTGCTTTCGGCAGACTTGGGAAGCGGCGTGTGTGTGTGTTGGGAAGTGTGCTGGGGTTTGGATGCCATGTGCGCGGGAGGGAGGTGTTTGGGGGAGTGCTTTCGGCAGACTTGGGAAGCGGCGTGTGTGTGTTGGGAAATGTGCTGGGGTTTGGATGCCATATGCGCGGAAGGGAGGGTGTGTGGGGAAGTGTTTTCGGCAGACTTGGGAAGCGGCGTGTGTGTGTGTTGGGAAGTGTGCTGGGGTTTGGATGCCATGTGCGCGGGAGGGAGGGTGAGTGGGGAAGTGCTTTCGGCAGACTTGGGAAGCGGCGTGTGTGTGTGTTGGGAAGTGTGCTGGGGTTGGATGCCATGTGCGCGGGAGGGAGGGTGTGTGGGGAAGTGCTTTCGGCAGACTTGGGAAGCGGCGTGTGTGTGTTGGGAAGTGTGCTGGGGTTTGGATGCCATGTGCGCGGGAGGGAGGGTGTGTGGGGAAGTGCTTTCGGCAGACTTGGGAAGCGGCGTGCGTCTGTTTGGGGAAGTGTGCGGCGTTCGGAGGGGCTTGTGCGAACGTTCTAATCCTTCGCTCTGGCAGCGGAGAGGGCCGGATGGGAATGCCGTTGTCCGTTTTTGGGGTCAGGTTTTGGGGTGTTGCGAGGTACCTAGGGCCTTGTTTTTCGGCGCTATAGGTACCAAGTGGTATGTTGTGGAAGG
The DNA here is from genome assembly GCA_030556195.1 of Anolis apletophallus. Lineage (NCBI taxonomy): Eukaryota > Metazoa > Chordata > Lepidosauria > Squamata > Anolidae > Anolis > Anolis apletophallus. Next base: position 17,481,420 of record JARBWK010000013.1, read on the forward strand.
TTGTCGAGTTGTGTTTTTTCTGCGATGGGTAGTTGCTTTGTCTATATCAGTCTTTGCACGTATGTTAACATTTTATATATATAGATTGGAGACCCTACTGGACAGTATAAGAAGCAACGAGGACATTAGGGGGCTTAGAATACCGAACCATAGGTTCAAAACGGTGGCGTATGCGGATGATCTGGTGTGCGTCATGGAGGAACCGGTTAAACAATGGGATATTTGGTGGGGGGAAATTGAACGGTTCGGTGAGGTCACGGGATTCAAAATAAATAAAAACAAGACCAATTTTATAACTAAAAACCTGGGAATAAGAGAAAAGGAGGAGCTTCAACGAAAATCAGGAGTCAAGATCGTTAAAGAGGTAAAATATCTAGGATTAACAATCTCGGCTAGCAATGCTCAGTTACTGAAAAATAACTATGACAAACAATGGCAACGGATTAGAGAAAAAATGAAAGACTGGGAAAAATTGAACCTATCTCTCCTTGGACGAATAGCTGCAGTAAAAATGCACGTGTTACCGAAGGTTTTGTACCTATTCCAGACGCTCCCTATCCTAAGAATGAGGACCACAATCAATGCCTGGGAGAAAGATATTAGGAGATTCATTTGGCAAAAAAAAGAGCGAGAATTAGCTATATCCATCTAACTGAAAAGAGGGGGGCTCGCTCTTCCAGACCTCCATGTGTACTATGAGGCAACGGCTCTATCATGGGTTAAGGACAGGGCAATGCTAGAAAAGAAAAAAATACTGGCGCTAGAAGGGGCGGACTTACGAAGGGGGTGGCATAGCTATCTGGTGAGTAACAAAGAAAAAGTGGAGAAGGGATTCCACAATCACTTCATCAGATCAGCTTTGATTAAGATCTGGACTAAATATAAAGAGAGGTTCTACACCAAAACACCCACGTGGTTCTCCCCAAACGAAGCTGCCCATAAAAGAGAAATCCCGTCAGAACAATGGCTCAGTTATAAGAATCTCCTAAATATAACCAAACAGAAGACAAATTTAAAGTTAAATGCGAAGAAATACAAGTGTCCGAACCAAAACTAACATGGTTTCAATATAGACAGATCTATGAGAGCTATAAGATGGACAATAAAAAGGGCTTTGAATGGAAAGAGACCTTCTGGGATAAAATATTAAGAACAGAAAGAAAACTAATCAAAAAAATCTATCAACAACTCCTGGAATGGACAACAGAAGGGGAACAGGTCAAAGAGGTAATGATCAAATGGGCGAAACTAGTAGGGCACAGCATTAGTCTAGCAAAATGGGAAGAGATATGGTCGAAAAAACTCAAATACGCATATGCCAACGAAATAAAAGAAAACTGGGTCAAAATGTTCTACATGTGGTACACGACCCCGGAACAGCTAGCGAAATTCAGTAAAGGGAAAATAAGTGAAAAGTGTTGGAAGTGCGGGAAAAAAGCGGGGACGTTTCTTCACCTCTGGTGGGACTGTAAAATAGTGAAGAGGTTTTGGTGGGAAACTTACCAGAGGTTGAAAGAAATTCTACACCTAAAATTTGAGTTCAAACCGGAGTATTTTCTTTTGGGAATACTTGACTTTCAAATTAATGAAAACGAAGATAAGATCTTTTTCTACCTTGCAACAGCAGCAAGAATTTGTATTGCGCGCAGGTGGAAGGTGAAAGAGACAGCCACTTTTAACGACTGGATGTTGAAATCACTCAATATCATGAACATGGACCTCCTAACCCAGAAGATTGCTCAAAATAGAACATGGGCAAACAACACAACCAACACAAACTGGGATAAATTTGTAGAATTTATTAAAATAAATAAATACAAATACATATAAAGGATAGACCATGGAAGGCCTGGACGTCAATGTATATTAGATTTTCCTGAAGATGTAACACCTATAACAAGGAGAGTATAAAGAAAGGATCAAGAATCACCAGGGTGGTAAGCTTAATCAAGACGACAAGAAAAATAAAGGAGCATCACAATGCCTAGGGAGTACGAGACTCACTGTGTGTGTGTGTGGGGGGGAGAATGGGGGGATACGGATGTTATGCAAGGTGAATTGTCTATCCTATGTGAGTTTAGGTTTGTCTTTCCCACGTTGTATGTAGTATGGGGGTGAGTGGGAATCAGATGTTTTTCTGTCGATTGTTTGTATGTTTGTTCCCCTTTTTATACAATAAAATTTATAATAAAAAATATGTCCATTTTAGACGACTACAACATATAAAAAGTACCAACATTTCCCCTGCATTTCCATCCAAGCACAGTTCTTTCTGTTATGGGGCATAAGAGGCACAACCACAGCAAAGCTATACCTCCCCCGCTTACTGAGGAAAGCCATGATGGGAAGATATCCACCACTACACTTGAGATATGTCTCAAATGCATGTCCTTCAATACCAGAATGTGTCTGGATGCACCTCCTCCCAGATTCCAAGTCTCCTTTCGTGCCCAACTGCATTCTCTTCCCCGCGGACTCTGGGCCGTGCCAGTGCCGAGGACTTTCGTGATAAGTAATGAGCCATTAGGGAAGACATAATTGGATCCTGGCTCCCTTCCATGGAGGAGCTTGCCGAAGATTCCTGGCCTAACAAATCCAGGTCATAGAAGGATTTCAAGAGGTCTGACCTAATGTGTGCGCTTTCCAAATTGCAGCCATTAGTCGGAGGGAAAACAATCACTTTAATAGAACAACTGCTCAGCCCAGCATAGCTAATGCATTTCTCAATTCCTTACTGCTGCAAATGCGTAATTTGTTCCATCGCTGAGTGGTCCGGCGCGGCGGAGTTGGCCGCTTTCTTTCAGGGGTCATACGACCACGGAGCGATTTGTGTCAAACAGGCTATCCATTCCTAGATGGGCCTCGGAAAAGAGGTGGCCAACACCTCCATAAAATGCAAGCAGCATCATTGCTTACCAGGAAGATGGCATGGATACATCCCAATGCCAATGATTGTACAGGGATCTTTGTACAAAGCAATGGTTAAGAGATGAAGCTACAAACCGTAACGTTCGAATTTCACCTTTGCTATAATACACGAAAACTGCTTGGCCTCAATCAAGATGGGATATGCAATGGGGCTTTGGAGAGAATAACACCACCTGGTCCTGTATATATTCTAGAGCAGTGTTTTTCAACTTTTTTGAGCCAAGGCACATTTTTTACATTTACAAAATCCTGGGGCACACCACCAACCAAAATGACACAAAATTACACTCTAACACAGTAATACATATAGTTAATATGTTTTTAAATGTATTTATACACTCAGTGTGACACCTGGGCCTGTTTTGATGAACACAACATATATATGACTTCCTCTCACATATTTATACATGGCTATCATGTCTTCCCTCAGCCTTCTCTTCTTCAGGTTAAACATGCCCAGCTCTTCAAGCCGCTCCTCATAGAGCTTGTTCTCCAGACCTTTGTGAAATTTCACCTGAGTGAAACTTGCTTCCAGTTAACTATGGATGTCACGAAGCTGTTATAAACAGTTCCTTGGGGGGAGGCAACTCTTAAAAAATCCAGTAAAATAGTAAAAAAAAAGAGCGGCTCAGTTTGTTTCTTGGAAACCTGTGAGGGGGCTGCTAGGAGAGGGGAGAGTGCCAATTTCCCACGGCACACCTGGTGATCGCTCGCGGCACATTAATGTGCCACGGCACACTGGTTGGAAAACACTGATCTAGAGTTACAAAGATGGCAAAGACTGAATGCATTTTACAGTGAAGCAATACACAGAGTACTAAAACCAAGGCCCATTGAGTTCTATAGTATGCTTGGGACAGAATCGCACCAGAGGACCACAAACACTTCCAAAGGGGAATATCTTTTGGAAAATGGGTAAGTGAAAGTATGGATATCGAGTCTGTGGATAAGGGGGTCACCATGCGATACAGTTAAAGCTCTGGAAAATACAAAATTAAAAAATCAGTTAAAGAAGAAGCGATCTCATTAAAACATTACCTTAATATGGTTTTCAAAAGGCAGTTAAGATCTAATAATAGAGCAGGGATGTGACATTTGAAATTCAAACCACCTTTTCCTTCGAAGTGCTGACAAGGAGAACTCTGCCTCCTTTACACTTGATTTACCTTCTCACAGAACCCAGTGCAGCAATGGCCCCCATTTGCGCCTATAAATAAGTCATTGCTGTCAACACCACTGATCCAACCTTTAAAAACATCAGTGTCGGGTTGGAAAGCCACTATTAAATGGTGACAGGCTGACAAGCGGAGTGACGGCGGCGTTGCTCCATGGGCTGCAGAGATGAACCTGGAGACTTTGGCCCGTAGTCCCAGAGGGAGAGAAAGCTGCTAGGAGTGGGCTGCTAACAACAACCACAACCGCAACATGAATTTATTACTCCTTGCGGCTCAACAATGCCCCAACTGATCCTGACTGGGGAATGACCCAAGGCTTTGGGTATTGGGTCTCAGAGGTGGTACAATTTTGGCGACAGGACCAAGAGCAAATACAGTAGAGTCTCGCTTATCCGACCTTCACTTATCTGACATTCTTTTCTTATCCAATGCTCTTATCTGATGCCCCCTTTCCCTCCAGCATTTCCCCTTCAATTAATTGGAGCGCTCCCCAACCCTCTCTCCATTCCCAATAATCAAAAAAGGCAAGACAAGGAGGAGGAGGACAGAGGAGGAAAGAGGGAAAAGGGGCAGGAGCGGAAGCGGAAGCATCCTTCCTCCTTCCCTCTGTGATTTCCATGCTCCTCTTCCGCATCCGGGCTCTCTAGCCCCAGGGCGTTGCCTTGCCTTAACTCTTAGAGTCCCTGTTGTTAGTATACTAGCTGTCTAGTCCTGCATCAGACAGGTAACAGGAGACCCTGTATTATCCAACATTTTCATTTATCCGAAGTTCTACCGGCATGTTTATGTTGGGCTAGCTTGGGGACCCGGCGCTGCCTGGGTTATTTGAGAAAGGCATTTTGTGCCAAGGTTGGTCCTTATCAGTTGTTTATGTGGCTTGCAATGGTCTCAGGAAGTGTGGGAAGGTGCTGGGAGTCCCATCGTCCATGGTCCATCCTCCTCCAAAGTGCACCAGGATGTAGAGTGGGTCATGGGGATTATGTGTGGCAAATTTTGTCTTGCTCAGTTATTGGATGAGGGTCGCAGCAGTCTTTGGAAGTGAGTGGAGGTACTTCAAGTCCCATCATTCGTGGTCCATCTTCCTCAATACTATACCAGGATGTAGAATGAGTTATGGGGGCTCTGTGTGCCAAGTTTGGTCTTGATCAGTCTTTGGATGAGGTTGGCAGCGGTCTTGTGAAGTGAGTGGAGTCCCATAATCTGTGGTCCACCCTCCTCCGAACTGCACCAGGATGTAAAGTGGATCATGGGGGCCTCAAGTCCTTTCCCTTCCTTTCTCTGCTGCCTAGGAGTTTTTGGAATGTTGAGAGGCTGGCCAATCAGAGCCGTTATGCAAATAATCCCACACTGGCAACCAATCGAAATGCTGCCACATATTCTTCCGCACCTCCCGCCGCCCGCACCTCCCGCTGCCCGCACCTCCCACCGCAAACACTGACTTTTATTATATACATAGATAAGTAAGACTCTACTGTATTAGGGAAAATATGAGCATGTTGAAAAAAATGACAAGTCTATATTCTTTTGAACACAGAGCAGAACTTTGTTTATCTTGGTGGACAATATTTTCACTCTTTCTTCAGGTCATGAGTAGGGAAATTGGGTTTTCATTAGTACAGTTGCTATTATTGTTGTTGTTGATATTGCTGTTGATAAATGGCAGTGAAAGTTGCTTTGCGCCTTTCAACCATGGGATAAAGGCTGCATAGCAAGCAAGCAGATAAGGTAAACAAATGATGCTTCTTATTATAATATCAGAAAGAGCAATTGTTGAGATTACCCCATCTAAGAGAGTCTCCTTCATCTGCCTCCCACCCCATCTCCAAAATCAGATCAAAAATGGAGAAGAGAAGCCTCTATTGGCAAGAAGGCTTCTTTGAAAAGGCGCATCATGTGCCCTGCATACTGGCAGCAGCTTGAAAGTGAGCCCTGTCTGATCTGTCCACTAAACCCATCCATTTGCAACATACTCCCTGTCATTTAAGGCATTTAAGCTCCCATAAGGCCACTTGGCAGGCATTCCCCATTCCTCTTCCAATCACATTTGTCCAAGCTTTGCTACCCTTATTAATTCATTAGAGATTCAATTTCCCAATTCATAAAACCAGCCGTACATTAGGGAAGCGTCTCCTGGGAAATGGATGGCTTTTGCCATTTGAAGCGACTCGGCTGCAGCATGGCATGAAAGAGGCCCTGTGCGGACCCTGACAGCACAGTAAGCACTGATGGAAGAGCGCACTGCTCCAGCTCAATGGTCAACCCAAGAGCATAGACTCCTTTACAAGGCAAAAAACGAAGGGTGTTGTCAAAGGTTTTCATGATCGGAATCACTGGGTTGCTGTGAGTTTTCCGGGCTGTCTGACCATGTTCCAGAAGCATTCTCTCCTGATGTTTCGCCCACATCTATGGCAGGCATCCTCAGAGGTTGTGAGGTCTGTTGCAAACTAGGCAAGTGAGGTTGATATATCTGTGGAATGATGCCCAAGGTGGGAGAAAGAACTCTTATCTAGTCTGTTTGAGGCAAGTGTGAATGCTGCAATTGATCACCTTGATTAGCATCAAATAGCCTTGCAGTTTCAAGGCTTGCTGCTTCCTGCCCGGGGGAATCCTTTGTTGGGAGGTGCCTCCCAACAAAGCAAGGGAAGGTCTTGCCTAAAACTTAGACAGGACAGAGGAAGAGCCACATCCAAACAGCTCAGGAACCTTAACCACACTGGTGCAATGCTACAATCACTAAGAGTTACCTTCCTAAAGCAAACCAGAGAGGTATGTTCAGGTTGCTGATGTAGCATGTGGTTAATCTGGTGCAAAGTGCCAGAGAACACACTTTGTATGGCGGAAGTTCCAAGTTTCTTCTTTCACTAAAAAAGGCTCTCAGGGGGCAGAAGAGGGGATGATGAAAAGAAAAGAAGGACGACGAAGCCACGGATGTTCTCTGAACCTCATCGGGAAGTTTGGAGATACAGGCAGAACCAGGCTCGGATTAACCCCTTTTGGCGCCCTAGGCCACACTTTGGAATTACACCCCCAAACCAACCTCTACCGCACTCCCCCACCTCCTCCTCCTCACGGCGCCGCGCGAGGAGGAGGAGGTGAAGGGAAGCCCTGCCCCTGGGCAGCTGCCGGGCATGCGCAGCAGGAGGGCGCAAGCGCCTCTGCCTCCTCGGGGCGGGGCTTCCCTCCACCTCCTCACGGTGTCGCATGCCCTCCTTCCTTGAGGCAGCGGCCCCGGGGGCGGTGCTTTCCTCCGCCTCCTCCTCGCACCCTCCTTCCTTGACTCAAGGAAGGAGGGTGCGCCGCGAGGAGGAGGAGGCGGAGGGAAGCCCCGCCCCCGGGGCTGCTGCCGGGCATGTGCAGCAGGAGGGCGCGAGCATCTCTGCCTCCTCCACCATGTTCCTGGGTGCTGCGCATGCCTGGCAGCGGCCCCGGGAGCTTCCCTCCGCCTCCTCCTCCTTGCTCCCTCCTTCCTTGACAAGGGGGCGGGGGCGATAGCAATGGGGGGCACAATTCCCTCCTCCTCTACCCCCTCGCAGCGCTCTCCCCCCGCCCTCCCCCGAGAGAGAGAGAGAGTCATCTCCATGCCGTGCGTTGAGGTTTTGTTTCAATTTTTTTTGGTCCATGTGAACTGCGCCCCCCTTGGCTTGCGCCCCTAGGCCATGGCCTAGGTTGGCCTTATGGGTAACCCGGGCCTGGGCAGAACGTTGGACTTCCAATGTTGATGCCAAGCTGGGACATCACACCAAGTAGCCAGTGCCTATCCCAGCTGGATGGAAGAGAGCTCTTTTTCCACTAAGGAAAGGGAAGACAACCTCTCCCAGAGCACCCAGGTTGCACAGTGTAAGGACACAACAGTGAAATGGTCCAATTCCTTGCTTATGTTTCCATTTACAGAATCAGGGCTTCTCTCCCTGAAGAATTCAGCAGTTTCTCGACTCCCTGCTTTCTTCCCAACCCAACCCAACCCTCTGCCATCTCTGCTTGTTTAAAGAGCAACCATTAATCTCTGCTCAAAGCTAATTCTGTGCCTCATCCCCTTCCCTTGGGAAAACTGCTAAGTGCAGTTCTTCTGTTTCCTTTTAAATATTTGCTAATGTAGCCTCTCGGCACATGCAAAAGGAAAGGCCGCCCACAGAACGGAAGAAACCGGGTCTCGCATTTTGGAACAGAAGGCGCAGAGGCTGGGGTGGTTCCTGTCAATCTTTTCAGATAGTATCTGAAACTATAGGAAGACAAAACATCGCTGCATTGCCCCACCAGAAGAAGTGCATTTCCAGGGACAGTGGCTTCTACTCAAAATGGTGGCTTACAATCCAACGTAACCAACATCCCCAGTCATTTAATTTCAGCTTTCACCAAGGCTGTATTACACGGTTTATGAGATCACATTTATCGGCTGCACCTGTCTGTATTTTTACTACTGCTGGTTTTGGTGTCTTATCGCCTCCTTAACATTGTTTTATTTTTTATCGATGTTATCATTTAGGTGTTGTAAAGTACCCTCAGTGTAGTGACTGCAGTGGAAGCGTGGCACAGCAAAAATAAGCAGAAGCAAATTACTGAGGGCAAGTGCAAGCAAAACGAGAGTGTTTTGTCGCCAATCTCACTAAAATACGTCCAAATCATAGAGGAGTTCTGCTATTATTGTCCAACCGAAAAGCATAAAACACATTACACAAGCATTCAAAGCTCCACTGGCTTCCTCTTCTGCTTTAGTACTGAAGAAGACAAGTGACGATGGCAGAGTCACAGGCCTAGAGGACACCAGGTGCCCAGCAGAACATTTTGCACCAGAAGCAAGAAGCCTCTGTATGTCATTCAGCTCTGGGTTGCAAGTTTTGAGCCACCAACGCAGGTGCCAATGCACCATGTCCACTACGAAAACACCAGAAGAGCATTGCCAATAGCCAAGTGTGTAGTGCTACCTCGGCATTCAATGTTAATTTATGGAGGCCCAGGTCTCCACTGTCAGCAAAACCGCCTTTTTCCACCTGCAACAGGCTAGGCGGCTGGTCCCCTACTTACCTAGAGACGACCTAGCCACAGTTATCCAAGCCACGGTCATCTCAAGGATAGACTACTGTAACGCCCTTTACATTGGCCTGTCCTTGTCCGTGATCCGGAAGCTTAAGATCGTCCAGAACGCTGCTGCTCGACTCCTCGCTGGAGTGCCGGTGAGGAGCCACATAACTTCCATCTTACAGCAGCTTCATTGGCTCCCGGTCGAGCACAGGATCACTTTCAAGGTGATGGTGTTAACCTTCAAGGCCTTATATGGTCTGGGGCCGATGTATCTGAGGGACTGTCTCACCCCCTATCAACCCCAGAGATCACTCCGCTCTGAAGATCTGAATCTCCTCGAGGTGCCTGGTGTCAAGACCATCCATCTGGCCTCGACCCGCCGTAGGGCCTTCTCTGTGGTGGCTCCAACTATCTGGAATACTCTGACAGCTGAAGTGCATGCCCTGCAAGACCTCCTTGCCTTTCGCAGGGCCTGTAAAACCTATCTCTTCAAACTGGCATTTAGTTGCTGATTTTTGTAATCCTGCAGGGTTAGTTTTAGTTTAAATTTAGAATAGTTTATCTGATGTTTTTATATGTCTTATGCTTGTGATTGTGAGCCACTCCGAGCCCTCGGGGAGTGGTGGCATACAAGAATGATTAATAAATAAATAAATAATAATAATTTAGGAACCCATCACAGAAAAGTTCTCAAACGTCTCAAGGATTATGCCCATTTGGGGGGATGCTTTTGCCATGTTTCTTGATGAACCCTGAGCAATAAGATGGGTGTCCCTCCCTTCTTTGATGTTACTCTTCTGGTGATGCTGTTGATGATGCTCTACTGGTGTTTTTGTAGTGGACATGATGCACTGGCACCTGCGTTGGAGACTCAAAACTTCTGGTTCTCAGAAGTCTCAAGGACAATGCCCATTTGGGGGGATACTTTTGACATGTTCCTTGACAAACTCTGAGCAATAAGAAGGATGTCCTTCCCTTCTTTGATGTTGATGAGGTTGATGATGCTCTACTGGTGTTTTTGGAGTGGACATGATGCACTGGCACCTGCGTTGGTGACTCAAAGTCTCAAGGATTATACCCTTTGGGGGAGATGCTTTTGTCATGTTTCTTGATGAACCCTGGACCAGAACAGGTTAGGCACTTGCCATCTACTCAACTGTTAAAAAAACCAAGGACTATCATTGTTGGATCACCTCCCAACGGAGACAACGCACCAGGAGCTGTGTGAGGAGGTGTTCCCCTTGTTGCTCAAGAACACAGCCAGCAAACTGAGTCAGCGGCCATTTCTCACTCCCTCTTGTTCAGAGACAATCCAGCTCTCTATGTAGCTGCTACCTTAGCTGACCCTGTTTGCTGAGGCTGAAGCCTAGACCAACCGGGGGAGGGACACCCTTCTTATTTGGCGTGAAGGTAGTGAGTGATAGAGATCTCTGTGCATCTCTTATCATAGGTACCAGGTATTGTGCAGTCTGTAGAAAGGGGATAAAGGCAGACTTCTTCCTTCACCCTCCCTCTCTCGAATGCATTTTGTGTATTAAATAACCTCTTCTGCCCCCGCTCTTTAATCCAGCTAATCCTCCCCTCCTCTCAGCTGAAAGGGCAAGGAAGATTTGTTAATAGGTTTGTATTCAAATCAGACCAGCGCTTGGCCAGGGAGCCGTGGGGCCTTGCTAATTTTCACTTCCTCATTAACAGCAGCAGGTCCTTAAGTTGAGCTGGGCCAGGCCACCTCCTGGTGCTCATACAAGAGGCTTAGGACCTCAAGCTGTTTAAAAATGATCCCTCGGAGAGGTAATCCTTCAGCAAAACGCAACAGGGCTGCAGACCACACGGCCAAGTGTCCCACTGATGGAAGCCACCGAGGATGGCCTTCAACTCTGAGGTTTGGCAACCCCTGGATGGGCAACACATGCATTCTGTGGACAATGAAAAGGGAAATACTGGAATAAATACACCTGGAATACTGTGTCCAATTCTGGGCAACCCAATCGACTCTAAGCTGGAATGTGTCCAGAAAAGGGGAACTAAAATGATCAAAGGTCTGGAGAACAAGCTCTATGAGGAACAGCTTCAAGAGCTGGGCATGTTTAGTCTACAGAAGAGAAGGCTGGGAGAAGACATGATGAAGGTCATGGATTGAGATGTGAGTGGAAGTCCAAGGAGGGAGGGACCAGGCTTGCTTTTTTTTTTTTGCTCTAGAGACTAGGGCACAATGGGACAATGACTTCAAAATACAGGAGATTCCACCTGAACATGAGGAAGAACTTCCTAACAGGGAGAGCTGTTCAGCAGTGGAACTCTCTTTCTCTGCCCCAGAGTGTGGTGCAGGCTCCTTCTTTAGAGGCTTTGAAACAGAGGCTGTATGGCCATCTGTCGGGGTGCTTGGAACAGGCCCGGATTAACACTTTTTTGCGCCCTAGGCCAAAGTTTGGAATTACGCCCCCTTTAAGCCAACCTCCCGCCAACTCCCCATTCCCACCGGCTGGAAAGCTCCGCTGTGCTCTGAAGGTCTCCTCGGGAGTCGGGAGATTTGGGGAGAGCGCAGCGGGTGCAAACCCGCTCCAAAGGCGCGCATGAGAGAGCGCAGGCAAGAGAGAGAGCGCGCATGAGAGCGCGTGCGCGCAAGAGAGAGCAAGAGAGTGTGCGAGAAAGAGAGAGCAAGAGAGAGGGAGCGCGAGAGAGAGACGGAGGAGACGGAGCAGAGACTTTGCCGGGAGGAGCGAGGAGGGGCATGAGAAAGGGGGAAAGAGGGGCGCAGACCAGTTTTGGTTTTTTTTGGTCCGTGATCTGCGCCCCCTCCTGGCTTGTGCTCCTAGACCATGGCCTTGTTGGTCTCATGGGCAATCCAGCCATGGCTTGGAATGCGACTTTCCTGCTTCTTGGCAGAATGGGGTTGGACTGAAGGGCCCACCAGGTCTATTCCAACTCTAGGATTCTATGAAATGCATGTTGATATCTTCATTGAAAAGAAGAATGCATGAGAAGAAGAGATCTACCCATGCTTCCTTCCAACATGGCACTTCTGCTGTTTCCAGGGCAACTTCAACTAAAGTGGACCCTTCTATCATGTCTTATGTTGACAGGAGACTTGAAGGTACATCAACACACTCAGTGCATATATTCCAGTATATTTTGTACAATAACAAAGACCAAGGTGGAGCAATTTAATGTGGACTCTTCTTTTTCTTTAAAGGCTATTGTGAGGTTGGATGCAATGGTTGGATAGCAAGAACAGAGTCCTTCGGCCTACACTTGGTCACTCCCTCAACCATCCAAATGCTCACTCCATTTAGAAGGTCTACAAAATAAACACAGTACTGAGAACCTGCGGTAAGCTTTTACTTCATGGCTCGCTTCTTGCAGTCCCTTTTCCTCAAGGGCTGTGATGGAATCTCACTAAATTACTAAATTGTGGTAATGAGCATTTTCCCCCATGGGTCTTCTGCAATGGGCCCACAGTGTCTCTGCGCAAAAACAGTGTTTTTCTCCTCTGCAAAACCAAGCACACAGACAGAGCAAGCACAAAAGGTCTCGCCTGACTGATCACGGAGACAGGGGCGGTCTATGGTAATTTTAAATGGTAACCGAACATTATTTTGGCACCCCCCCCAAACATTATTTTGCCTCCCCTCCGCGCATGCCCAGAAGCTCCTGTGCGCAGGCGCAGAAGCCTATAAACACAGCACTCCCTATTCAGCACGCGCGCCCCCCTCCGCGCATGCCCAGAAGCTCCTGTGCGCAGGCGCAGAAGCCTGTAAACACAGCACTCCCTATTCGGCACGCAGGGAGGTTTGCTACGGCGCTGCGCCGGAGCACACAGGGCCCAAAAGTGGAACATCGGCCGGACGCTGTCTGGCGGGCGGGGGAATGCGCCCTTTACCCAGATGGCGCCCCTTTGCCTACCGGTAGGACCGCCCCTGCACAGGGATACTAACATACCATTTGATGCTTCTAGAGCAGTGGTCCTCAACCTTCCTAATGCCTCAACCCCTTAATACAGTTGCTCGTGTTGTGTTGATCCCCAACCCTAACATTGTTTTTGTTGCTACTTCACAACAGTAATGTTATGTAATCTTTGATTCATTGGACCAAACTTGGCACAAATACCCAATACATGCAAATTTGAATACTGGTGGGGTTGGGGAGGATTGATTTTGTCTTTTGGGAGTTGTAGTTGCTGGGATGTATGGTTCACCTACAATCAAAGAGCCTTCTGAAGTACATCAACAATAGAATTGAACCAAAATTGGCATACAGAACTCCCATGACCAACAGAACATACTGGAAGGGCTTGGTGGGCATTGACCTTGAGATTGGAATTGTAGTTCACCTACATCCAGAGAGCACTGTGGACTCAAACAATGATAGATCTGGAACAAACTTGCCACAAATACTCAATATGCCTAAATGTGAACACTGGTGGAGTTTGGGGAAAATAGACCTTGATATTTTAGAGTTGTAGTTGCTGGGATTTATAGTTCTCCTACAATCCAAGAGCATTCTGAACCTCACCAACGATAGAATTGGACCAAACTTCCCACACAGAACCCCCATGACCAACAGAAAAGACTGTGTTATCTAATGGTCTTTGGCAACCCCTCTGCCACCCCCTCGCAGCCGTCCCAGGGGTCCCGACCCCCAGGTTGAGAACCACTGCTCTAAAGGCTTTGCAATATGACAGCAGTGGGGTAGTTTGATAAAATCAGTTTTCACAAATTTTCAAGAATGTGCCTGCCCCCTTTTCTCCATCTCTCGCTCTCCGCCCTCCTGAGTTCCTCTGTAGCACATGCTGAAGCAAGGTGGATGGAAATATCTATCACTTGAAGCGCCACTTCATCGTAGAAAAAGGCAGACTTCGCCCTATTGAAAAGGAGCTGCTTTGCAATGAATTATTAATGCCAACCTGCGCCAGCGATGTTCCACCAGGGAGAGCTCAGCCTTAATTGTTCCACCAATAAAGGCAGGTTGAGACTGTCTACCGGCACGGCATCTTGAGTAAACAGGCCTTCCTGAACGGTGCCTTGCTGTCCATGAACAGCCTTTCCCCACAGATGCAGTGCTGCTCAGCAAAAAGGGAGGTCACTAACACCTCTCCGTCCCAGATCTCAATCATCGGCTCATCATAATATATTCTTTTCTTTGTGAGGTTTTGAGAGGGATGCTCCAGACTCCCTCTCTCCAGGTCCATTGGAGCACCAAAGTGTGATACTACTAAACTGCTGCTCCTTCACAAGCCCTATGGAACATTTCTCAACCTGGGGGTCAGGACCCTTGGGGGGTTTCAGAGGAGTCGCCAAGACCATCAGAAAACATATATTTCCGGTGGTCTTAGGAACCCCTTTGGCAGAGAAGGCTGAAGATCTCCCTGCCTGTCCTTCTCTTCCTTTTTGGAAACAGAGGGCGAATCCTCCCACCAAAAGCCCTCCTTCGCTCTGATTGACCGGCCTCTCAGCCAAGGGGAGGGCTGTTCCTAAGACCCCAAACAAGGAAGGGAGAGCAGGCGTGCTCGGCGCATGGCAGCGTGACACGCATGTGCGGGCAAGGGAGAGCGTGTGAGGCTGCAGGGAGGCTTGCGCCAGTGAGTTCCTTCAAGACATAGAAGTTCTGTGTGGGAAGTTTGTCCCAATTCTATCATTGGTGGGCTTCAGAACGCTCTTTGATTGTAGGTGAACTATAAATCCCTGCCATTACAACTCCCAAATGTCAAGGTTTATTTTCTCCAAACTCCACCAGTGTTCACATATTGAGTATTCGTGCCAAGTTTGGTCCAGATCCATCATTGTTTGAGTCCACAGTGCTCTCTGGATGTAGGTGAACTACAACTCCCAAACTCAAGGCCGATGCCCACCAAACCCTCCCAGTATTTTCTGTTGGTCATGGGAGTTCTGTTTGCCAAGATTGGTTCAATTCCATCGTTGGTGGAGTTCAGAAAGCTCTGTGATTGTAGGTGAACTATAAATCCCTGGAATTACAACTCCCAAATGTCAAGGTATATTTCCCACAGACTTCATCAGTTTTTACATTTGGGCATATTGACTATTCGTGCTAAGTTTGGTCTGGATCCATGATTGTTTGAGTCCACAGTGCTCTCTGGATGTAGGTGAACTACAACTCCCAAACTCAAGGCCGATGCCCACCAAACCCTCCCAGTATTTTCGGTTGGGCATGGGCGTTCTGTGTGCCAAGTTTGGTTCAATTCCATCGTTGGTGGAGTTCAGAAAGCTCTGTGATTGTAGGTGAACTATAAATCCCTGGAATTACAACTCCCAAATGTCAAGATCTATTTCCCACAGACTCCATCAGTTTTTACATTTGGGCATATTGACTATTCGTGCTAAGTTTGGTCTGGATCCATGATTGTTTGAGTCCACAGTGCTCTCTGGATGTAGGCGAACTACAACTCCAAAACTCAAGGTCACTGCTCACCAAACCCTTCCAGTATTTTCTGTTGGTCATGAGAGTTCTCTCTGCCAAGTTTGGCCCAATTCTATTGTCATTGGAGTTCAGAATGCTCTTTGATTGTAGGTTAACTGTAAATCCCAGCAACTACAGCTCCCAAATGTCAAAATCAATCCCCTCCATCCCCACCAGTATTCAATTTTGGGCGTGTTGGGTATTCGTGCCAAATTGAGTCCAGTGAATGAAAATACATATCTGCATGTGAGTTAAGTCCAAGCCCCTCTGTGATCTGGGGATGGTTTCTTCTGTGCCCTTGTTAAGTCAGGCACAGCCGGATTCATTGTGATTCATTAATAACAGCCAACAACCCATGGAGGGAAAAGTACCTTAATAACAGGTTAAAGGTACAAGTCCTGGAGACCGAGAGAACGCAGCATACAAACACAGTGTACCGGGGGACGGCTTAGACTCAAAGAACTCCTACTCAACTGGCAGATCAATTAAGTCTATCCCTATCAGAAAGAGGCAACGGAAAGGTCACGGAAGAAGCTTCTCTGCTTCCACATCACCTGGCACGCAAACTGGGCAAATTCTATAGCCGAACGCAAGCTAATTCTGGGCCTCCATCCCCTTCCCCTGAGAAGAAAGCAAGGGCAATGTATTTGTGGTCCTGACCGATTACTACTCGTAATGGAGAGTTCATACCATTGTCAAACAGTCTATTAAAGACTAGAAAGAGTATTCCCAATCACTGTATGTACTCGAGTATAAGCCTAGCTTTTCAGCCCCTTTTTAGGCTGAAAAAGCCCCCCTCGACTTATACTTGAGTCAAAGTTATTTATTATTTTACACAGTTATTAGTACTATTTTTATTACATTTATTATTTTACACTATTTATTATTATTATTATTATTATATTTACATTATTTTACTCTATTATCTTTATTACATTTATTATTTTACTCTATTATTGGCATTGTTACATCTCTATTATTTTATTCCATTATTATTTTCATTACATTTATTATTTTATTCTTTATATATATTACATTTCTTATTTTACTCTATTTTGACTGTTATCATTATTTCCATTATTTTACTCTATTATTATTTTTATTACATTATTTTACTCTATTTTTATTATTACATTTCTTATTTTACTCTATTATTGGTATTGTTACATCTCTATTATTTTATTCCATTATTATTTTCATTACATTTATTATTTTAATCTTTATATATATTATTTATTATTTTTCTTTATCATACGTTTCCATTACATTTTTATTACATTTATTATTTTACTCTATTTTATTACATTTATTATCATTACATCTCTATTATTTCCATTATTATTTTTTACATTTATTATTTTATTCTTTATATATATTATTTATTATTTTACTCTATTTTGACTGTTATTTTACATTTCCATTATTTTACTCTATTATTATTTTTATTACATTATTTTTCTATTTTTATTATTATTTTACTCTATTATTGGTATTGTTACATCTCTATTATTTTATTCCATTATTATTTTCATTACATTTATTATTTTATTCTTTATATATATTACATTTATTATTTTACTCTATTTTGACTGTTATCATTACATTTCCATTATTTTACTCTATTATTATTTTTATTACATTTATTATTTTACTCTATTTTTATTATTACATTTATTATTTCACTCTATTATTGGTATTATTACATCTCTATTATTTTATTCCATTATTATTTTCATTACATTTATTATTTTATTCTTTATATATATTACAATTATTATTTTACTCTATTTTGACTGTTATCATTACATTTCCATTATTTTACACTATTATTATTTTTATTACATTTCTTATTTTACTCTATTTTTATTATTACATTTCTTATTTTACTCTATTATTGGTATTGTTACATCTCTATTATTTTATTCCATTATTATTTTCATTACATTTATTTTACTCTTTATATATATTACATTTATTATTTTACTCTATTTTGACTGTTATCATTACATTTCCATTATTTTACTCTATTATTATTTTTATTACATTTATTATTTTTCTCTGTGGTAAAATTAGGTGCCCTGGCTTATATTCGGGTCGGCTTATAATCGAGTACATATGGTATGTCTTTCCAGGTCAGAAAAGAGGTTTTCTAACTGTCACAAAACCCTGATGGGAAGAATATCCGTTGTTAAGTTTCCCCACAGCATTTGTGAAAGGAATTTTTTGTGCAATGACAAAAAAAAATACAGAAACATGCGTGGCTTTTTTGTGCAGAAAACACAAGAATGAAATGGTTTTGTGCAAAACCTCACATGCCATTCTTTGAAGAATAATTCCTCCACAATTTCAGTAATCAAGGATTTATACCCCTCTACCATTTCATTTTCAAGAAACAACACTAGCTTTGGGTTAGTGGGAGCATTGTGCCTGTGTTTATATACAACCTGACACTAGGACCATTGACATCAGAAGAGATCCAGAACCTGATAATAGATTCTATGAACAGCTGTGGTGAAGAAATGAATTCTCTTGCAAAGCTGAAAGTCCTTGTCTGCAGCATATAAAGAGTATGTTAAGAGGGGGAAATTAGACCCGAAGAAGACCAAAAACTACATGCAAGATCCAGTACTTCGCAACTGTTTGTGAGATAAGGTAGATCAAAGGATCTAAGCCTGCGTTTCTCAAGTGGCCTACATTTGCAGCACTACAGGCTGCCACACCACAATACAATTTTAAAATACACCATATAATCAACATCATTAAAAAGTATTAAAAACATTACAAACATTACATTAAAAACCGCTACATACAATAACAATTAATTAAAGCCATCAAGCGGAACACATTGTCAGTCCAGTCAAGTCCAAAGTGTCAATCCAGTCAAATCCAAAGGTACAATTTACATCTGCTGTCCAAAGGCCTGGTCCCAGAACCACGACTTTAGCTTTTTTCTAAAAGCGAGGACAGATGGGGTCAATCTTATTTCGTTTGGGAGTGCGTTCCATCGGCGAGGGGCCACCGCCGAGAAGGCCCTGCCTCTCGTCCCCACCAGCCGCATTTGCGATGCGAGCGGGAGCAGGGCCTCCCCAGATAATCTTAGACTGCGAGATGGGACATAGAGGCAGATGCGTTCAGACAAGTAAGCTGGGCCAGAACCATATAGAGCTTTATAGGTCAATACCAGCACTTTGAATTGGGCTCGGAGATGGACAGGCAACCAGTGGAGCTGACACAGCAGGGGGGTGGTATGCTCCCTGTATGTCGCCCCAGTTAGCATTCTGGCTGCCGCCCGTTGGACCAACTGAAGTTTCCAAACCGTTTTCAAAGGCAGCCCCATGTAGAGTGTGTTGCAGTAGTCTATTTGGGATGTAACTAGAGCATGGACCACTGTGGCCAAGTCAGACTTCCCAAGGTACGGGCGCAGCTGGCGCACAAGTTGTAGTTCCTGGGATGTATAGTTAACCTACAATTAAAGACCAGTCTGAACTCTGCCAAAATTTGGGGGAAGGGTCGTGAGGGGTTGTCAGAGGGGTCACCAAAGACCATCAGAAAACACAGTATTTTCTGTGTGGGAAGTTTGGCCCAATTCTATCGCTGGTGGGGTTCAGAATGCTCTTTGATTATAGCTGAACTATCAATCCCAGCAATCCCAAATGTCAAGGTCTATTTTCCCCAAACTCCACCAATGTTTACATTTTGTTAACACTGTTAACAAACTGCTATTAGCTCCAGTTTCTGCCAACCTAGCAGTTTGAAAACATGCAGCAGTATTAAGGACCTAATTTTTCAAAACTAAAGCCAAGCCTGACTGCATTGTGTCATCGCGAGCTCAGGTTAACCACTAGATGGTGCAGAAAGATCAAGCTGCGGCGCAGCTTCCCGCCCAAGAGGCCTGGAAAGGCTGCGGCTGCATGTGGCTGGCCCTTTTGGCAAACGCAGTCGCAGCAACAGACCGGCAAAGGCTCGGCCAAGCTTTTCCAGCAGACAAAGAGAAATGCAAGGGCAAAGGCATCCGAGACACCTCCTCTGGGCATGCTGTGGCTGCTGCTAGCTTAGTGCCTGCGTTTTGCAAAATAACATCCCCAGAACCATATCAACAAATTATTCTTTGTCCTATTCAGAGGGAGCAAGTATGCTCTCTCTCTCTCTCTCTCTCTCTCTCTGTATTGTCTGATAGATGGACATTGGCAACTGCAGGCTCTTTTGAAACCGCCGCAACGAAAGATGCCCCTCTGGATCACAGCAAATTTTCTGCGCAATTATTTAATGTGCCGAACCTTGTCGCTGCTAGAACAAGCTGTACTGAGAGCGGCAGGCGCGCCTCCATGTGCCACCCCAGCAAGCCACAGCTGCTTATTATGCAGCTTGTCCCAGTTCTGAGGCTGTGGCAAGCAATGAAAAGACAGAGCAGCCTTTGTAACAAACAGCAAGAAAGGATGGAGGGATGTCTCCATCTCAGGCTAGAAAACCACCAGGTAAAGATCGGGATCTGGTAGGGTACAAGTCTTCCAGCACGTCTGAACATAGACTGCAAATAATCCTCCAGATCCCTCTTGCCATACCTTTTCCTCGGGTACAGTATGAACCAGACAATACATTCCGTTTTGTTTTCTGAAGGCCCGTCCAGACAGTACCTTTACCCCAGGAGCTTCCACAGCAATCAGGAGAGCGGCCAGATGCTGTTCCCTGTAAAAGTGGAATTGCTACCAAAGGCAAAAAACATGAGATTTCCAGGTATGGGAATATCACAGTTTTTATTTATTACTAGTTTGGGGACCCGGCGGAGCCCAGGTTATTTGAGGACGGCATTGTGTGCCATAGTTCGTCATCGGTGTGGGCCACAGTGCTCTAAGGAAGTGAATTAAAGTACTTCAAGTCCCATCATCCGTGGTCCATCCTTCCTCAAACTGCACCAGGATGTAGGGTGCATCTTGGGGGGGGGGGGTCTGTGTGCCAAGTTTGGTCTTGTTCTGTCATTGTTGGGGGCCTAGTCAGGAAAATCAAGTTGAGGAAGCCTAACAATATCCCATGAGCTGAGGCCTAGTCAGGAAAATCAAGTTAAGGAAGCCTTGTTGTCAATTTTGGGCCTGGTCTGTGATTTATAGGGGCTGCAGTGTTGTTTGGGAAGTGAATGAGGTGAAGGTACTGCAAATCCCATCATTCGTGGCCCATCCTGCCCTAAACCACACCAGGTTGTGAAGTGGGCCATTGGTCCCTTGTTTGCCATGTTTGGTCCTGATCCGTCATTGCTGTGGGCCGCAGTGGCTGACTGCCTGAGGCCTTTTGATTTCCCTCTGAGTCACCTTAGAAGTGTATTGGGTGAAAGTACTGAACATTCCATTTCCAACAGAAAAAACTGTCAACTGGCTAACTTCAACTCCAGCCATTTATGCCTGCCTCAGGCCCTTTCCTTTCCTTTCTGTGCTGTGTTGGAATGTTGGGTGGCTGGCCAGTCAGAGCCATTTATGCAAATAATCCCGGAGTGGCAGCCAATCGAAACGCTGCCACATATTCCTCCCACCACTCAGCCGCAAACACTGACTTTTATTATATAGATACATTTCGATTCATATACCACCCTTCCCAAAAAGGCTCAGGATGGTTCACAACAAAGAATACACAACACAACATAGTTAAAAACAGATAAAAACAGATTAGGACCAGAGTGGACATTACCACCTTAGATATTAAACCCCTGGCGGAACAGTGTGGTCTTGCAGGCCCTCCGGAAGGCCTGTAAATCAGTTATTGCTCGTGACTCCGCCGGGAGGGCATTCCACAGGGTAGGCGCTACTACAGAAAAGGTGCGCTGCCACGTCGATGACAAGCGGCAAATCTGGAGTGATGGAACCTCCAATAGGTTTTGGTCCATGGACCGTAGTGGTCTCTGGGGAATGTGCAGGGAGAGGCGGTCCTTCGAATACACTGCCCCCAGACGATGCAAGGCCTTAAAGGTTAATACTAGCACTTTGAAGACAATCCGGTACTCGATGGGGAGCCAGTGCAAACGCTGGAGGACTGGTGTGATGTGGCATGTTAATGTCATT
Organism: Anolis apletophallus; assembly: GCA_030556195.1. Classification (NCBI taxonomy): domain Eukaryota; kingdom Metazoa; phylum Chordata; class Lepidosauria; order Squamata; family Anolidae; genus Anolis; species Anolis apletophallus. The sequence continues at coordinate 17,503,003 of JARBWK010000013.1, forward strand.
CCAGCCAGCAGTCGAACCGCAGCGTTTTGCACCATCTTCAGTTTCCGGATTACCGAAAAAGGAAGGCCAATGTAAAGGACGTTACAGTAGTCCAGTCTCGAGATGACCGTGGCCTGGATTACCGCAGCTAGGTCGTCACCGCAGAGGTAGGGCGCCAGCCGCCTTGCCTGGCGCAGATGGAAAAGCGCTGCTCTGCTCACAGTGGAGACCTGAGCCTCCATCGTCAGCAGAGGGTCCAGTTGGACCCCCAGGCTTTTAAGCAGTGGCGACGAACTAACTACCTCACCGTCCATTATTGGCAGCCAGAGCTCCCCCAGGACGACCCAGCCACAGGACCCCTGTCTTTGACGGGTTCACCTTCTGAACCAAATATGTGGATCTTCACATGTCTGCATGTCCCTGCAATTGGAAATCGCAGAATTTCTTTTAATTTGGGCTTGTTCCCGGGCATTAGATGTTTGTCCCTAGTTGGTCGAATCCTAAAAAGATGACACTTGAGTAGAAGGCAAAAACTTTGTTTATGTGCCAGAAACTTCATGAAACATGTGAAGGGCACAGTTTCTCTGGTCTGGACAAAGAACAGAACTTTTGCAGTGATTCACTGCAGTGATTCTCCGCATATCCGCATATTGAGGGTTTTAAACAAAAACCAGTGAAGTTTCCAGCAAAAGTCCCACAACAGCTATGTTGGGAGCCTCGAAATCTCACAACAAAGCATCAAGTCTAGACAACGGAGGCAGAAATCCCCAGATCAACAGGGGATGTGGACCTCTTCTGAAGTCCGGAGATTTTTTTGCACCTGATTAAAACCCGTGATTTAGTGCTGTCTGGAAGCGCCCTAAGACATGGAACCCAGAGTGCAGTTTTCCAAACAGGATCTCTGTAGCTCCTCTGAAGCCGAACTCCTGGAGCAACGGGGGACAAAATCCCAAATTCCCGAACCATCTCACTGAAGCTAACCCCTTGCATCACCCTTTCATAACTGCCACTAGGAAGATGATCGTTCCTTGAGCAAGACTGCCAGCCGTGAATTGAAATTCCAGTTGGCAAACGTCTCACATATTGTCACAGCAAGTCACATTTTCGCCTACACTGCAGACTCTCTCTTGCTTCTCTCTCCCTCTGGAAATTGAAGTTCCAAGCCTGCAATGCAAGCTTGTTCTATGGCATTTCAAGTATAGAGTAAAATGTGGGGAGGAGTCTTGACTGCTCCACAGTCATTCAGCAGCCAAGATAAGGAGTAGGCTTGCGTTGTTACATAATGAAAGAAATCTCTTCAGCCAGAGGGGGAAACATAGGCAACATCGAGCAAAGAGGCCCAAAATAGTGTCATGGGGTTGAAGATAAATGGTTATGTTTGAAACCAAAATTGAGGGGCTTTGCCTTAGGCAAGGAACCTGTTTTAGCAGCCTCACCTACTTCTACATGCATTAGAGATGCCTATACATCGAGGACAGAATACTGGAGTGTTGGACCATAGCTGAAGAGACCATGATCGCAATCCCCATGCTTCCTGAGAAATCTCAGCCCACCTATTATGCCCCAATCTTGAGAGATGGACATCCAACATCTAAGGATTTCCAAAGAAGCCAAGTCCATGAATCTTGAGACGTTCCACTCTCAAACAACTCTTAGAGCAGGGGTGTCCATACTTTTTCAGCATGCGAGCTACTATATGAACAACCAAGTTGAAAAGATCACCTGTTGCGCGTGTGAAACAGAAGGGACTCAGAAAGGACGCCCGAGTGGACGGCTGGCAGGAAGGAGGACCCCTCCCACTGGTGGCAGTCCACATCCACGGAAGAGAGAGGGAGGGGGTGGCTCTTCCCAGCCAGAGCTGAGAGTTAGGTTGAGAGGCTGCCGCCTTCTGTCCGCGCGGGAGCCTCCCTCTCCCTCTCTCTCTCTTCCGTGGGCGTGGACTGCCACCAGTGGGAGGAGTCCTCCTTCCTGCTAGCCGTCCACTCGGGTGTCCTTTCTGAGTGACACCCTCAACAGGAAGGGCGGCCGGCCGGCCCCCCGCTGAATCTGTAACTTTGGGGAAGCGTCTCTTTCACTCTTCCTTCTCCTGCCCAGATAAGGAAGCCTCGAGGGAGGCTGCTGTGGGGAGGCTCCAGCCTCGCGTGGGTCCCTCTCTCGGTTGTGTTTCCCGGCCCAGACAGCAGCCAGGCGGCCCCTCTTTCCAGCCCTGCACCTTCAGAGCCGCCGCCAAAGCCATAGCTGGTCAGAGCGCAGGCGCGCGCGCCTATAAATAGCCCTCCTGCTGCGTGCGTGGGAGGGGCTTGCTGCACACGCAAGAAGCAGGACAGGATGGGGACTTCCTGCTTGGCGAAAGCATGCAGCAGGAAGGAGGAAGGCAGCAAAGACATTGAGAGAGAGCACGCGCGCAGGCAAGAAAGATCCCCTTCCCGGGTGCGCGCGGCGGCGAGTGTGCGCGCGCAGGGCAGAATCGCCCCATCCGGCTGGGATCAACTTCCTATGGCCTTGGGATTGACCAGTCGATCGCGAGCCACCTAATGAGCACCCCTGTCTTAGAGTCATGAAGTTCTTCCTAACGTTCAGGTGGAACCTGTTTTGTTGCAATCTGAATCCCTTTCTTTGTTCACTTGTTTCTGGAACAGCCCAAACCCATCTTGTACATCATTACTTTTTAAATTGTGGCATCTGACTTCAAACTGAATTCCCTGAGCTCAATGTTGGGGTCACGAAAAAGGTGGAAACAGTAAAAGGTTTCTGAATTGCAATGAATTCCAGTACAGTGGACTCTGCAGAAAATGCTTCAGCTGTACTCCACTAAAAGGAGAATCAGATTGTTTAGCAAACTTTGCAAATGCTGATTTATTATTGGAAAATCTTTGATTTTTATAACACACACACATACACCTGGGATCATGTAAACATTTCTCAGGTGGAAAAGGGTCGTGTGTGGAAAAAGTTGAAGAAGCCCTGTCCTACATGACACTTCCAGGATGGGATCCAAGGCAGCTTTAAATATGGCTCTCATATCACTTCAGCCCTCTCTTCTCCAGACAAAACATATCCAGCTTGCAGAACCATTCCTCACAGAACTTGGATTCCAAACCCTTTGTGATAATGGGCAACCTTCTCTGGACATGTTCAAACATTGAACGGCCATGTCCAGAAGCGGAGACAGAATTCCAGGTGAGGTCTGACTTCCGGTTTGGGAGCGGAGGAAGGTGGAAGCCTAAGAGGCAAGCTCCCCAAGAGAGCCTGGGCTTTTCGGCAAAAAGCCGGGGTGGAACAGCTGCAAACCCGACCCCCTTTGGAGAAAGGAAGGGGGGCCCAAGTCCCAGTGGGCAGACAGGTGAGGGGTCTCCACCAGCTCCAAAGAAGCTGGGGAAAACCTCAACCGCACCAAGCCGGCGACCCAGGGCTGGCTGACGGCTGCGGCGCACGCATCCGCAAGGAGAGACGCCACAGCACCCCTCCACCCAGATTTCCCCAAACGAAGATCACAGAAGGGCTGAAAAGGTATAAAACTAAAGACAATTAAAAAAAAGCCCGGACCGGCGGCACAGCCATAAGAGCGTCGGGAAGGACGCAAAGGGAAAAAGTGCCCTATAGAGTTGGAGGGTCGTGGAGGAGGGAAAGGAGATTAGTGGACCCACGAAGGCGACAAAGCAAGGGAAAACAGCCTCCATAGCAGGGGGGAATCCATTAGAATAAACAAAGAAGAGAACCCCGGTTTACCTACTCGTGAGGAGGACTGGAGGAGAGCGGTTTCCGGTGGAGGAGGAGGAGGGACCCAAAGCTGAACATCCGGGGATAGCAGAGCCCGGAACTTTGAGGCATAGAGGCAAACTGAAGGAGAGACACAAGAAGCAGGAAGCAGGAACTAGGAAGAGTACGGGAGGAGAACGATACCTAGCCGGACAAACATAAACGGAGAGTCAAACGCAAGGTAAAGAACGGCCAGTCTTGAGTAAATTAAGTAGAGACTAACCAAAAGGAAAGGAGGGCACAAGGCCAGTGAGAGAAGAAAAGAGAAGGAAGCACTGAGGAAGAGCGCCTGTGGGAGGAGACAAGGTATAAGAAGAGGAAGGCATAGACGGAAATAGAGCCAAATCCCACAAGAAGGGCTGGAAAAAGGCTAAAAGAACGAGAAGAGGGAAGGAGGGAAGGAGGAACATGATGGCAACTAGAAAGAAGACAGATAAAGAAAATAAAGGCATTCTAGTGAGAAGAGACTCATTCCAGGAAGATGCCCGGTTAGGAGGCCAATTAAAAGAAATAATTTATGAGATGAAAAAGATGAATGAGATGATTGGGAGAGGAGCGGAAGAAAGGAAGCAAATTAAGGAGAGTATTCATGAATCAAGGAAAGATATGAAGAAGGAGGTTGCAATTTTAAGAAAGGAGATGATTACTCTGTATGAGAAGGTTGAAACAATACAAAGAAGGGAGGAAGACACCAGGGCCAAGGTACAGATGGAACAAAAAAAGATAAAAGAATTAAAAGAGGTGCAACAAGAACTACAAAGAAAAAATCTACATCTGGAGATATTCCAAAGGGATTATCAATTGAGAGCGCGAGGATTACCGGAAAGGGAGAATGAGAAATACGAAGATACGATGAAATTGGTGAATGAGATGACGGCACTACTTCTACAAA